>CM032429.1:7311318-7911318 GCA_019049465.1 Dryas iulia moderata
TAAGTAGAAAAAAAAAAAGCTTGTCCCTTTATATATATTTATGTATGGATTTTGTTCTATCTATGCATATGCATTTGCGTTCGTTAAAATAAGTAATTAAATCACGTCCATCATGTGCGTTCGCTGTCAGATATAGTGCCTCTAAGTCTAACTGAGATACACGTGTGCACTCTGCTTTTAACTAAAATCCTATCTCATGTCAAACCATATAACAGAGATAGCGCGCGTTAGTGGAAAGCGCGTCTATTTTGTTCATTAATATAGATTAGCCTCAATCATTATTTGTTTCTAAATTTTAAATATACGCTTTTGTGGGTAATTATGCAGTTTGAGGACTTTTCACAAAAATAACAGGAAAATGCATGTATGTTTTTGATCGTTTGCAAGTATATGTTTGTGTGTCTGAAGGCAAGTATCGAAATATACGAGAGATTTTCTGATTTGCGAAAACTTTGAATACCATAATTTATGGTAAATTATGGGAAATAACATCCTCCCCTCTTAAAATATCCTTCGTTATGATTTAATGAACAGCCAGAGTGTCAAAAATTTTCCCCGTCATTTTTCGGAAAAGCCCTCAAACTGCAAAATTACCCTTTTGTGTGTCTAGAAAATTAATATGACGTTAATTTTTAATAAACATAGATGCATACAACTTATTGTGCGAAGTTAATAGGGTAGAATAAAAATATAACACAGCCTAATGAGTATGAAAACTGTAGTATTAAAGATAAAGGCGGCTACACTATACACCTACTGTAAAATTTGTACTCTTAGAACCAAAACAAGTGTTGTATAACCTATGGAATTAAACATAATGAAATATTATTTAGTATATGAGGTAATAAGAAATGAGCTACCGACATGCGTACATAACAAAAAAAATGGTACAAAAATGTGAATGAGAATTTAAGTGAAATTATAAAGTACTTAAGTTATGAAATAATGAAAAAAATAAAATAATACTTAGCTTATTACAAAATATAATTGAAACGCTATGAAAGTTATTTTAATATACTTTTTAAAAGTCTATTTATAGGTATATACTAACAATCGAGGTTCCGAAAATTCCGCGCGCCTTAACAACGCGTATATCATTTATACACAAAAGAAAAATAAGCATAAAGTAGTATCTGTCTTTTTTTTAATAACTTAAATCATTCCTTGTGTATTTTTATAATAATTATAAATTTAATACTATTAATCTAGGCTACTTTAAAAACTTGAATAAGAAATATTGAATTGAATAAGTATAAAATTCATTTCTAAAAAGCACGAATAGCTTAATGTATATTTAAATGAATATTCCTAAGTTAAATAATTCATAATAAAACTGGAAGTAGTCTTTCATAACATTTAATTATATTTCTTTTGAATAAGTCTGAGCAACATAGAATTTCTTCAAGCACAAATTAAAATATATCCTTTAATGTCTGAGGTATTCAGTGTTTGAATAGACTTTAAGTTTCATTTCTGATATTAGCGTAAAAAGTTTTTGAATATATAATGAAACTTATAAGTTTCATTGTAAGGGTTATAACCCTATATTATAAACTTATAACCCTATATTTTTTAACAAAATACGATTATTAATAAAATATTTAGTTTTCACGGTGTTTGCATGTTTCGAAATAAAACTATTTTAACCGGATGTATTGATTATATTTTACTATTTGAAAATGTTAGGAAACCCGATGTTTCAAACTCACACACAACGTTATACTTCTTATTTTTATTTCAGTATAATATTATATACTTTATTTGCTTGAGAAATTTCAGTGTTAAATAAATCTTAAGTCATTCGTCATTTTAGCTATATTAAAATTTTAATTGTATTTTATAGGGATATGAAGACGAGCCAATATCAAAGATCTTAGCTCATATCGGTGAAAGCGACACCGTATTGCTAGATCGATGGCAATTAAAAGTGGAACCGAATGAAGCTGCATCAGGAGAGGATACGAGTAACGCAAAGCCGGAACTCCCACTTAACGTAGTGAACAATTATTTCTCGTTCGGCGTCGATGCGCATATTGCTCTAGAATTCCATGAAGCCAGAGGTAAGTTTTATGCTATGTAAACATTTTGTTCAAGTTTGTAATTAAGTTTAATAGCTTTCTATATGTATAAAAGAAATAATGAGTTCGTACTTTGTAGACAGGAAATTCTTGCAAAGCTTGCTTTATTTACTTATTCCCGCCCGCAACTTAGTTTACCTCGACTTTGACTCTTGCCATTTTATACTATTTCCATTTAAATTGGGCTTAAATTACCGCCTTTATTGTACCTTGACACAGTCAAGGTACTCTGGGAGATGAGTAGCTGGCCTATTCTTATTCAATCTCAAATATTACAAATCTCAGATTTTTCTATGTCAACTAAAATAAAACCAACCCATTACACTGAACAAGTTTTATTAAGGTATTTTTTATCAGATTACACGCAACATGTCAAAATTGTAATTTGCAAAAACTTATTGTTTTCGTTAAACTCATCAATTTCGACATAACATCACATGTTCCAGATCTTTAATTTTTCTATTTCAATGAAAACTGCCCATCGTATTAAACAAGTTTTGCTAAGGTAGCATTTCCTTATTTGTTATAGTTTAACTGGTCCATTATAGGACTACGTCAGGTGTGCCAGTTTTAATAATTATTTATATCTTAAGTTACATCTAGGCCATATAGCCATTTTTAAATAAAAAAAAACTGATTTGAATCCCTCCGGTTATTTCAAAGAATAACATTGCAGAGACAAACCGATAAAGAAAGTTTTAAAAATCTGATTAATAATGCATGGCCCTTATTATCATCTCCTTAAATATTTAATTATTTATACAGATACACATTTTTAATTTTTTATTTTAGCATAGGAAATATATCTTTTATTTTACTTGTTTTGTTATACACACAAATAATACATATGTATAAAGATTATATAGGTTTAGTCAGAAATGTGGAAATTGAGACGGGGTCTGCTAACTACGTATTACATACGAGACCTTGAAGTCAAAACAAGAATTAAAGTATTTAAATATATTAAATTAACCTGAACTCCTTTATAATTTTGTACGAATAATCAAAACGCAGTGCGACAAACGCTAACTGAAAACGCGATGGTCGTGGAGGAATTGTATTTAAATTTTCATTTCTTCGTTCTGGTACCAAAGAATATCTCGTTTTCGGGCGGAAAGTGGAATACAAAGTGTCTTGACTGGTCCTCTCTGTCTATTCTTTAGTTTATCATTCAGTCATTATTATGTTTAAGATAGTTTATATTCATAAGTGTATTTCGTAATTTACACTTATTCTTTATACATATGAATTGTTTTTTGTACTAATTTGCATATTCCTATTTCGTATATTCTTTTTACCTAAACCAATACAAAACGTACGTACAATTCTCAAACTCAATATGATATAAAATATAGTATTGAATATAAAAAATCTTTTGAATCTTTTATGGTCCAGAGGGAAAAAGATTATTCGAAGTATAGACAGAAATATTTATTGCATTTAAAGAATACAAAAAAAATACAGTACGCAAAGATATATAAATTAGTGAAAAGTGTGCAAAGGCGGTCTTATTGCTGATAGCAAAACCAAAAAAACAATTTTTGGGTCTCTCAATTTTTGAAAACTCTTTTTGGATACAGAAAGCGGAAAACTATAGTGTCTTGACACTTCTCCCCGTTTTCTCTACTTTAAAAAACCTTATTGTTGTATAATAATACATTAGTGATATTAGTAAATATTTTATATTAGTGAAGATAATGGATTTATGCGATAATAATATTCTATTTTATTTCAATTTCACACTTTAACCCTGGCCAGTCGTGGCCCAGTGGCACAAGAGTGTGACTGTAAACGACTGGTTGTGGGTTCGATTCCCACTCGAGGAGTGGAAATTATATTTCCATTTTCTTCGCTCTGGTGTCGAGGTAAAGCGCGGCGTTAAGTTCCGCCACTTAACACGCAAGCCTCCGAATTCGGCGGAAAGTGGGGAACGGAGTGTCTTAACACTAGGTTCCCTCTGCCTACCCTGCTGTGTGCGGGATATAGCGTGAAGCTATTCATTCATTTATTTCATTCACTTTAACCCTAAAATTGTATTTCCTGTTTTTTTTTATTTATAACAGTTGGTAACAACATTAAATGTCATTAGTTACTTTTGGATAAAACAAATAATCTAAAAGTTAGGACCATATCGTATGGACATATATGCTTCACGTGGCGCAGATACTTGATTTTAAATGGATTATGAATTTCGACATTCACATTTTATTGTTAAGTATGTGCTTGAACAACCTATGTAATATTTTAATATACTTATATATGTATGTTTTTATTCAACTTGGCGTGTTATTCCGCACAACATGATACACAGCGAGAACTTATCGTTATACATACTTCTTTCTGCACTTTCCGACCGAAATCGAAACATTGCGTCATTCAGTCTAGTGGCAAAACTTAAATACGCCTTTTGTCTTACCAGATCATGAAATTGAAATTAATGTAGATTTAATCAGTTCTCCGTGCGGGAATCAAACCTATGACCATCGTTTACAGTCAGTCAAACGCCCTATGCGCTACCACAACCACAATAGGTATTATGTCTAAAATGTAAATAGTAATCTTACTAGATTATAGAATTTTACATATTGCTACTGCTGGTTGTCAAACTTTAGGAACGCTTTCGTTAAAATGTAAATATATGCATGTATATGGGAGCGCTAAGATCCTTTACTAAATTATTTGTTATACTTAAAAGGAATTACACGAAAATTGTAATTGATTTTATGAAAAACATTTTGGTGCCAGTAATTGATATTATTTATGGATATGCAATTTAATTGAATAACGTTTTTAGAAAACGTATAAAAAAATTGAAATGTAGCGGGATTTAAGCTCGCGCCTCTTTGAAACTGTCCAAGCAATCTGACTGCCAAGTGTTTAAAAATATTTAAAATCCAATTGTTAAATACAATAGGCAATAAAATTTATAAAATGATAACTCATTTATTATTATATATTTTAGAGGCCCATCCTGAAAAGTTCAATTCTCGTATACGAAACAAATTATTTTACGGTACCGCTGGCGGCAAGGACTTGATGCAACGGAAATGGAAGGGTCTCGCTGAATTCGTCACTATGGAATGTGACGGAAAGGATTTCACACCTGTTCTGCGAGAGCATAAAGTTCACGCTATCGTATTCTTAAACATTCCAAGGTATGTATTCTTAAACATTATATAAAATGCATTTCATTTCGTCTACTGTTTTATTTAATCTATAGACATAAAGAATAGAGGACATTGTGGCGCAGTGTGAACGTCTTACTATAACCGTGATGGTTGTGAGTTCGATTCCTACTCGAGGGAATGATTACATATTATTGTCAATCCGTGCTAGTACCTAATACAAAGGTGGAGGACACACCGCGGTGTTAACATACATTTTAGGGCTGAAAGTAAATATCGAAGTGTCTTGACCCTAATTTCATTTTCAAACTGCACTGCTATGCGGAAAAAAACGTAAAGCTGCAAAAAATTATAAAGCAAAGTCACTTAATTTAAATTACCTGGCTGAGTTAATACAAATTATTGAATGGACTAAGCCATAGCTCGCAGTACGACATTATCAAAGGAAACTTAATTCTATGTTATTTCTATCTCCATTTTTAGAGATATTACGCTTTATAAACGATAATAAATTTGTAAAGCAAAGCAACGAGGCTTAAATAGCAATAATAGTAGTATGATACCAGCCATAACAGCCAACTAATATAAAAAATAATACATTTCAGATATGTAGTTAAATCCATTGGGGCCATAGAGCATATATAAATATATAGAGAGGCCACTCGCTTATATTTTCCGATTAGAAATTCACTTAACGTCGCGCTTTATCATAGGTACCAGAGCGAAGAAATGAAAATAATATATAATCACTCCCCCGAATGAGAATCGAACCCATAACCATCAGATTTATAATTTGATTTGCTTAAAATTATTTATTTATAATACCCCTCAAATATTATTTGATTTAATATGTATACATTTATGATAGCAGGTTAATATTACTTAATACGACATATTAGAATAAAATATCTAATACGAGTGGCTCGTTCGTAGCTTCGTCGCATGAACTACATAACTGTTTCGTTATATTGCAACTCTCGGGGGTGGATTTTTGAAATATCAACTATAATAATGACAAAATTCATTACAATCGGTCAAGCTTTTTATTTTTCATATAAACTTTCATCCCTTATTTCTACCCTTTAGAGGTTGATTCTTGAAAAAATAAGTAGACTATGTTTGACCCTGGATTGTTTACTACTTTTATTTATCAAATTTTATCAAAATCAGTCCTTTGCATTTATAATATAGGTATGGATTACTATCCTAAAGATGTAAACTAAATGCTGAAATAACATCATTACCTGTTATGTATATTTTATTTTATTAATTATTGTTGTTCTAATACAGCTACGGGGGTGGCACGCACCCTTGGAACAAATCAATGGGCACTTCTGAACCCTCGACTGAAGACGGCCTAATTGAAGTCGTAGGATTAACCACCTATCAATTGGTATGTTTATATATATTTCATAGATGTCAGTTTATTTATAACTATTATAGTTATTCTGGTTATGAATTCATTATAAAAATACGTGTGTTCATGAATACGAACATACTACTTACTCACTTTAACTGAAAAAATAAGTTTTATAAAATATTTACGACTAAAAAGCCGTCATGGCGCATTTGAACAGCGTCTGACAGAAAACGCGAGGATTATGGGTTCGATTCCCACTCGGGAGATGACTATATATTATTTTTATTTTTTACAATCCTTAAGATAAAACACAACGTCGATTTCCGATATACAATAAGTGTTAACACGTATTATCTCGATTTCGAGTGAAAAGTGAGGAACGAGTATCTTGCCATTAGGTTATCTTTGACTACCCCGCTATGCAGAAAAAGTATTAAATTGCAAAAAATATATGTTTAGTCTCATAATAGTGACAAGGCTTATTTATTATTATATATACACGATAATACTTTTAGCCTCTGCTCCAAGCGGGCGGCCACGGCACTTGTATCACGCAGTGTAAAACAGCCAAAATAGTAACCACTAAAGTAATCCCTATGCAAGTAGACGGAGAGGCGTGTAGGCTGGCGCCGTCAGTAATCACGCTGTGTAGACTTAATCAAGCCATTATGCTTGCTAAGAAGAAACCCGGCAGAGTTCTAGTACCGTAAGTACTATAAAAATATATGAAATAATAGTTATATTTGCGAAATAAATTTATTATTATTAGTCGTCTCATTAAAAAATAACTTTAAAATAATAACATTTGGCAATTTAATGAGTGTAATGTAATACATATTTCATTTGTACAAGCTACAAACGATGTATATTGTTAGATAAAGAAACAAATATATTTTTAGCCAAACAACGCTGGACAAACTTTCCCTCACTGTGAATCTCATAACAATGGCTGACTACGAGCGTCATCATTACGACAAGGATTTGTTGGCTAAAACAGGTAAAATACACAATTTATGTATTTAGGTTACTAAAATTTCGTTCAATTGTTTGTTTTCATTATAAGATGTTGTTTATTATTTATTTATTTGTTTGTGATAGTTTTTGTCGACGGTGTTGCTGCTGCTTTTATTTAATTATCTGAGTTCGTATAAAACTTCAAGAGAATCATGAATTATTTATTACCATAAATAAAAGTCCCATAAAATATTCATTGGCATCAAGACATAATGGCACATTATTTATTGATAGATCAATAAAGACATTGAGTAAAAATACATAAGTAAATATACATTTCGTAAATGCGAAACGTAATTGTAAACCTGTTCAATCAGAAATTCGTGATCAAGTTAGCTGATTGAGCGCAATCGGGCAATCAATGATAGTAATATGCTCCAATAATACACGCTGAAACTTTTGTTTACCTTTACACATTATTGCTTTTGAGTATACTGTAAATATGTTTTACAAAAACGTTTAACTCTCTTTGTTCTTTTGGATAAAAAAATGTAAATTAAGAACTGAAATAAAAGTAGTATTATTTATAGAAGTTTAGATAATATTTATTTAAAAAGCTCAATATTTTTTTTGCTTTCAAACACACCAATTGTACAAAATATTATATTTTTATATATTTGATCGTCCTTTTTTACTGAACCACCACTTAAAATATGTTCTACCTCCTGTTTTTCCTTCACCTGAGATACTACAAAGATATTTTTACGAATAAAGTATGTAATATTATTAGCTTTACAAAGAAAGGTGAAATCTATTATCTCAGGAGATTCTTACAAAAAACAATCTTTTACCTATCTCGCTTTGTGCTGTCAAAGTATAATATATTTTAGTCGCCACATTACTCATAGAGGAATTTTATATTATTGTTAAAAATAAGAAAAGTTTCTGATTTAAATAGTATTCTCCTTGTGTTCTTCTCGCTATCGTTCTTAACGTAGCTTAAGAACCTGAAACCATTTTTTTCCTCAATAAATATCTTAAGTAAATTTACTGTGCAACACAAACTGGGCAAAGTTCAAAAATTATTTTCTTTATATACATATTACATATCTTCTAGCGGAACGGATTGGCACTTTGGAAGTGAATCCGGCGGCCGACTTGGAACAAATGCGAACTCTCATTCAAAACATGATCAAAGAATCTCAAACATACTCAAACCTTGTTGACTGGTGGTTCGTCGATTGTAAGTACTCGCTCTTATTATATTTTTTGTTACCTTTAGAATTTTTTATTTGTGAAAAAATATTTTTGGCGCGAGCGAAGGACGTCCATTTTGAATTGTCTGAAAATATGCCTATTTTCACTTGTTAACCGTGTTTTTGTAACTTTGCATAAAGTAAATAGACTACGTGGTATGATTTTGGATGAAAAGCTTAAATTTATATTTGTAAAAAGATATTTATTTATTATAATAGCGCTCTACATTTACATATTCCCACATCATTTTATCTCGATTTCGAAACGGAAAATAGAAAAACTAGGTTCCCTCTGACTAACCAGCTATGTCGGAAAAAACGAGAAGCTGCTAAAAAATTAAAAAAAGTAAAAATAAAAATAGTTTAAAATATTTTTATTCATTTGATTGCTCTACATTCACACGTCAAACACTTGAAAACATTCTATTTTTACCAACTGATGTGATTTTGCTTTAAAATATGATATATCAGAAATAGGAATATCTAGGTATCAATATATTAAACAGTCGTGGCTCAGTGGCACAAGCGTGACTGTAAACGACTGGTTGTGGGTTCGATTCCCACTCGAGAAGTGGAAATATTTAATATTTCCATTTTCTTCGCTCCGGTGCCTAGGTAAAGCGCGGCGTTAAGATCCGCCACTTAACACGCAATGCTCCGAATTCGGAGGAAAGTGGGGAACGGGTCTTAACACTAGGTCCCCTCTGCCTACCGTGCTGTGTGCGGGATACAGCGTGAAGCTGAAAAAAAATATATATAGCAAAGCACAAAATATAAGAACTCTCTCAAAATACTGTATTATTTTCAGCGGTAACTGCAGAGCGCTTCTTTCGGATCGATAAAGCTCAGGAAAATCTGCATTATCCAACCGATATCGGACATGAGAATATTTATATTCTTGATGCGGCCCCGCTCACTCCGGACACGGAATCTACGGCTCATCCCGAGACTACTGCGACGGCCTCCCTCGACCGCACTGGACCATCGGTATCATTAGACACTACTACTGGTCTGTCCGTGTCGTTAGATATATCTCAGAGCGTCGATACGCCCAGTGCTGGAGTCTCGCTGGATGTGCCCGAATCTCATGCGAGGTAAGAAAGTTCTTATAAAGATTAAAAGACGTTGCTATTTTCTATGAATGGGATACTGTTTAATATTAGGATTTTTTTTATTTTTCGATCATTTAAAACCATTATGTACTACACAAATTGTATTTTTTTTAATTCAACAGACATTGTAAGCATTTTTAAATATTATAATGATAATTCAAATACTTTAATATCCTAATTAAACACGTGTTCCTTATTATGTCGTTCACGTCACGTAGTAAATAATTACGTTTATCCTGTTACGTTTTATCGGCATAGCTCGGATACACAATTAACTAGAGATTAGATCACCGCAATGATTCGATCACGGGTAACGTCAAGTCAATTTAGCTCCTTGTTTTGTTTCAAAATTTACAATTAACTTCCTGTACTTTGATCATTATATTTCGTACGTTTATTTTTCATCGCATTTTTATAAAGATCAAATAACTTACTCGTGTGTGTCATTATGGCACATCTTTTACTTTTATATATTACATTTTCATCAAAAAATTTTGCTATATGATATATGTGTACATACTTACATATAATAGATTTTACACGTGTTACAATAGAATAAGAAATTCTCAAGTGCAAACTATTCACAAAATGATTTTGTTCAACAGTGAATCTGGGTTCGGCAGTCCCGCACGAACATCAGAGGAATTACTCACACCTCAAACGCCACCTACGGGGATGCCCCCCTCCGCCTCTAAAATATCCCTCCTACCCTCCAAAACATCCCCTCAACCATCAAAAATTCCGTCTATACAAGATAGTAATTCCCCACCACTTTGTACCAGTCCACCCGCAGTCAAAGATCCCCAACCCAATCGAGATTCCGTTGCAAGATTTAAAACGTAAGTATTGAATGCCACTTCAACCTTAATGATTTACATACACACAATAAACTTACTATATCTTTCCTATCTTCTAGGCTCGAACGCAAAACGAGGACTGTATATTTGATAAATTTATGAATAGACAGCTAATATAAAATTTGCTCTGTAGTTTCACAATCACAAACATAGGCTACATTTATAATTTATGATTTGAATCGTAAAGCGTGAACTCACTTAGACGCGACGCTTATATTCTGGCGCCATTTTCATCATACTGTAACGTCCTGGCATGAATTTTTTAGACTCAATAATACTGAATCTGTATACATTTATTTTTTCTGTAGACCAAAAATAAATGATTTTTTTTCGAGTGCTATCACTGCTATTATGTGCAATCGTTAGGTTAGGCACTAACTAAACATTAAATAGAAAATGTAATGACTATTAATAATAAATAAGTAGATACGTCTTGGTTTAACGCACTCGTAGGTAATAAAGCTCAAAGCACTTTTGTCCAGAACTTTAATCTGCACTCTATGTCTTCTTTCTTCTATTGCATGCAGCGTTCATGAAAAACTGTTTGGATTTGATCAAGAAGTGTTTGGCTGTAGGTGAGATGTATTTCTGTAGTAATTTTGTAGATTATAATTTTTTTTTCTAGATGTACGTTGATTGAATAAAATTTAGTTTTATACTTTAACGGCATTACAAGAGCGGCTATTTTATGCCACAATGTAGAACAGAAGAATATTTGAACGTTGGTATTGTTTCAGAAAATTATTGGAGAAAACAACGGACGCGCTTCTCAAAGCAGCTAAAATCGGTGACTTGAAAATGGTACGCGTAAACAATAACCTTTTCTTCTTCGAATCCTTTATAATTCGATTAGAAACTTACTAAGGCCAGCGTATTTATCCATTCTATTATTTTAATATGATTTTCTTGACTTGTCTAATAAATTAACGATTTGTATCTAGAAATTATATCCAACAATGGAAGTAAAAGAAATAAAAGATATATATTTACAGATGAAAGAACTACACACAGCCGGATATTCCCTGCTGTCGATCGACGCGACAGGTCAAACGGCTTTGCATATAGCTGCTAGATACGGGAACAAAGAGATAGTCAAGTATCTCATAGCGAGCGCTCCGACCGCCATCCTGAATATGCGGGATAACGAAAGAGGGCAGACTGCTTTGCATAAAGCGGCTGCTCACAAGCGTAGGGCGATATGCTGTATGCTTGTTGCTGGGGGCGCGTCGCTATCCAAACAGGACCATAATGGGCTTACACCGAGACATCTAGCCCTCAGGGCAGATGATCACGATCTGGCTGCGTACTTGGAAAGTAAGTATGGGTATCATATACATAGATGTATAAAATGTTATGAATGAAATATAATAAAATGTGTGATTTATTTTCTTAACTGTTACAATATACATCATATTTTCATAACTGTTACATTTTACATGATGAGGTTGGCTGGAAGAGAATGCTTTTTAGCGTTAAGCCCGCCTTTTGTGCAATTTTTCTTTTGTGTACAATAAAGAATAAATAAATAAATATATCTAACGTTTGTCATGATGTGAGTTAATAATTCTCAACCGTACTATTCTCTAGATTTCCAAAAGGACATTCTCAAATTAAATTCTGAAAAGAAATTCTCTTAATATTCTCGTTAATTCCCTACTTCTCATTTCTCGGGATTAATAACGTTAATTCTAAAATTCTATATAATTTGATATCTTTTATCATATTACTATACTCCTTTACTTACTCATGAGGAGAATCTATACTTGGGAGGGAAAGACATATTATACAATATACTGTTCAAATAAAAAGGGGGGAATGAGGGGGAATATATACTTAATCTTATCTAAACTATCTTCATAATTTTTTAAAAAAACACTTAACTTCTACTCTATCATAGCATGGTTTTTAGTAGGAATAGGAATAAAAGCACAGAAGACAACAAAATCTAGAGAACATATTTTTCTATCCATAATTAACTCGGAATAACTCGGTAAACTCCTTAACTCGGGTCAATTAATCTCTATATTTTTCTCCTAAATTACCAAAAGTTGACAATGTTGCATATTTAATTAAACTATTTCCTTGTAGATATTTGAGTTTAAAATGAGTTCTAAAAGTGTTTTTAAATTTTAATTTTGATTTCAACTAATTGAGTAAGTATAACTATTTGTTTCGACAATTCCATTCCTTACGTAGCTAACATATTATTAAACTCGAATACACTTTTGTCCTGATTATTTCTATTATTTTATCGCGGTTATTGATAAATTTAAAGGTCGTCGTTATAATCTAAGTTTCCTGTAATACTTTTATTATGGAACCCAAGCCATCTACAAGACCCCTCTGGCACGACTTGGTTCTAGTGACTTGAGTTGGTCCGAGACCTTAAGAGCTTTTTCCAGAAGATAATTTATTTGTAGTTCATAAAAGTAGGTAATTCATTGCTTAAAAGGTTTTGAATTCTGTCTACCTGGTCTGGGTCATTACAAGTTCTATTTTGTCCTCTATATAATCTAATTTAACATATTGTAGGAAAGTATGATAGTGGGTCGTCAGTCTTATTGGTCCAAGTTTGTAAGGTAACAGTCCAGGTCCATCGTCTAAGCTCTCAAGTTTTATCTCGGAGGGATTCGTCGCGCGGATTGTCAGCATTACCAGTATTATCCTGTAACAAGTTAGCTCCTTTAGGAACTCGTTTTAGGCGGGATTTGGCTACAGGACCACGTTTCCTAGAGGTATATATGTGAATCGGTAAATCAGCTAAAACTGTGTCCTGTGTATAACGTGGAGCGATCTTTTGACGACTAGCAAGAGGGTTTTTTATAAAGATTTGTTGTTGAGGTGCATACTCTACTTCTGGTTCGCGATTTTTATTTCTATTATCTATTAAAGCTTTACGGTTCTCAAGGGATGTACTATTTATAATTTCATATACTTTCCTCATGCTTTCTTTATGATTAATAACATATTGCTGTAGTAAGTGTTGGGTAAAATCTATGTCATGACAGTCTCTTGGATCAAAGTGTCCATTCAATAAATCAAAGGGCTTACATTTAGTAAAACTGTGTATAGAACTGTTATAAGCTAAAATAGCATATGCCATAAGATTAACTACAGGTTCGTCTTTATGTTGTATCTTTAAGATTCGTAAATGTTCTAGTATAGTTGAGTGAAAACGTTCAATGTTACCGTTGTCATTAGGGGAGTGTGCTAGGATTCTATGATGGTTAATTTTATGTAGTCTTGTAAATTCTGAAAATAATTGATTCGTGAATTCCGTTCCGTTGTCGGTTACTATTGTCATAGGTACCCCATGGTGCGTACAAAATTTTAATAAAGCTTGTAAGATACTAACTGCTGTTCCATCACGCAAATGATAAGCCTGGCCATATTTTGTGAAAACATCTATAAAAGTTATGTATTTTTCATTCTGTACTGTGAATAAATCGACATGTATAATCTCAAAAGGTTTACTAGCTGGAGGTACAATGTTAAATTGGGGTCTTATTGGGTTCCTATCATACTTAGCTTGACCACAAATAGTGCATTCGTTAATAAATTTGGAAATATGTTCCTTCATATTAGGCCAGTAATACTTTCGAGATAAAGCAAGATAACATTCATTTATTCCGCGGTGATTTGTTTTACCATTATGATAGTGAGATATAATTTCCTGTTGACGTAAATAGTCTCTTATATTTTCCATTTCAAATTTAGCTAAAACAAGGTTCAGAGATGAACTTTTAAATTTATCTTGAATAATAGGGATTATAGAATACATTGCGAGGGGTGGATTAATAAGGATACCAGTTTTTATTTTTGGATTAACATATTCTTTAATAGAGTTGATAACATCTTCTTCAAGATTGCTTTCTAACAATTGTATAGAGGTTCGTGTATGGTTATCGAAAGGTTTAGTCACTGTAGGTTTTCGTTTAACGTCGCTAACTACTGTAAAACATATTTGTCTAGTAAATCTATTCAGAGGGTCATCAGTAATTGGTATATTTAATATGGGATTTTCTCTATCAGAATGTACTGTATCAGTCGAAGAGTTTGATAGAAGTGGTACTTGTTCAGAGGGATTTCCTAACAAAGAGTTTAGTTCGTCAATTTCCTCAATTAAAGTTTTAGTTTCCTCGTTATGGATTTCTATTCGCGATAGGGCGTCAGCGTTCGTATTCATTTTTCCTTTCTTATATATTACTGTAAAGTCATATTCGCTTAGTTTTAGTCGCCATCTAGTGAGACGTGAGTTTGGTTCCTTCAAATTCATCATCCACTGTAGAGGCTTATGGTCTGTCAGTATTTTAAACTTTCGTCCAAAAAGGTATGGCCTAAAATATTTAGTTGCCCACACTATGGCAAGAAGTTCTTTTTCTATCGTGCTATAATTAATTTCACTATCATTTAATGTTCGGGATGCATAGCATATGGGTCTGTCAGCTCCTATTGGACCTTGAGATAGAATGGCTCCAATAGCTAAATTCGATGCGTCAGTTGTCAAGTTAAAGTCTTTGGAGAAGTCTGGGTATTGAAGGATGGGATCGTTTGTTAAGAGAGTTTTACATTTTTCAAAACATCTTAAATATTCAGTATCAAGTGTAATCTTTTTACCTTTCTTTAAACATTGAGTGAGGGGTTTCGTAATACGGGCAAAATCTGGAATGAATTTACGATAGTAACCAAGAAGTCCTAAAAATTGTTTTATTTCTTTAGCTGTTTTTGGTACAGGATATTTTTTGATAGCGGAGATCTTATCAGGGTTCGGTTTTATACCATCCTTATTAATTATGTGTCCAAGGTAAGCTGTTTCCAGTTTAAGGAACTCAGACTTATCCATTTGGATCTTAAAATTAGACTCACGGAGTCTTTGAAATACTTTTTCTAAATTATTTATGTGTTCTTGTAAAGATGTACTGAAAACTATAATGTCATCTAGGTACACAAGACATATTTCATTTTGCAAACCTCGTAAAACATTATCCATTACTCTCTGAAAAGTAGAGGGTGAGTTTTTCAATCCCATGGGCATACGAAGAAACTCGAAATGACCGTGCTCTACGTTAAATGCAGTTTTAGAAATATCTTGAGGGTCCATTTCTACCTGGTAAAATCCGCTTGCTAAATCTAGAGTGGTAAAGTAGTTGCATTTCCCTAACTTGTCTAATACGTCATTGATGTTAGGTATAGGATATTTGTCGTCTATGGTTTTCTCATTTAATTTTCGAAAGTCAACTACAAGTCGCCATTTTTGTTTACCGGAGGCATCAGGTTTTTTTGGTACTACCCAAATTGGTGAACTCCAGGCAGAGTCAGATGGTCTTATTATACCTTGGTCTAGCATTTTTGTAATTTGGTCCCTAACCTCTTGTCTATGTATGAAAGGGTAACGGTAATTTTTTGCATGTACGGGAATTTCGTCAGTCGTCCTAATTCTGTGTTTAATTTTATTAGTAAAAGTTAATGCTTCACCTTCAATATAAAAAAACATCCGAATATTTAGAGCAGAGGGCAATAAGATTTGTTTTTTCCTCATTATTTAAATGGTCAGTTCGTAATCGCGATATTACGTCTTGTCTGCGCGTCGTATATCGAGTGCAAGTGTCCTCAATATTAAATAATTCAGCACTTGCCGGTCGGTCGAGTGATAGTATAATGTCATTTGGTGTCGGATTCTCTACTTCTAAATAGCCTCGGTTATTAGTTACGGTGGTGATACATTCGTGAATAATACAATTACAAACTAATTGTTGTTTAATAAAAACTTCACCATCTCGGGAATTTATGGGGATGCGAATTATTTTCGAGGTCCCAGCTGGTATTATATCCTCGTAAAGATTAACATTACGAGAATTATACATATATTATAATAGGATTCGAAGTAGAGCGCGTAATTAAAAGTCCGTCCTTTAAATCAATTTTTGCTTCCCAATCTGTTAACAAGTCTAGTCCTATAAGTCCGTCAAAATAGTCATGAAAATTGTATATAAATAATTTTATATTTCCAGGGTCCTTAAACTCTTCAAAGCAGGGTAAAGTTATGGAATACTCATTTCTACTAACTGTATGTACATTTGTGACCTTAAAGGGGTCATAATTGAGGGGAATATGTGGAAAATATTTCATCACAGCACTGGGGCTAATAAAAGACTGATTTGCTCCAGTGTCTATTAAAAATTTGAGTGGGGGATTGTTCATTTGAATGTAGGGAAGTTGTCTCTGCGTCTGTAAATTTAAGTCTATTTTGGTTTGAGGGATTTCTCTTTCGACCGAAAATCCTGATCTAAAACATTAGGGTCTAGTAATGGTTCAGATTCATATAATAAGTTGTCATCCTTCATGTCCTCATATGTAGTTAAATTATTGTCGTAAAAGTCGGGTTTGTAGTCATTGTTATCGAAATCAAAATCGTTATAGTAACTGTACTCTGGGTCGTAATAATATTCAGGATAAGTCAAGTGCATACTGTCATAGGGCAAACATTCGTTCATATTCATTTCGCGTGCTTTTAAATAATTTGTGGGTGGCGGATTACCCGATTTTCGCCAGTCATGTCCAGTCATCATAGTATGTGGTAAAGGTCTGGGGGTAAAACTTTGTACTCCACTCATAGGTCTAGGCATAGAATTTTGAGGTGCATTATTCCTATATGGCAATCGGAAAACGTTACTACGTGGATTATAATTGGGGGGTGGTGCGCTAAACATTTGTTGCGTTCTTGAATGCATAGGAACATTATGTTGGGGTTGGCTGCGATTTAAATTAAATTTAAATGGTTGTGGTTGTTGAACAGGGCGTTGTCCTACAGGGGTTGGCCAGTTAAATACTGGGGGTTGGTAATTATGTACTCTAGGGGGTGAAAATGGTATTAAGTTTGGTTTAGGGTTTGACTGCAATTTTTGTCCGTCAGTACGTTGCTGTAAATATATAACGTTGAGTTCCTCCTGTACATATTCAAGAGCTTTTTCTATACTTTCGGGTCGCATGCAACGAATTCGTGACCCTAAGGGCTCTTTTAAGCCGCGTACAAATGCCTGCGTCGTAACTTTCTTATAAAGATCACGTTTAGCTTCTATTGTAGTTGGTATTGGTTCATGTAAAGTAACGTAAGTCATTATCGTACTGAATAGCGTTTGGCAGTGGCTATAAAATTCTTGGGGAGATTTATTTCCCTGTACGGCTAAAGAGAGGTCATTGTATAAGGCTGTTTCGTCGCGTTGGTCAGAAAAATTGTTAATTAAAGATGTTCTTATACCCAGCCAACTATCTGGTATACCATTAGAATTTATTGTAGAAGCGGCAGTTCCCGTAATTTTATTTAGTATCCCGTTTAATAAACATAAGTTAGACAATTCACTACCCGGCGTACTATTTAAATATTGCGTTACAATTTGGTCACAAATATTAATAAATTTAGTTAATACATTAGGGTTTCCGTCAAATTCCGGAATTATTCTAAGAACTTTATAAACGTTATCAAGATCTTGAGCCATATTAAATTTTTCGTTAATTAAAAATTCAAAATTATTTCCTAAACTAAAACTTAAATCTCTATTACTATCTAATCTACGATTTCGGGCCTGCTGCGATGCAGATTCCCGTCTATAAACTCTAGGATGAAAAATTTTGGAAAGGAATTACAACTAGGACAGAGCAACACGAGAATAGTTCAAATGTACTCACATAAATTTAATTTCTGGTTTCTCCTCGTGAATCGAAGTTTGGATTCTCCTCCCGGTTCTGCAGCTGGTCCGTAGGTTCAGGATACTAGCGATGACCTAACAGTCCCTATTCTAGTATCCTACCGACTGCGCCAGTTACGTTAGCTACAGCCAGAAGGTCGAAAAAAAACCAAAAACTATTTAAAACTAATTTAATTAATTAAAAATAATTACATTTAACTTATTATCTAAACTAAACTAAGACCTACTCGATGTAAGTTCTAATAATTAATGATCCAAAAAATACAATGAAAATATAATTCACAAATTGCAATTTTGCATTTCTCACGCCGATGATGTCAACACTCAACACCTGCTCACATGAAGGAAATTCTATATCAGCAGTTCCCTGGGAGAACGTTTACGTAATTTGTGTGACGTAAAGTTTACGTTTCTGCTGAAATTAATTTTAGTAGATTAAGGTTTAAATATCCTTTTATCAACTTATAGTGCCAGTGACTTCGTCTGCGCAAAATAGTTATAATTAAAAAGAGAAGTAGCCTAAATTACTCCTTATTACGTCAACTATTGGCCTCTGAAAGTACTATAAAAATCGATCCAGCGTTTCCAGAGATTAATACGCCAGAATAAATAAACATAGATAAAAATTGTAAAAGAAATTGTTTTGTTACATAGCAAAAAGCGGTTACTTTAATATAACAAACAGACACTCCAATTTGATTTATTTGTATAAGCATACTGCAATCTCAAAATTAACAAACATTGATAAATGAATAAAATGAAACTTTTGCATTGGCACTTTATTTATTACAGCTTGCAGATGCTAGTTATTAATTGAATTTATGTTATACAACAAAGTATGACCGGCTCCGCCTGCGACGGGCATGGGTATAAGTCATAAATACACATTATACAGTTTCTTAGAGGACCATAAAACACTTGTAATTTCTACCCATTTTAAAATAGAGTAATCCTAGTACAAACCAACGTAGGGTTATATAAAATTTTCAATACGAAAATATACACGTTTAATCAGTTTAAATATGTTAAATATAAAACTTGGCTTTTAGATTAGCTTCTATAAATCATAAATATACTTCTTTTTAGTAAAAATGAATTAAAGTTAGTTATCACAGTATCGTCCAAATCCAAACAAGCATACAAAAATCAAATCATTTTGTATTATAATCGCGGATTATATACAAAGCATAATAGGAAAATATCTAATTGATAACAAGATTAGATAACTGGTCAACATCAATTTCATATAGTGATTTATTGAAAAAAATATGATGATAACCTTAACGAAATATCGAATTTTGTGATCAATATTAATTAATATACTACCTATCGGAAATGGTAAATGTATTTGTTGATATTTATAAATTGAATTTTATAACAAGGTCTTTTGTTTCCGATTTGTACCTACACATTTTAAATCGAAACGAAACGAAAGCATAAACTTTTCTAAACGTGGGTTTTCTAAAATATATTTTCGAATATCAAAAATATACGCGATAAATCCGGTTAAAAGTAGTTTTATTTCGAAATAACCAAGTTTTCTAAAAATTTTGGCGGGCATGTATTCAATGAGTATTCATGTATTCAATGAGTGAATACATGTTTTATTTAATGTTTTATAATTTAAATTACATATTTTTTTACCCAATAAATTGTAACGTCATCATGACTATTGAATTCACAAACGATAAGTTTAACATACAGATGCACATTAAACAAACATAAATTAAACATATTAATTGTTATTTGCGTTTTTGATAAGTATTATAGCGAAACATTTAATTTTTAATGTAATGCTTTACTTACTTAGTGAAATAAATTTGATTGTTTCATCATTGTGGCTGATAGGTACAAAAAATCTTATAACTTTTTTGCTTCGATAGCTTTAAAGGTTATAAGTCGCTGAGGTCGCAATAAGGATGCTGCAGATTATATTTTTTTTTTAATTATCTTTTTTTAATACTGTAAACAAATTACAAACAAAAAATAACCCTAAAAGAAAAAGTTTTCGAAATGGTTTTCACATCCGTATTAATTGATGAATACATAAAATCATCACCCAGTATAAGATATTTGTAGTATATTTGTTTTCCTTTTTGAAATTTAATGTTCGTCGATCGTAGTGCGACGTAACAGCGTGTGATTGTAAACGAAAATTGAACCTACAATCATTGTGAGTTCTATTCCCACTCTTAAGAATAATTATATTCAAATGCTTTTCATTTGTTCTTCGAGTACAGGGTGACAAGATTGACGTTGTAATAATAATTTGTAAACTTTAGCATATTCTCATGAGATCTTTTTTTTTTTTGTCTTTTTTGAGAAATAAATATCTTTGAACATATTTTTCCGCTTTATTGAGAAGACAAAACGAAGCGTTGAGTTTCAACACTCAAATTGGAAACCGAAGTGTCACTAGGTTCTTTCTGCCTTCTCTGCTATGCAGGACAAGAGTGAAATTGCATAAGATATGATCATGTCAATTGAATACATTACAGCTTTTTGTTTTCAGGTCAAGAGCACTTTCAACTAGTATCAGAAGATCTGGAAACAGCCGTATAGATATAAATAACAAACAATAAACAATAGTTTAAACTATTGTTTATTGTTAGTTAATTTTGTAATTCGATGTATCTTTTCAGAACATCAAACTATAAAAGAAAGGAACTAAGAAATTGAAAATGCAAATCTAAATTAGTTTTTGGTCAAGTGACTTTACTAATATTAACGAGTCAGATATATCATTTAAGTCGTTTTTAATCAAACTACTCAAACACCAAAATGATATTTAAATTTTCGTCGTTTACATCACACTTAGAATATTCACATTAAAATGATCTATATTTATGATATAGCAATTAAATTGATAAGAAATTATTGAAACTCATTAGAATTAGTATTTTATTCACAGAAATTTTATTATTGAATAACATTAAAGTCAAGTATATCTCGTACTTACTCACTTATAGAATATATTTTTCTAAACAAAAATAACTCGACAAATATTATTTTTATAGACGATATATCTTTTCTTTTTTAAATTATTCCAAAATAGTGATGTCATCAATATCTTAAATAGCTTTTAAGATTGTGTTGCCATTGTCATTAATAATTCTTTGCAACTAATTAGTATGAAATATATTTGAACTGTAATTTAAAAAAATAATATTTAATTGCAATTTACAAGTTAAATAATTGATAATTTGAGTATACTACCTAATATTGTATATCTACGAGCGGACGGATGTTTGTCAGAATATTGTAATGCTTAATTTGAAATTCGTAGGCAGCTTTTGAAAACTTTTTGAATAATAAATTACTGCGTGGGGTTGTGTATATTGTGTGTAAATAATTTAAATTAACTTAAGGGACGCGACGAATACATATTTATCGCGTAAAATTTTTGTCTCTATTTGTAGATAATTGTAATTTAAACAGGCCTTACTACTTAATTATTTACTGTTGTAAGATAGTTTCGATACTTTTGGCAATAATAATGCCTATATTATAACGTCGTCAGTTCATATCGACATGCTTATCATTGTTATGATCTCAAGCTTCGTATTTATATGTATGTATGAATTAGTGTTGCCTTATTGTAAAATTATTTGATTGTGTATTTTGTAATATATTAATCACGCCTTTTATAATAATTGTACGTAGCGTAGCTGGGGTCATCTCATTAACAAGAGTTTCCTTTATTTCTGTATTTGCTTAAAAAATAAATCGATTTATTGATGATAAATATCTACATATTTATTGAATTAAAATGAAACTACATAATTAACAAATTTTAAACTTTTATATTATCGTTGTTCTAAAATATAATTTGATGTAGAAGTTAAAGATTCATCTTGAGTTCATCATTAACAACGAAACTAATGACCCCAGTTACAGCAATAATTGTATCATTTGCGTACTCCTCGTAGAACTATTTGTTTGAGATATGTCCTTCATGCCAAATCTATGAAGCGATTATGGTCATAATCTCGGCATCTATACAATGCGTGAAAGAAAACGCAAGCACGCTTAATAATAAATGTAATTAATTTTGTTTCAGTATGTTTATTAAAATGTTAAATAATATGTTTAAAAATTTTAAAAATGTTGAAACGTGGGAATGATTTCTATTTTGAGGTCGCCGGCGCAGTGAGGAAGCGATTAACTGTCTAAGCTATAGTTTTAGATTCGATACTCACTCGGGAAATAGTTATATTTAAATTACTTTCAGTTCACTCTGATTTGATGCGATAAAGCGTGGCGTTGACTTCCGCTACTGAACATATAAGACATTGCGTCTCGATTCCGGACGGAAAATGGAAAACGGTGTTTTGACGGCTGCTTTTTTAATTATTTTTTTTGGTAGCCAACATACTATATTTTAAATTATAAAAATAATATTTTACAATAAAAACATGATTTGTTATTAAGCGTGCGATGTGTTTTATCATACGGTTTGTGATTCTGCAAAATAATATTGATTTTCTTCGTGTTTTTACACCTTAACGACTTAATAGATTTGTATAGACCTATTCTGAAGATTTGTTTAGCATTTGTCGTCCCCGCGCGTACGTAGCGTTAGTACCATATTTATTATTATGACTGTTGCAATTACCTCTACGTATGTACTAGATGTACCTAATAGTTTTAGTGTTTAACGAATTTACTCGTACTCGCTGTTAAGCGATCAATGAAAGACAAAGCTGTGAGAATTTTGATCTTAATGTAAAAAGTAAGTTCATTTATTATCGTAAGCGCGAATGTACACCATAATACTGTTTGTATACTTTATGTCGTTATTATATAGATATATCTCTCGAGGTTCTCCTTGTTCCGTATATTATATAACCTTTATATTATAATAATCATTGCTTTATCACGAGTAATCGACTTTCCACAAGTAGAAAATAGTTTTAACGATAAGGTTAAATTTAGCGCACTGTGTGGTTAACTTTTGGATTATACAGAAATTTATCGTTTTCATTTGTTAGAGTCTATTACAGAATAATATATAAATCTAATTTAGAAATAACTTTTTAGTATGAGAATTTAACCAAGAACAAAAATAAAATTTAAATGATTTGGTCGCAATCATATGGTTTAAAACTTATCTACTAGATGTAGATACCCCTACATATATGTTACTGAGCTTTTAACGAAAAAATAGCCTAATTTTAACTGTATAATGTATCAGCAAATTAAGTCTTATGAATTTTAGAAGTTTGTCGAGATATAAATATATTTTCCTATTTCTACACCTCTTTACCTTAACATTTTTAGAAATATTTGAATACAATTATTAAATAACTTTATAGTATATTATTATTACATTTACGCTAACTTAATCGTAAACATACATTAATGATACTTTCCTACTAGATATTACTAGTCTGTGTAAATATTGTATTGGAGGCCTTCATCGTATATCACGATTTAATACCTACTTAACGTATATTAGATTATTAGTATACTTCTCGACCAAATTCTAACTTTTATGAACTTTAAGGAGAGTGAATATCACTAGATTATATTACGTAGAATATTATCGAATATATTATTTCCACCATTTATTTGTTTAATATCATATTAAAAAAAAAAAAAACAATGTGAACGCGTACTAAAATGGCGAGACATTTCGGTTAGGAAAACTTTTACTCTCCCGTAAATATTTTTCGTCACGACAATGTTAAAGTCAAATAACCATAATTATTATGATATCAGTTTAAAGCAATTTCCAAGTTATTTATTTTTATGTCCCGTATAATTATGTATAATAAATAAAATATTTGTAAGGCTATCATTTATATTACTTCATTGCTATCTACGTTTATCTAGCATTCCATTATATCATTAAAACAAAGTTTTGTATCATGTTATTTGTAAACAATTAAGTTTTCATATAAAAAATGGTACAATCAATATAAAATGCAAGTTATATTAAACCTCTGAATTTCAATATTCATTTTGAAGGCCGTGGTGAAATAGGGCAGCGTCTGACTGTAAGCAAGATGGTTGTGGGATCGATTCCCACTCAAGGGCAGGCTATTTATTATTTTCTCCGCTCTGGTGCCTAAGGCAAATCGCAGCGTTGAGTTACACCACTCAACACGCATTGTCTTAATTTGAGGCGAAAAGTGAAGAACGGAGTCTTTACTCTGGATTCTCTCTGACTAGCCTGCCACGTGGAAAAAGCGTGTTTTTTTTTTATTTTGAAGTACAAGTAGTGGAGCAAAGCGTGATATGTTGAAAACTTGAAAAATACAGTGGTTCAAGTTATATATTTATTGTTTAATTTATAATAGTAAAATGTTACATGATGTTATTGTTAATTTATAGGTTTTCTTAGTAGTCATTAGTGTAAAAGTAATTGAGTATTACCAAAAGTTTTGTCACATTTCCTAGTAACATTAATTACATATAAACGTTACATTACCACATATTCAAGTATTCACGTCTTGGTTTTGTTGTCCTATATAAGTCGTTCTATATAAAAAAATATTAAATCAGTAATAACGTTTAGACTATCGTATTTTGTTAGTCCAGTCGAGGCGTGAATACTCAAGAATACATATACCTAATATAAAAATGTAATAAAACTTAATATTAATAGAATTTTGAGAGCACTAAGTTTCTCTATGACATACTTATTTTTGCACCCAATAAACACTATTTTAAATAAATTTATTTGATGAAATACACTACGAACAATAAATGAATCATAAAATAATTTGGATTTTTATTTTAATTTTATTAATACCTCTATATAAGCCACACTCTCAAAGCAAACCTCACAAAATTTATAAGGATACTTTTATAAAATGTTTAAGTAAAGCTTTTCTCTACATGTCCGAACATACCAAGGTAGACAAAGAGGGGTAGACCTATGTTAGTAAAACATTCTTATCTCCTCTTCCTTCTTTGTCGTTTTTATTTAAACAACGCCACAAAAGTTTTACCGAACCGGAAAAATTAAAATAACAGTATTAAGGCCATCGTGGCACAGTAGTGGGAAGGCGTCCGAATGTAAATGCAAGGTAAAATTGCTTCTAGGTTTGATATTCACTAAGGTTTACTCTGGTGGTTATTTAAGCGAACAAGACAAAGAGCGGTGATAAGCTTCACCACTCAACACGCGAACGATTTTGGGCGGAAAGAGTCTTAACACTAGGTTACTACCCGTTAAAGGAAAAAACGCCTTATGCCATAGTAAGAAAGTAAAGCCAATTATTGCGAATAAATGCACGTTGTAATTGTACTACTATGATATCAACGATAAAAAACAGTTCACAGTTAACACAATTGAGTTTGTTTGATATATAAGAGTATTTCTTAAATCATAATGTAATTTATCTTCATCCATTTCTTGATTATTTGAAATACCGTTTCAATAGATTATGATAACTTTAATCTGTCATGACATTTCGGAAAAATATTCTCCATTCTTTCCCAAGAGAGTGATTTTTGTCTTCGGGGAAAGATATGTCATAATATAGACTTACCTATTACTGTCCGCTAAAACTGAATAAATATGATGCTATTTCGCCTTTTGTTTAGATATTTTATGTATAGCGTCTAAAAAATAAATATTCGGTGCGTAAAATAATATGAAATAGGATAACTCGCTTAACTTAACTTACAACTTGCTTAATTTTAGTTTTGATTGCGAATACATGCCAGTGTAATTTCAGAGTTAAAATACAGTAATATTAAGAACAAAAGGATACGAGGTGTCATGCGAACACTACATGTTTAAATATTGAAATAAAAAATGATAATAATATGAAGATGTTATCTGCCAGAAGCTATATCTAGAACTAATGCAAAAATGCGTAACCTGAACTCGTTTAAACTCTCTAGGATCAAATATTTTATTAAAATTTTCAATAATATAAACTACTTTATGTAGTAAAGTAAGAATTTTAGCGTGCAAGCTAATGTTGTCAATTATATCCTTGACTATCAAGTAGTTTTACAGGTCGGATTTCAATACGGTTTTCAATGATAGATTCGGATTGAATTGGTGCACGTTCTTAGATATATTTTATCGAAACAACTCACCAAAGGGCGCGGCAGTAAGCATTTGTTTGTACTTTTTGGGCAAAACCAAAACTAGTAATCTTATTGGATAGAATTTATTATTAGATTTAGCTATACTTGGTGCATATTTGTAGATTTATGTTACGGTGACAACTTACCAGGGGTCGCTGCAATAAGTATATTTATTTATGCAAAACTAAAATTACGAGTTGGATTTTTATAAAGTTTTATAATCATTGAAATCTATCAAGATTCAAGTTTAATTAGTGCATGTTCAACATGCAATAATAAACAAATAGAAATG
Source organism: Dryas iulia moderata (assembly GCA_019049465.1). Classification (NCBI taxonomy): domain Eukaryota; kingdom Metazoa; phylum Arthropoda; class Insecta; order Lepidoptera; family Nymphalidae; genus Dryas; species Dryas iulia. Next base: position 7,338,108 of record CM032429.1, read on the forward strand.
AGAAGGAAAAAAGCACACAGAAATATTTTTACTGCAGTGGTGTCTACCAAATAAAAAATAAACATTATTAGGAGCCAATCGTGGCGCAGTGGCACGAACGTGTGACTGTCAACGACTGGTTGTGGGTTGGATTCCCACTCGAGGAGTGGAAATATTTAATATTTTCATTTCTTCGCTCTGGTATCAGAGGTATAGCGCGACGTTAAGTTCCGCCACTTAACACGCAACGCCTCCGAATTCAGCGGAAAGTGTCGAACAGGGTGTCTTGTCTGTTCTGTGCAGGATACAGCGTGAACCTAAAAGACAATTAGAACAAGTAGGTACAATGACAGTAGACATCAACTGAGTTTATATTAGGGCCGCAAGCACGTCGGCGGGAGCTGAGCGAAGAAGCCAACTTTAATGTTATAAATTATTGCAAAATGACAACTTATTTTAAATCAGTACATCCATTTCTACGAACACACAAGTTTGACCAGTAAAAAGAACTAAAAAAAAAGTTTAAATAAAAATAAATTATATTTAAACAACAAATGTATTGTAACATACAATCGCTCTCTACGTCAACTGATAATTCATAATAACTAATTAATTACTTATTGGTATGAAAAGGGCGTGTAGCGCTTATGGCTCGTACGTGGTGGGTAATTATATAGATATTTATTTAATTCCGTTTTAATCTATTTATATTAGATAATATGAGAACGTCGTGGTTCAGTGTGAATGCTGAAAACGAAATAGTTGTGGGTTCGATTTTCACGTGAAAAATGATCACATTATATTCAATTGAAAATTTAATATAATATGATCATCATCTTCGCTCTGGTTAGGTACCAAAGCGAAATGCGAAGACAATGCCCCTTTCTGTCCGACTTAAGTCTTCGGAGAGAAAGTAGAAAATGTAGTGTTTTGACACTAGGTTAGGTACTTCTGACTAACCCGCTAGGCGGGAAAAAACGAAGGGCTTTTTTTCAGTATGCCCTTAAAACCTGCTGCAAACCTCGTAGACGACGTCTCAGAAAGAAGCAGAAAGTAACACTAAACTGGATCGACAGATTTATAATTTAGTTTTATCTCATCTGACAATACCAGATTTGTAAATATTTTTAATTAACTAAACAACATGCTAACATTTAGTTCTTTTGTCTTTTATTCTTGTAAGATTTTCTTTGACAGATACCTGTCTACATACATTACTACGTCTAATAGGTGTGAAATGTTAAATTAGTAGGTAGAATAAAACAATAAAACATATTAATTTCAACCATAAATTGATTCAGTCAAACATACAAACTAATTTATCAACGTGTCAGGTAAATCCTGACGAAGGTAAAATGCAATAATTTATTCAGTGAACCTTTATCCGTATTTCGTTAGCGAAATAAGCTAATACGCGGGAAGATGCCTTGTTAAGCTAATGGAATCTGACCTTCGCTACAAAATATTACTGATTATACGATCTCCAATATACGTACAATTTTCTGCCAAAGTTTTTGCCCGCATTCAAAACTTTTTGACGCAAGGATGTCGGTATAATAAGGGATGACGTTGCATAAATATAACACTGCCGAATTTTGGATGTTGGTGAAAGTATTTTAATTATTTCTAAGTGTTTTATTAAGGTCCCCATGTTAATATTATAAATGCGAAAGCCTGCCTGTCTGTCTGTCACGCATTCAGAGCTAAACCACCGACTCGATTTATATAAAAATAGTTTAAAAATAGTTCGAAATCCAGGGTCAAATCCTAGTCAAATGATACTATACTTTTTTTCTAAATTCATCCGTAAAGGGTTGAAATAGGGAATGAAAATTTATATGAGAAATCTAAGACGCTTGGCAGTTTGCCATGCATTTTATTAAAATCATAGATGATGACGCAAAATCAAACGTAGACTATATTATATTTTTTTTTAAAACTTACCCCCAAGGGGCTAAATTAGGAAACGAATGCCTTTATGAAATTAAAAAAAAAATTAAATGTTGTGCATGGGCGAAGCCACAAGCGGGCCGCTAGTGATATACAAAACTTGGTGGCGCAAAAATGTTATATACAGCTCCCATCCTAAAATTTTTGACGCTCTCATTTTGAATAAATGAATAATTAAGGCATTACATTCGTTCAGCTGTACCATTATATTAAAATATGTTTTTGAATTTTTAAGAATCCTCGCTACGCGAAGTTATCTCTTAATAAAAAACAAAATTAAAAATTTTGAAAATACCCACGACGGTTTAATTGTAATTGAAAAAGGATAAAATAACTAGAAATCCCCCGCCTAAAAGAATATATGTAACGAGATGATGGGGACGACTTCGTCGGAGCTGCCATTACTTTAAGTTTGCTAACTTCTCCTAGGTTTTCACGCTGTTAAAACAGGTTTAGGAAAAAATTAAAATATTAATATGAATTTACAGTTTTGATAACTGGTATTCCTTTTAAAAACTTTAAGAACGAAATCTATACTGTTAGCTACTATATTCAAAATAGAGGTTGGAACTGGCAGCCCCCGACGAAGTTGTCCCCATCATCTCGTTACATATATTCTTTTTAGGCGGGGGATTTCTAGTTATTTTATCCTTTTTCAATTACAATTAAACCGTCGTGGGTATTTTCAAAATTTTTAATTTTGTTTTTTATTTTAAACTTTTTAAAGTGTATAGATACACATTATATATTATTACATAATTTCGAAATACTTTATATTAATCTTCATGCAAATCCAAAAAAAATTATAAGCCCAATGCTTTCTGGTTATCAAATGCCTATTGCAGCGCCTGGCAGATTGTCACCGCAACATTTTTAGGAAACTTAAGTTTAACCAAATCAGTGAAAATCACAAAACCCACTAGTAGTTTTGATTTGGAACAAATTAATTTATACTGGAGCGCCCCGTGGTAGTTTGTGATATGGCATATAAAAACACGCAACAATTAAACCTGAACCTATCACAGAAAACCGCATCTAAATAGGTTTCACACAAAAATACAAGCAAATGCTTACTACAGCGCCCCCCGGGTGAGGTGTCACCACGACACATATACGAGAACACGCGCTAATTGAGCCTGATCCTATCGTTGAAAACTGCATCAAATTCAGACTCGTAGTTTTAACTTTTCACCATCAAATGTTTAATGAAGCGCCCCCTGGTGAGTTCTTAACGTAAAAAAAACTAAAAACATACACCAAGTAAAGGTAAATCTAATACTGAAAACTCTGTCCAATCGGACTAGTAGTTGTGGTTTTACATTAAATATTACAAACAAATGTTTACTGCAGCGCCCCCTGGTGAGTTAACACGATAAAGCATATCCAAGAACATACACTAATTAAACTTGAGCTCATCACTGAAACTGCATCCACATCGAATTCGTCATTTTAGCTTTGCACAAACAATATTTTACTGCAGCGCCCCCTGGTGACTTGTCACCGTAATATAAATTTAAAAACATGTACTAAACAAAGCGGAATCTAATACTGAAAACTCTTTCCAATCGTACTAGTCGTTTTTGTTATACACAAAAAATGGAAGCAGCTACTTACTGCAGCGCCCCCTAGAGAGTTGACACATACTTGAAAATATGCACTAAGTAAAACATACATGACACATATATGAAAATATGCACTAAGTAAACTTGAATCTATCATTGAAAACTGCATTCAAATCGGACTCGTAGTTTTAGTTTTGCACAAACAAATGTACTTACTGCAGCGCCCCCTGGTGAGTCATCACCGTAACACATATATGAAAAGATGCACCAATTAAACCTGAACCTATCGTTGATAGTTTCATCTAAATCGGACTAGTAGTTTTTACTCTACATAAACAAATGTTTACTGCAGCGCCCCCTGGTGAATTTTCACCGTAACGTAAAAACAAAAATTTTAAAATATGTACGAAGTAAAGCTTAATCTAGTTCTGAAAACTCTAGCCAATCGGATAAGTAATTTCGGTTTTAGACAAATAAATATAAGAAAAATTTTGGTTTTACACAAAAAAACTCAAACAAATGCTTATTACAGCGCCCCCTGATGAGTGGTCACCATAACACATATATGGAAAGACGCACTAATTAAGCCTGAACCTATCTTTGAAAGTTTCATCTAAATTGAACTAGTAGTTTTTGCTCTGCATAAGCAAATGTTTAGTGCAGCGCCCCCTGGTGAGTTTTCCCCGTAACAAAAAAAGAAAAATCTTAAAATATGCACCAAGCAAAGATAAATCTTTTAATGAAAACTCTTTTTAATCGGAGCAGTAGTTTCGGTTTTAGACAAATAAATACAAAAAAAGTACAAACAAATGCTTACTGCAGCGCCCCCTGGTGGTTTGACACGATAAAACATATCTAAGAACATCCACCAATTAAACCTGAATCTACCACTGAAAATCTATTGAAATCAGACTATTATTTTTGAGATAATTGAAAACATTCGTTTTCACGTAAAATGCTTACTGCAGCGCCCCCTGGTGAGTTAAGGCAATAAGACATATCTAAGAACATACGCCAATTGAACCTTAACCTATCATAGAAAACCGTATCAAAATCGGACTTATAGTTTTGGAAATAATTGACATAGTAATTTGCACAAACACACAAACAAACAAACAAACAAACAAACAAACAAACAACCTCTCACCCCAAACACATATACAGTCGCCGTTCCGTCGCGGGTAATTAAAAGTTACATGTTTATATAAAATATTTTGTTGAAAGTATATACGTTTTCCACAAATATTCATTTTAATTTCCTATGTATGTGAATAATACTTTAAAATATTATAAGTATTTAATAATAGCATTCCCTCTTGCCAAGCGATTGTTTGTAGAATAAACTTTAGGTGGTACAAATTTATAAAAATCTCTCTACTACAAAAATAACTAGTAATAAGCACAAAAAAATTTCGAAACAAGTCGGCTTAGCAGTCAAAGCGCTTGGACAGTCCAAGACGGACTATGAGGCACGGGTTTTTGAACCCGTCTTGCAACGTTCAAAATTTTATAAATTTTCTAAAAATATTTCAATGAATTGTCCTAGCATAAAATGTATACGCACTTACTTTTTATACATAAACAGTTTTTATTTATAAACGTTTTTTACATCTACTTACTATTTTTTACTTAACTTGCAACAATAGCCACAGCCATGGGTATGTCTAAATACAAGATAACATAAACGTGAACATAATGACGAGAATATTAAAAAGCGAATTACAGTCCAAGAGGACTGTAGTACGCTTTTTTAATATTTTTTAAGTTTTTTTAACACTTAAAATAATCCATTGCTTTTACGATTTTTACACATTTTGAAATAAAACTATTTTTGGTATTAGAAAAAACAATTTTAAAAAACCCGACGATCTGAACATTTTACAGTAGTCACAGGTAGAAGGTGGCATTCGTCTGTCAGTTGATACAATTATTATATCAAACTACCGCCGACGATTTCTTAGTATTTCTAGTCCTGGATTCTTGCACATGAGCTGACTAAAGTTCATAGGACTCGGTCCCAGGTGGTAGAAAGTTTCCGACTATTTTATTCTTTTATTCTTTTGTAATATACAGTGTCTATTGAAATTTGGATGTTGTTGTATTTCAATAGCCTCGCGGATCATTCTGCGGCCAGGTATATTTATTTTCCCTAGCGAGGATATGAGGTTTATTAAACCAGATGTAATGGAATCGTCAGAGCGCTTGGGCGGTTTCTAAGAGGCGTGGGTTCAAATTATTATGCGTTTTCTAAATATTGTCTTTTGCTGTATACGTGGTAGTTGGGGATCGATCGGGTAAAGGATCGATCGGGTAAATCATTATATCATATATACTCGTATATTTAAATTACTGTTATTTTCTGTCCCCGGTAATAATATAACTGAATTAATATAAATATAAGTCAACAAACAATAAATTGTTTTAATGTATAGATTCTCAGTCTGATTATGCTGGATATGGATGAAAGAAGAAAAATACGTGATCGAAAATCTTATTAGAGGCTGATGCTGCAGAAAAATAATTTAAACAGAACGACTCTATTATCGTAGTAGTAAGTATCAAATGGGCCTTCACAAATTATAATAATACGAAAATTAAAATATATACATTAAATTTAAATTTGAAACCTTTAAAACCATGGTATAAAAACGTAATGTGGATATAAAATTCTTAATTTTACTAGGTGCAGATTATTAGACACACAAATATATACTACTCTGGCATGTACCGGGGGCGTGTTTGTCTTTCACAAGCAAGTTATCTAAATTGATGGGCGCGCATATGACGTGACGTGTTAGCTGAAAAGTTGCGCTTGTTGAAGATAGTGATTACGAGGATTACGCGATAACACAATAAAACTATTGAATACACTTGTTTTTGGTTTTTATTTTTAATTTTATGACTTAAAACAGATATAGGCTATAAAAATATAAATAATTTCCCCACCCCTTTAAATATAAACTACATCACGATGCAGTAAAAGAAAGCAAATTTTATATAGACGTTGATCAGGTTTATATAAAACTTTGTTTCTTTAATGGATTCTTGAACTTGAACTTTGAACAAACGTTCCTTATGAACTTAAGTCACCATCACAATAGAATATTTGTTAATTAAGTAATAGTTCAAAATAAGAGGGAATAAAGGAGATCCTACTCTGTAAGAAGTATCTCCCATGGATATTACACACAGATACAGAATTGTTCACTTGTCAATTGTCCCTCTAATAATGATAAAGTAAAAAATGAAATAAAGAAAATGTTCATACTTACAAAAAAAATCCGGTGAATCGAAAACCTCCGCCTTTCTTTGAAGTCGACTGATAATAACATTTCTTAGGATAAAGTATTTGACTTTAATATGTATAATTAATATAATAATAAAGTGATTGACACGAAATCACGTATTTCGCGTGTTATGTTATCCTTTACCTATTACAGTCCAAAGCGAGCCTTTGTTCTTTTTTAATAACCGACTTAAACCCACTCCTGGGCAAAGCTCGCCCCAAAAAAAAACATTTTCTTTAACCAATCATTTGTTCGTAGAAGCTTGAGTAGTAAAACGTAAACGTAAAGATCTATAGGGACGCTAACAACAAAAAACATATATAAGACTTTCGGTGCAGGCGGACATAACGCATGACTTGGCAAGCAGAACGCTTGGGTGATCTTCAAGAGACGTGGATTCAAACCCGCTACGTTCAAAATTGTACATGTTTGCTTAACATACTTCTAAAATATCTTATAGGTATACTAATATTTACTGCTACGGAATTCTTCACAAACGAGCATGACTGACTTCTGAGCGATTCAATTTTGGATTATTTAGTGCGAAGGCAGACCCTGGCTTGACCGGAATTAATGTCAGGTAGATGAAGAAGATTGCCATCACCTCCGACTGCCTGAATGACATTTTGGATTGTAAGTTTTAGCTTTGGTAAGGTATGTGTAGATGGCACAGACCATAGAGAAAATAATAACCATTTTTACATAATAAAATATACATATTACATTTTAATTGAAGAGTCGAGAAAACTAAAAATATGTAAAAAAATATTCAGGGAAACTGCAATACTGGGATGTAACTGCGGAAGAAAGCAACAAAATCAACTAGAATTTACTTCATAGATTATGGAGGGCTCATGAGCTACCAATTTTCTTAAATTCCCATATGAAAATTTGTTATTAGGAAGTTTGTAAGTCAATATTTCTCTACTATTTATTGAAAGCAATTTTAAAAATAAATCATTTTTTATATAAATATTAGATTAGCACAATCGCATTATCTTTGTTAATGAGGAAGATTTCTTTCAGTTCATACCAATTAGATAGTGGCAGTAAATCTATAAATATCATATCCAAATGAGTTTTCGTCGACACTGTTCCACATAACTTAGCTTCAGATCTTTTAATTTAGTACTACAATGTTCCGTGTGATCTTAGTGGTCATAGCGGCAACGTTAGCTGTCTCAGCTATCCCGACGGGACTACCAGACCCCGAAGATGTACCATTTGTACTTGGAGAAGAAGAATTTGAAGACTATTTAGACAAATGGCTGGCAGTAGAAGAACGAACATGGATTAATACGACGTTATCAAATAGCAGAGCAGCTCGCAGTGGTAAGATGCTTAAAAAATAAATTAGAATATTTTTTTAACTATCATAACTGCACTTTAAGATACAAATATTGTATATTTTTAGATATATTGTTTTTTTTTAATAATTACAGTTACTTAAATAAAACTTTTTTTTTTGAGGTTGTACCTTCCGCATAAACGGAGATCTCGGACAGCCTCAGCCCATCTATATCCACAGATCTCGCAATACTTACCTTCAACCAAATGGCAACAGTGGAAATATTCGGCTCAACGCCAACGAAGACGTCATAATATCATGTCCAGGATCTAATCGCCAGATTCGCCATCCTAATATCATTTCAAATGTGCAAACCGCTGTAAGTTTAATTAAAAGGTTTAAAAATATCCATGTTACATTTTTTTTAACTTTATTTTGCGTATAGATATAATTTATATTTATAAATTATTATGTTTATGTTACATAGACCGCACGATGTGTGAACAATAATTTAGTGTCTGGATCCGGTTGGTTGAACGGAAACAGAGCTTTTGGATTGTTAACTTGTTCTGCGCATCCATTTTATGAAGCACAACAAACTAATGAAAGATGTTTTAACAACAATGTCGTCATTCGGTATGGACTCTAATTATATTAATGAATGAATCTAATATTATTCTTTTCACGTCGATATTTTCATACAATATTCTTTTACAGCCATGGATTCATTGTAAACAATGTCTTCCATCCACTTTACTGGGCCTGTTACAATCGTAACCGAATGGAAGTTTTGTATGTATGGTACAATCAAAATCCTACCAATGGAGTTCATCAAACCGGCGTTGACCGTCCCAGCTGGTTAGGTAAGCTTACCCAACGTCAACGCTCTTATTAAGCTTTATTTTTGCATTTCGAATTATTTACTAAAAGTATTGTTTTAATTTGCCTGCGCACTTCGATAATGTTTCAGTATGAAATAGTGTTTTGTTTTGTACCAAAGTAAAGAAATAACGTTACAAATTAACTTTTTTTTTTAATTCTCGTTGCTGCAAGTAATGTATTTTAATACTATAATTGTATTTTAAAGAATTCATTTACCGAACATAAATTTCAGTACCAAACAGTAACCTTATCTAAACTATGTTTATAATGCCTTTCGCAGCTGGTGCTCACTTCCCGGGCGTGAATATCAATACTGCCTACACACAAAACAACCAAAGAAATGTTTTTTCAAGACTTTTGGGAAGCAATATGGTGGACAGATACCTAACTAGCAGTCAATTTTTGGCCCGTGGTCATCTTGCTGCTAAAAGCGACTACGTTTTTGCATCCGCACAGCGCGCCACATTCTTCTTCACAAATGCAGCCCCACAATGGCAGCCTTTCAACGCGGGCAACTGGAACAATCTGGAACAAGTACATTTATATTCTCACTTAAATTAATATCAAAAGTCTATGGTAATATAAGTAACATTATTAAAAAAATAACGTTATTGCTTGCAGAATCTTCGCAGACGTATATCAGTTGCTGGTTACAATACGGTCATTTATACTGGCACATTCGGAGTGACTCAACTTCGTAATTCGGCTGGTCGCCTCGTCGATATTTACCTAGAAACCAACAACAGAGTTCCTGTACCTCTCTACTTCTATAAGGTAAGAAATCATTGTTTTCCTTTTTTAAAGAAAATAACGTAAATAATAACTAGAGAAAGAGCAACTTCACAATACACTGTATATAAAAATAATAAATATTGTTTTTTACAGCTTCACGCTTTATTTCCGGTAGTGAGAAGAACAGAACCTAATGTCAAGACATTCCGTTCCCATTTTTCGTTCGAAATCGAGTAATTGCGGGTTAAGTGGCAGAACTTAACACCGCCGTTTGCTTTTTATTTACCAAAACGGAGAAATTAAAATAATATATAACCATTCTCCTGAGTGGCAATCGGACCCACAAGCAAGGCGGTTACAGACAGACGCTGTCACAATGCGCTATGATAACGAAAATATATATAAACACAAAGTAATATATAACTTTAATGTATTTTAGGTCGTGTATGATGCATCTAGACGCCGTGGTACTGCATTTATATCCATTAACAACCCTTACTACACGTTAGCGGAGGCCAGAGGACTGCAGTTCTGTACCGACAGGTGCCGTAACAACTCTGCTTTCAACTGGATTGGATGGAGGCCTGACCGTGTTGACCTTGGATATAGTTTCTGTTGCACTATCCCCAACTTCAGAAGTAGAATCGGCCATATTCCTAACTTCGATGTAGCCAATGGTCTCCTTTCTTAATAAAATTATTATTGAAATATTGTGAAAAATGAGGCATTGAACTTAAAATAAATAAATATGAATAATTCTAAAATTATTATTTAGATCCTATATACCGTCATGGCACCAATAACCGACATTTTTATACAATTATATTTTTGTTTTTAAATTTAAGAGTACTTTATCGTGTTTAAAATAAAGCTGATATCGAGTCCGGTTAAGCATGTCCTTGAGATAGGAATAAGCTATATTATTATTATTAAATGTTATGTAGACTATGAATAAAAATATATAGTTAGTAGTCTAATATCGTCTATTATTTAATTACTTATGTTGAATGAATGTTTTAAAATTGAAAAAGTATGTCTTAAATAAAAAACGCAAAAAAATAAAAAATACATGTTCTGACATGTATTTTCCAACTGTTCAAATCACTATTGCATTGTATATCAGCTAGACATCTTTGCATAGGAATCGCTTCCCGCTTCTGTCGGTATGTATGCTTAGAGCTTCAAAACTGCGCAACGGATTTTGATGCGTTTTCTTTTAATTGATAGAATGATTCAAAAGGAATATAAACCATATGTATTAAAAATGCATTATATAGTAGAACAGTGAACATAGAACACTGATAACTTTAGAGGTTTCTAATGTGATGTCGCCGCGGCGACTAGTGTAGATAGTTGTATATATAGTATAGATAGTTGTGTAGCGAGAGCCAGGCGAAGCCGCGAGCGAGCCACTAGTATTATTATATAAAAATAAAAAACATTTACCTGCAAAAAAATATGTACCCCTCATAGATAGAAGATATCGATAAACATTTACAAAAACAACTTTCCAAATATACGATAATTGTTATAGTAACTATTATTATTTTTAAATCTTCTAAAACTCTGAATAAAAGACAAGTATGAATTTTTAACTAATAATAATTAACTAATAATTAATAATACAATTTTTTTTTGGTGGGAAACAAACAGTGAGAGTGTCACTTCTAATTCACTCGGCGTTCACGCCGCCACTCAACTGCTTTTATTCCTACTGTCAAATATGTATTTTTACCACAACACTTTGGCTAAGTATTGTGTTTAATTTCTTAGAAAGTTAACTGTCCGGACTCCCCGCCACCCGGGGTTATCCCGACTTTCCCCCATGTCCAGAATATTAAAAAAAGTATCACATGTAATTTTTATTTTTTTATAATCTCATAATCCCGAAGGTTAAACATAGGCTACTTTGTTTTTCAAAAATCCACCGTCGAGGGCTGCAATATAACGAAGTAGCTAACTAGTACACGAGGCAAAGCCGCGAGTGGGCCGCTAGTATATTCACATGTCGGTATGGTGTCTGCTACCGCTACCTTTACGTGGAGCGTAAGTAATTGAACTTTAGTCAGTAGACAGTCATTTTAGCTCGAATTTCTAGAAGTATTGAAACTCTTTTATTCCATGTAAAACGCCTAAAAATAAATTATATAACTTTAAATGTGACGGATGAACGTTCAAGATGAATTTCACCGTAGAATTTCTGAAAATGCAAAATGAAATTTCGTATTTCAAGTTAAAAAATATACTTATATGTCGACTTTTACACACACTTCCAAACCCTATTTTACCTCCTTAGTGGTAATTTACGTGAACGCTGCGGCAACAGTCAATTCAATTATTTTTATAAATAGCCCGAAACTTCCAACTTTCTTACTCCAAAGATAATGGCTTTTCATATAATCTGCCTATCCCCTATTTCAATTTTTAAGAGTAAAATGTTTACAAACGCTTTCATTCATGTATATGTATGTACTAACAAATAAAGTTCCATATTTGTTAAATTTCGCAACTTCAATTTTCAATATCGCTAAGATAAGCTACATAAGATTTGCTGACTGCTAATCACTATATGTCCAACATCAAAAATGACCCACTTCCATACAAGCTTTCAACGCCTATTTTATCCTCTTAAGGTTCGAATTAACAAAAATCCTTTCTTAGCGAGCGCCTTCGTCATAAAATAAACCTACTCCCTAACCTACTACCAAAAATCATGCGTCTTTAAAAGCTCGGCTAGGGAATGATGAATCAGTTCAGTCAGTGAATCAGGACAAGTTATTTTATATATTAGTCTAGCTGTGCTTGGGAAGACGTCCGCGTTAAATTTAACAATAAAAATAGCCTATATTACTCCTTATGACATTAACTACAAATTGTAAAAAATATTTTTCGTGGCCAGTCGTAGCCCAGTGGCACAAGCGTGTGACTGTAAACGACTGGTTGTGGGTTCGATTCCCACTCGAGGAGTGGAAATATTTAATATTTCCATTTTCTTCGCTCTGGTGTCGAGGTAAAGCGCGGCGTTAAGTTCCGCCACTTAACATGCAAAGGCTCCGAATTCGGCGGAAAGTGGGGAACGGAGTGTCTTAACACTAGGTTCCCTCTGCCTACCCTGCTGTGTTCGGGATATAGCGTGAAGCTATTTTTCGACTATAAATGCCGTGTATATATACACATGCATTTAGTAAAAAAACGGTTTTTAATTATCTATTTATTTAGATATACATTTAAATGAAATTTTAAATAATCTATGCATTAGGGGGGTGTCAAACCCACAACCATCGCGGTTACTGACAGACACTGCGTACCGCCCTCCGTAATAAAATCATGACGCAAATTTAAATCAAAAAAATGTTATACGATGATATAATTTAAACCATTAACCATCACGAATTTTTATATCTATAAAAAAATATTTTTGATTGACTGATTTCAAAAAATTAAAAGCCGAAAAAAGTTTATTGATTTATTAATAAGCTCCAGGATGAGCGGTTTCTGGTATTGCACCACTCAAAATCTACCTAAAATTATACATTCGAAAATAATAACGACACCATCGTTGCTCATTTGATATGTGCCTGTACACACAAAGCCACGATAAGCGTCCAAAAAAAAAAAAAAACATATTTATTACATTGTGCTGTACTACCTGAATATTGCCAAAATTAATTCTTCATCAATATAAGTAATGTACCTGCCCCTCGTAATAGTTTTTCTTTCCACTTAGTTACGAACCGATTTCGATATAAGCATGGCGAGTAGAATACAATGGATACAAGTTATGTAGGCACTCTATTACAATTCATGAAAATCCCATGGGTTGTACAAACATAAATAAGTTACACAGGCTTCTTCATGCCTCGAAAGTATAAAGAGTTCCCACGGGATGTCAAATGGAAGAAAGTTTCAAAATTTCTCAAGACGTGTAACAAAAAATATTACGTCGATATTTGTGCCAAATAATGTTGGAAAAGCTAACCTATAAATAGAATTTAACAAATAATGAATCGACTTCATCAAGATACGTATTTATCTCATGTGGTTTTTTGGTATAATTTTTATATAATACCTTTATCTTGTTAATTGAAGATTATTAACAACAATTACCTGAAAAGATATGCATTTCATATAAATACAAAATCCATCATTATTCTAAGAGACTACTTCATGTAACTTCGTTTAAACATTGTGGTAATGTGAAAGAACAGAAAAGAGTACCATAATGTTCCGTTTACTTTTAGCGATCACTATGGTGTCGTTGGCTCTATCAGCGGTGCCTTCTCGGATGCCTTCACCTGACAAATTAGCCTTAGTGCTAGGTGAAGAAGAATTTGAAGATTATTTAGATGAATGGCTTGCAATCGAGGAACGCAATTGGGTTAATGCTACAATTGCTACGCTAGCATCGAGAAGCGGTAATTTTATTTATTATAATAGACGAAACGTGCCTAATGACGGTACGGTATTTGTAAGTTTAACAAGTAAATGAATTTAAATTTTCCTTTTTCTTACATAGCGTGTTCTATTCGAGTTAATGGAGATCTTGGACAACCTCAACCGGTGTATATTCGCAGATCGACCAATAACTACCTTCAATCAACCGGAAATACGGGCATAATTCAACTTAATTCAAATGAAGAGGTCATCATTTCTTGCCCAGGAACAAATCGAGTGGTGCAACATCCTAACATCGCAACAAGTGTTCAAACCGCTGTAAGATAAATCAATTCTTGTAATTAAATTGCTTGCTTTAAAAAAATCTAATAATACTATTATATTCATAGTAATTTTTATTACAAATTTCTACATAATTAAAAAAATGTTTGTTTTAGACTGCTAGATGTGTTGGGAATGCATTAGTATCAGGATCTGGATGGCTGAACGGAAATGGAGCTTTTGGACTGTTGACTTGCTCTGCTCATGCTTTTTACGAGTCACAACAAACAAACGAGAGATGTTTTAACAATAACATTGTGATTCGGTAATACTTACTATATGCAAATATATCCAAAATGTTATTTTTTTCAGCTACTTTCACTACGCTAAACATTGTCTAATACTATACTAGTTGTTATTTACTTTGCCATTTCAATTAGCTTCCTGCGGCGTAATTAATTACGTCAAGTGTATTTTCTAAAATCAACCATTCCTTTATTTATATTTTCTACACGTAATACTTTCAAATTTTCTAATTCTAGTTATTTTTTTTTATTTTTAGACATGGTTTCATTGTTAACAATGTGTTCTATCCTTTATACTGGTCCTGTTTCGACTCTTCCCGATTAGAAGTTTTATACGTATGGTATGAGCAAAATCCTTCAAATACAGTTCATCAAACTGGAGTTGACCGGCCTAGTTGGATAGGTGAGGACTAAATCTACGATACCCCTTTCAATAATTTTAAAATTAATACATATTTTACAGGTGCGATATAAAATATTAATATTATTTTTTTTTATACAATTTTCCCAGCCGGTGCTTTCTTCCCGGGTGTAGCTGTCAATAACGCCTATACTCAAGCTAATCAAAGAGTCGTGATAGCTCAACTCTTAGGTAGCAATATGGTAGACAATTACATTACAAGTACACAATTCTTGGCTCGCGGACATCTTGCTGCTAAAAGTGATTACGTTTTCGCTACTGGACAGCGCGCTACATTCTTCTTTACAAATGCAGCTCCACAATGGCAACCTTTTAACGCCGGCAACTGGAACAATCTAGAGCAGGTACAATTATATAATGTATAAAAAGAAGCTGATTCATGCCTTAAGTAGGAATACATAGCAGGATAATCAGTGAGAACCTTGTGTCAAGACTTCCGTTCTCCACTTTTCGCCCGAGTCGAGACAACAACGTCCTACTTTCTCTGAAATAGCAGAGCGGAGAAATAAAAAAAATATATATAATCGTCCCCAGAGTGGTAATCGCACCAACAATCAGCATGGTATACAGTCAGATGCTGTCGGGCTACGCCACGATGCCCTTATAATATATCACAATGCTCAATTTTTTAATTCTTGAGAACCAATAATGTAAGCTTTAATAACACTCTACTAACTATTTAAAATAATCAAGCTAACTCTTTGAAATAACCACCTAGCTATTTAAAATCATTTTACAAAATGTGTTAAATATTGCAGAATCTGCGTAGGCGCATTGGTGCAGCTGGATACAATACAGTTATTTACACTGGCACGTTTGGCGTAACTCAACTTCGTGATGCCTCTGGTCGCTTAATAGATATTTATTTAGAATCAAATAACCGATTGCCAGTACCACTCTACTTCTATAAGGTATTTATAACTTGTTGAAACGAAATCAATATATTTTTTATTTAGATTGCTAAAAAGAGTCGTTGACAAACTTAATACGAACCTAATAAATTTTTAAAATAATTTTGACATGGTTTATAAACTAATGCGGAATATATGGAAAATTTACATGAATCCCAACATTATTTATTAATTCACAATGATATCGTTCTAACCATAACTTAATTATAAAATACATAGCACATGTAAAAATATTTATACAAATAATTTTACGTTGTGTATTGTAATACTTATGTATTTGTAATTTTAATAGTGTTGTTTTTTTTCATGAAAAATGAAATTAGAATAGGTACTTTAATTAAAAGTTTTTTACAGGTCGTATACGATGCATCTAGACGTCAGGGAACAGCTTTTATTTCAATAAACAACCCTTACTATACGCTCGCTGAAGCACGAGGACTTCAATTCTGCACTGACAGATGCCGCAATAATGCCAACTTCAATTGGATCGGCTGGCAGCCAGATCGTGTTGATATTGGCTACAGTTTCTGCTGCACAGTTGCAGATTTTAGAGCCAGAATTGGCCATCTTCCTAACCTCGATGTTTCTAACGGCCTTCTAGTTTAAGAACAATTTGAAACGATACGCTTTAATCTATTACTTATTCTTCCTAAATAAAACATATTTATTAAACACATTGCTTTTATTATTATTTAAGATTTATTCAAGATATGATATGTAGGTACGTAAATAATCCTAATAAAGGAATTCCCAAATAACAGTTCATTGTTATCATCTGATAAGATCACTTTCAGCAAAGATATCAGTACCTACCTAGCAAAGATAACTTACTGTGAAACTTTTATGCGTGTACAATAACATCTACCATCTGTTCAGCGTCAGGGTAGCATCAGGGTCAAGCGTTGAAATAAGCTATGAAAGTTTGTATAAAGAATATAAGCCGCTTGACCGAATTTGATGACTTTTATTAGTAGATAGTAGATGAAGTAAGGTCGAATATAGACTACCTTTTATAAAAACCAATCCCTAAGGATCTGAAACAGATCATGATAATATATAAATTTAATAGAATTAGTAACGTATTCGAAAGAATTTGACCCTCAACTGTTGGATTCGTCATATTTAAAAAAAATATTATAAGTACCTATATTCTCATTTAGTAAATGAAAAAGTTTCTAATTAAAATAACTGTTCACATTTAAACTAAGCATTTTGAAGAAGAAAATCATCGCTATTTTACATTTAAAATACAATAAATAAAAACAGTCCGAAATTCTGTAACATTGCCCCTTCATTTGGTTTTGTTTTGATGGAAGAATTATGTTCTATTAATTCTATGATCACATGATAAATATCAATAAACATAAATCTATATAATATAATTTTTCGATAATATCTTATTTGATATTGTACATTTGTACCATGGCTACATAAAGATGAAATTTGAACTAGCAATACTGAACACTTTTGACGGATGAATGACTTATTTGACTGTACTTCGCAAATATCACTATTGTGTATTTAGTATAATGTTTACAATTGTATTTATTTTATTTGGTTAAACTTGATTTATAAATTCTTATCTATTTATTTAAATAAAATACATATTAGTTTAAATTCTTTTCCATTTTTTAGCCTTCGATTATTAAACTTTCAATAATTTCACAATGGCAGGCGAACTTAAACCTGTTAATGATGAAGATTTTAAACAACTAAAAGAAAGAATGAAATTAATCGCTGATGCAGATCCTGCCCAGTACCACAATGAATATTCTTTAAAGCGATATTTACGAGCTTTTAAAACCGTTGATGGCGCTTTTCAGGTAATATCTCCCATTTTATTTAATATATTTACATACAAATATTATATTTTAAACTTGTGGTTTCATTTAATTAGAGAAAAAAATATAAATGTTTCTAGAAGAACAAATTCTATTCAGGAACGCAGATTATTTTACTATATTAATAAAATTAATTCGATTATATCTAATTAATGTAATCTCATGTAGATTAGTTGATTCCAAAGAAGTTAGGCATGTTTGTTTTATTTTCTTATACAAATTCTCACACTCCAGGCAGGACCGAGTGTAATTATATCTAATTTTATTAATTTTTACTTTATATGATAATGTTTTACCATAAAACTAGAAAATTTTATCAACTTTTACTTATGTGTCATGTCAGAATTTTATCTTCCTTCAATTTAACGAGATAATGCTTTATTTATTATAGGCAATTTTAAAAACCAACAAGTGGAGAGTTGAATATGGTGTGCATAACCTTCATGAAAACAAGGAGCTTATAGAGAAATATTCTGACAAGGCAAGAGTTCTACGGCATAGAGATATTGTTGGTAGACCTATTGTATATATACCAGCTAAAAATCATAGCTCTAGTGACCGAAGTATTGATGACCTGACAAAATTTATAGTTTACTGTTTAGTAAGTTAGAATACAGAATATCTAAGATATGGATAAGTATGCTTAATTATATGTGTATTACATCCTAATTTATTGTTATAGGAAGATGCAAGTAACAAATGTTTTGAAGAAGTAGTTGACAATTTGTGTATTGTTTTTGATCTTAATAACTTTACACTGTCTTGTATGGATTACCAAGTGCTGAAGAACTTGATATGGCTTCTTAGCCGACATTATCCAGAAAGGCTTGGAGTTTGCCTTATTATAAATGCACCAGCATTCTTTTCTGGATGTTGGGCAGTAATTAAAGGATGGTAAAGTATACTTTTATTTACTAAATTTTTAATCTTGTAACATTTTCAACTTAAATGTAAACATGCATAAAATAGTAGAATTTTAGGCCAGAACTGTCGGTATTTAGTGTCTGAGAATGCTGTTAATTTAGGCAGCTTCAGCTTCTTCATATTCTGCCAAAAATGACAGAACTCAACAAAATGTCTTGTTGTTGTTTAGATTGAGAAAATGAAAATAATTTAAATATAATCTTTCTCATTATCATGTGTACAATCATACCTGATTGGGATACTTCTATTGCCTTAGTTATTCCTTTGATAATTTTTCTTTAAAAAAATTTTTTTAAAAACAGTATTTAGAATGTAATTTTTTTTTTTTAGGCTTGATGAAAACACAGCTGGTAAGGTGACCTTTGTTAATTCTGAAATGGATCTTTGTCAGTATTTGATACCAGATATTCTACCTACTGATATGTAGGTAAGGCATTTAACTAACATCCACCGTGGCTAATGTCTAGAATAAAATAAATTATGTTAACTAGTCCAATTAAAATACTTTTAATATTATTGTTAATGTTATGTTACTTTATTGACTTTAAAAACTACTTTTACTTTGTTTGCATAATTTCTTTAATCTAAGTCATAAGTGATTTTAAATTTAAGAAAATAGTACCTATGTTAATAATTAATTGCTACGTTATGTAACAAGATAGAATATTTCATCAATATTTAATACCATTGTGGTATATTTTTTGTCTTTATACATAAATATAATTACTATTATAATATGTAAAAGGTAGTAATAAAAAATCTAAAATGGTGTCTTATAAATAACTTAAACATGCTATTAAATTTAATAGCCAAATATATTAAAATATGCTTTATTTTTATCTAGTCCCATCTAAACAGATGTTGTGTTTAGATTGCCATTGCTAATATTTCTTGCCATTCCAATACCACAGAATTGTTTGATAATTTATTTTAATATTAATTTTTAATAATACTTATTTTATGTAGTACTTATTGCTATTTTAGGATTTAAGTTCTAATAAAACAAGTTATTTGTTATATAGCCAAATAATTACATAGATTGAAAATGTAATTGTGATAATTTTAACATAAAACATGATTATTTTCCTAAACTTTACCCATATTGCAATAGTCTACACAATTGTAAGCAGCTATAAATTTGGCAATGCATGGTAAAAATTAACTACTAATATTTTAAATAAATTAATATTATTATTAAAAGTCACTATAAAGGATATAGTATAATTATTAATTGTGGAATAATGGCATTGTACATTATTTTCTTATCTTAATGTTTCCGTAAATTCATTTTAAGCAATACTTTTGTTATAAAATCAAAACAGGGTACAGAACTTAATAATATTGTTTCCCTCATTTGATGAATGTAGTAGTTACATGTGGCATTTAACGTGTCTAATTTAATAATATTATTTGTTGATATATAGCATTTGTTTACGATATGTTGCGTTGACTTTATTTAATATTTAGTATTACCTGATTAATATTTTTAAAAGAACATTCTATATAAAGTATAATGCTAAATGCAGACATGAAATAAATTCAAAATATTACTAAATACTTTCTTTTGCTACGGCAAAATTGAAGATTTTATTCTTTTTCTAATTAAATAACATTAAAATATTAACCACATTGCATATTAACTAGTGTGTAATGAAGAAAATATGCATTTAATCATTTTAATGTAATTAACATTCACCATCCTCAGTATTTGATATTTAAATTAAAGCAGTACATCACTTATTTGTAAAATCTGATGTCACGATAACAATGTCACATACATTTTAAAATAAGCTGGGAGTTCTGTGTTAAATATAATAATTATTTATTTTTAATATAAACTGTATTTAAAACTTATTTCATTCAAATTTAAAACTATTAATATTAAGATTTAATTATAAGTGGACGATGTACGACGGAAAATGGAAAATTTAGCAAATAAAAATTAAATATTACAAGTTTATGGTAGTTTTATTTTATACAAATAAAATGTTATATAGTAGAGCATGAAATAAAGAACACACATTATTTTTTATGCATGATATATTTAATTATAAAACAGTTATGTATACAAATTATATTGCTGTACAATTCCAAAGCAAATATTTCAAAACTTATAATATTCATAATGCATTGCTTTATGTGATTTATATTGTACTCACAAATAATGCTGACAAATTATCGTAATTAGTGATTGAAATAGAATAATTGTATAATAAATTCATTTACTACTCCAAGGTTAGGTAATTATACCTAATTACAAAGCAATATTAAATTTAACACAAAAATTATAGCGTACACGATCAAATTAACAAACATTACACAATAAATACAGATAATGAAGAATATCATATTTTTACAAAATGATTTATCGTGATATGAAAATATTTTATTGAAAATTAAAATAAATTTATTCAGTCGCAAATACTTAAAATTATATCTACATAAATTCATACGAGTACCTACACAAATAATTGGCACATTTGTGTTTACTTTGTTGTGGATCACAATTCAACAGTAATGTGACAGACATAGTCGTATCTAGTACCTATATAGGTGAAGACAGGAATCGACAAGTACTAGAAACAAGATGTTATTTAGCATAACTCTGATTCCCCTAATTACAAAAATATTCACTCAGCTATGTCTATAATGAGAAGCTTTTCATTGTGGAGTAAACCACGACCCAACACACAATAATTTACTATACTCTTTCTATCACAAACATTTCTCATCTCAACGCCTCATTGGGACGGTATTTACTTATCCACGTTGAAATAAGCCAAGCTGTAGACCCAACGAACGTATTCATGATTTTATGATAGAAATTACTAATACAATTAAATATAAAAAAATCATAATGTTCGGTGGGGCTTCAGCGTTATAAATCGATTTCTAATTTGATTACACGTAATGATATGCAACACTGTATTAAGAAATAATGTTTAGAATATTAAATCATTTAATGTATAGTGAGTATTGCCATAATCTTCGACCGATGAAGAGCGTACTTTAAGGCTAGAGGCTAAGGATACTGAATCCTTAATGTTTCATCGACAACTAACTATAAAAGAAGCATCAGCATCTATTTTCATCATCTAAAATATGACTAGGTTTTAATCACGTATAATTTTGTTTATGAGACGGGTTTTTTAGTAACAAAATAATTCATACATATCAAAGTTCAAATAACAAAAAGAAAATATGTAGGTGTATGTAGTAAAGGGAACAATATAAATCGTAATAATACTCAACATTTTCATTTGTCATCTTAAGTAACAAATATTTTATATAAACCTAGTCCGTCCAGTTTAATAGCAATTAATTTCAAAATGTTAAAAATCTTTCAAAACGTTCGTTGTTTATTTTGTACAATTCTTAACATTAATTTGTAACACATCGCCAGGTTTGAAATATTGTAAGAGATTTTAGTATTTTTCTTAACTTTGAACATTTTTTTGGAAATGTTAAATATCTCAAATGCTATGTTTTCATAGTGTGTATGTTATAGCAGTGGTAGATATCTTTAAACAAAAAGGATATTTAGTTATTTTAACATAAATTTTAGAAATAATGTTAAAAATAGAACAACGTGATACATGGCGACTAGATATTAAATATATGTTAATTTCAGTTAGTTAATTAATTTAATGAAATTGTTTAATGTAACTCTGGCAGTGGACGGCTAGACTGGTTGCCCATTGTCTGAATTCGAATAATTCTTACAGATTCTGGAAGGCTATTTAAATGGCGGGTACAGACAATAAAGAAATAAATTTATTTGTGACTTAATAGTATGGAATGTAACGATGTTTATACTAAGTCATAATACTGAAGATTGTTTCAAAATTACAGTCAATAAAAAAATGTATACAACTATAGTCATTGTATATGTTTGAAATGTCTCCAAAATTGGCTTTTTAAAATTATATTTTTAGTAAATTTTAAAAGCTATTATAGTTAATTATTAAAAATATTCTTTTTTAAGATAAGCAGTCTATTTTAGTTTTACTGTAACATTCTGTAGAAGTTGTGATTTTTGTCCTTATCTCATTTTAGAATTACTACCGATCTATAGCTTACTAAGAATGTGTGTGTGCATGCAAGTAGGTTGAACCGACATCGTTATCATAGATAATAATTAAATTTAAGGCGCATGTCATATGTATAAAAACGGCCATTTTGGTTCAACATATTTGTATACCACTATTTCTACTTTGTCCGCTAAAGTAACATCTCAATTACAGTGTACTTTTAAAATCTTTTATATTATATACGATGTATCTGCTGTTGTCACATATCGTGGGATCATATTACAATAAGGTGTTTTCAGGACTGTGATGTTACATAAAATTTTGTGATAGAAACAAAAGTATTATATAAATTAATCGATTAACCAAAGAAATCGATTAAATAAAATAATTGTTGAACAAGATGAACTGAAGTAATACATGTAGAGTATTTCAATTATTTAACTTCATAGTGATTTGTATAATACGACTCAAACAAGAATAGGAACGTCAATAACTTTTATCTATCAAATGTCCATTGAAAAGTATAGTCAGGAAAGCAATTATGAATAAAGGTTTAATTCATTTTGTCTGAATCTTACATCAAATTTAAATGTCTATAACGTTATTTTTTAAAAAAAAATATATATTTTTTAAATTAATATTTCTTATTTATTTTTATCGTTCGCCAGAAAGAAAGGTGGACATACAGCTCAAAGATTCTGATTCCATGCTAGAGTTATTACAGAAAAATTGTTTTACAGACAATCACCTAAAAAAAAAATTAAAACGAAAGCATTTTCTGCTCATCCTATCAACTGTTGTTAATTGACAGCTATGATGTCACAGTATGACGCAAAGTCGATCTTATCATTATTTGAATCGCATTGAAGCTTAACATCTTGCTTTTATAAAAATAAATTAAAACTAGAGGAAATGTGAGATACGAGATTTTCTCCCATTAAAAATATATAAACGTTAATAGTATTTAAATAACAATGCAAGACAGGAACTTTAAACATTAAAAACAACATAATATACTAACATTAAATCACTATGAAATTAAATTACCAATTAACTATAACTTAAAACTTCATAATCCAAAGCTTGAGTTCATAGCAATAAAGCTGTGATTATGAACGTCCGTACAAAAGAACATGTAAATATATATAACTTGATAGAATCTGAATGGATTACTAGCCAGAAAAAAAACTTTACAAAAGATTTAACTGCCAACAATTATTATTTCCTTTAAAAAAGATTATTTTTAATTATTAACATATAAACCAATATTTGTGTTATTAATAGATAATCCTAATAAAAACTAAGGTTTTTACAATATTAATTAATATTCTTACTATAATACTTAAAAAAATTGAAATAAGTTTACTATTGTTAACACGAAAAATAATAAATTTTCAATTGGCAGTTAAATCTATTGGGGCTATAGAGCATATATAAAGAGATAGAGAGGCCATATATTTTTTCTAATTAAGAAGACAAGGTGGAACACAATAATAACATAACAGTAATAGTTAAATGGACTATCAACTAACTCCTCTTCAATAAAGATAATTGTATTTGTGTATATTGTTTTAGAAGCCCATACCACGGAAATATTTACGATTTTTCAAGTAAAATTTAAGATTTACTATATATGTAAAAATCTAAACTGTTTCTAATATTTCCTTATTGATATTCGCCCCATTTCTTAAGGTAAAACCTAAGCTTTAGTACTACCTTAATATAACTAAACTGCAACATATACTCATACGAAACTTTTTTTTTGGATATGTATGCTCTTTTTCAAAGTGAACTCGACAGCGTCACCGGGTTTTGAGGGAGGCCGAGCTATATGAGCTCAGGCCTTGACTTGGAGTCCTCGAATGTAAGGGAAACCATCATATGACGACGAAGGCGTGGCAACGGCGCCCTAGTTACGACTCGAACCTCGACTTGCGACACCGTTTGTAATGAGGCAACACAAAACTAAAGACCGCTTCTCTTTACATATGCTCACGACTGTTCAATTACTAATGAATACAATTTAAACGATTGTTCAATTACAGTCAGTTCTCGAGTTACGACTACCTTCACTTACTACGAAAAAATTTCATATTTTTTTTCTAAAAATGTTTAATTTTTTTATGTATGTAGTTATTTAATTAATCAACTAAAATAAAAACAATTAAAAATGAAATAGCCAATAAAAAACATTTTTTGCTCACATGATATATATACACCTACATACAAGTCTATCATATTATATTATTTATTTTTTGTATGAAATTCTACTTACGACGTTACATTCGAAGGTGTGTAACCGAACACCGTCATAAATCGAGAACTGACCGTACTAATAAATAATTCAAACAATAATTCAAACGGGCGAGGCGGCGTGTACACGGCGTGCGCGGGGCAGCGTGGCGGTGGAGGGGGACGGCGAGGGGGAGGGGGAGGGGTGCAACAACAGCAGAAGCAGACGCAGTCAATCGGCCAGCACGCTCTGCGCCACGCCCGCCAGCTCCTCTTTGAGTAGTCGGAACGACGGTCTGTCCTCGGGCGCGTGTCGCCAGCACGCTTTCATTACCTGTGATTGGTGAAAAATTTAAAATAGTAACACTAGTGGCCAAATTTTATGTACTAAAACTATTTCATTATGGGCACGCGTCGCCGCGCCGACATCACAATAGAAAATCCTTTAAAATTATCAGTATTTCTTTACTTTATTATGCATGTATCCATACTTATATTATAAATGCGAATGTCTGTGTGTTTGTCTGTCACGCTTTCACGGCTAATCTACTGGTCCGATTTGGATGAAATTTAGAATGAAAGTAGTAAAAATGACTGGGTCTAACATAGGCTACTTAATTTTTCAAAAATCAACCTCTAAAGGGTTGAAATAGGGGATGAAAGTTTATATGAAAAATCTACACCGCTTGACCGATTGTAATGAATTTTAGCATATATATAGTTGATAATCCAAGGTTAAACATAGGCTACTTTATTTTTCAAAAATCCACCACCGAGGGTTGCAATATACCGAAACAGCTACGTAGATCACGCGGCAAAGCCGCGGGCGGACCACTGGTTTAATATATAAACCTTCCATTTCAATCATTCTATTTATTAAGAGAAATCTTATTAAAAATAATTTTTTAGCGTTATTTTCCATTTAAAAATTAAGACAAGCATATCATACAATTATAATATAATTTTGGGTCACCTTCTTGAACTTCGGGTCATAAATATTTGTATTATATATTATCAAACGTCAAAAACTATAAACAAACAGACAAAAAGAAATTTTAAAGTGTTAATGTCTATCTTCAAATAAATAGCTTAAAGTCATTTTTTTAGCTTTACGCTAGAGAATGCTACGAAGGAAACTAGTGTTATCTCTCCGTTACACTCCGTTCCCCGAATTGGGAGGCATTGCGGGTCACGAGGCGAAACTTAACGCTGCGCTTAGCCTCGACACCAGAGCGAAATAATAAATATTTCCACTTCTCGAGTGGAAATCGAACCCACAACCAGTCGCTTTACACTTTGTGCCACTGCGCCACGCCAGTCGTGGCGCACTGGACTGGCTTATAGTTATCACTAACTAACTATAGTTTTAAAAATAAATAACTTACATTATAAATTTCATTAAGACATCCTTTGGGTTTCTCAAGCACCTGCCCTCTCTGAACCATATCTACTACTTCAGAGTTCTTCATTCGACCATACGGCACTTTGCCACATGTGAATACTTCCCACATTAGTACACCTATAAGAAAATAGAAATTTTATTAAAAAATAAAGTATAATCAAGAGAGGAATTATTTTAATGGAATTCCAATAAATTTTAAGATTATTATATGCATTTTTAATTAATTTTACAATTAATATCTGAATTATATATTTTCTACTTTCTTCTCTGTACCGACACCATCAAAAATTTTATTTACTTACTTTAATCTAAAAAGGATAATTGATGAAAGTAAATCACACTAGTGAAGTAACCACATACAATAAATAAAAACATACTTTTCTTTTAGTACAATTTGTACTCAAAACAAGCTCAATCGAGTACAAGTATCGTGTTAAAAATATTATATACTACAAATATCTTACCAAAGGCCCAAACATCAGATTTTGATGAAAATCGTGTATAGTTTAATACTTCAGGAGGTGCCCATTTTATAGGAAACTTAGTACCGCCAGAACTCGTGTATTGGTCATCGAGAACATATCGCGCCAATCCAAAGTCTGCAACCTATAAACATAAAAAAATACGTTATAGTAAAAAACCACAAATAATAATAATATTTAGAATTTAGTATAAAAAGACATACTTTAACAACATTTTCGTCTCCGACTAAACAATTTCTTGCAGCTAAATCTCGATGAATGTAGTTATGCCTTTCTAAATATGCCATTCCTTTGCAAACCTGTAAAAGCACAATTAAATCATGTAAGTCAGATTTCAATAAAATATATTCACAAGTAGTAAGTACATAATACTAATGTTCATGTTGTGTCTACGTGTAAGCTGAGATGGCTGCGGGTTCGATTCTTACTCGAAAAATATTACATATAGAAATAAAATTATATTCAACTAGATTAATCGCGAATATTTTTGGTAAAAATTTTTAGAAAACCATAGTCACATGTAGCTGGAGGTGGCATTAGTGTATCAGTTTATATAATTATTATATCAAAATAGAGGATTTTCTAAAAATGTATTTTCGTACACCAAAATGAGAAAAAGCGTAAAATCGCAAAACAAATATTTTTCAAGTCTGAGTTACAGTCAAAAAACATCATGTATTTGCATGCATGCAGATGGACCCGTCGTGGCGCACTCTAACAACACCTAACTGTAAACCAGATGGTTATGGGTTCAATTTGCACCCGCGGGAATGATTACAATTAAAATTATATTTTTTCGTCGTAAGACAAACTCGCATTGTCTCGATTTCGGATAAGGCGTAGACGGAGTGTTTCGACACTAAGTTCTCTCTGCTAATTACAACTTATTTATGTCAATAAACGTATAAAAATTTCGACGCAGCTGGTAGTAGAACGCATGGCTTAGCGGTCAGAGCGCCTAAACGGATTCCAGGAGGCGCGGGTTCGAATACCGCTGCGTTCAAATTTTCATGTTTTCTAAAGCTACTATTCTTCACCTGTATACACATATCGAGCAACACGGCGGGCCCGAGCTGGTCGGGCGCGGTGCGACGCAGGTAGTTGAACAGCGAGCCGTGCCGCATGTACTCCGTCACTATGTAGATGGGACGGTGCTTGCTGCACACACCGTATAACTGTACTAGGTTTTGGTGCTGCAGTTTTCTGAGAACGAAAAATTATAATATTATTTTAGAATGAACTAACAATAATATCCAAAAATATTGGATATGCAGCTACAATTTTTTCTTTTCTACTTTGTACACAGAATCGTTTTTGATTTGTTTTATACATTTGTTGGACTAGAAAGAAAATTACACAATATAACATTTAAAAATGAGTAAAAATCTGAATTTAACTTTCGAATTCGAACTCGCCACTTGAAACCATTCAATCGTTCTCTCTCAGAGGTAAAAAAGCCAGCTTATCTAATTTAAAAAAAACAATTAACGGCCCAAAGTCTTATAAGTTATTCACTACCATTCTTAAAAGTTATATAGAAAAAGTTGTGGGCAAATATCTCCAATATTGTAAAATTATTAATAGGCTCGCAGGTTGCGCAAACTTGTAATCGCGTATGGTTATGGGTTCAATTCTCACTCCAAACAATGGAAGAGAAATTAAATTAAATATTAAATTATCGTTTTTTTCTCTGCTTTTGTGCAAATTGCTTTAAATTTAGCTTCTAACAAGCAATATCTCGAATAAGGATATAAAGAGTAAAACCGACTGTCTTAACTCAAGTATCTCTTAAATGTCAACTAACGTCATAACTTTGGCCTCGTCAATAAAGTCGTCCTCGGACATGGTGCCCTCCTTCATCATCTTGACGGCGGTGTCGATGCGGCCGCACCAGCGCCCGCGCCGCACCACGCCGAACTGCCCCGCGCCCAGCTCCTCCAGGAGGACCAGCTCGCCGGGGTCTATCTCCCATTTATCTGTTGAATGAGTGTTTAATTAACATTTTTAAAGTATATAAAATAATGCACCGAGCGGGATTCGAACCCGCTCGGTGCCTTCATTCAATTTTTATACGTTCTTGGACGGTTTACAAGAGGCACGGGTGCGGTTTACGCTTTCACGGCTAATCTGCCAGTCCAATGAATTGGATGAAATGTTGAATGAAAGTAGTAAATAACTTAGAGTCACATATAGGCTTTTTTTTAAAAAAAAATCTCTACAGAGGTAGTTGAAATATGGGAGGAAAGTTTCTATGAAAAATCTAAACCACTCGACTTTTTACTCTTTCACGTTAAAATTACTGAATGGATTTTAGTGAAACTTTACAATAATATAGCTTATACATCAGAATAAAACATAACCAACAATTTATAAAGATATTTGTGAATTGTCTAAAACATCAAGCAAATAGGGAAAGTATCAACCATCTGCAAGCTATTTTATAGAAAGTTTATAATATAGAAAGAAAAAAAAACAAAACCAACCATGCGACAATCCAGCAGTGGGCGGCGCGGGACGGTCGCAGGGCGTCGTCTTCAACCGCGAACACAGCCCGCCACTGTTGTGCTTGTGGTAGTTGATGAGGTCGGGGATGCTCGCGCAGCAGTGCTTGTCCGACAGGTAGAACTCGCCGCGGGCGTTCTGCTTTATGTGGTAGTGCTTGGTTTGGGGGTGGTTACTGCAAATTAAATTTAAATATTATTTATTTATACTCGTAAGATGGTGTTCATAAAAAAACTAATGTTAAGACACTATCTTCACTCTCCGGCTGAAATTTAGATATTGTGTGTAAAGTGGCGGAAGTGAACTTAATAATAAAAGAAAGAAAAATAGTATAAACATTATTCGCTCAGAGTAGGAGTCGAACCCATAATAAATTGTGGTAACAATCAGACGATGCCCCACTGCACCACGATGGCCTCAATGTTAACTGTTCGTTTTTTTTTTTTTCCAAATTACCAAATTTATATTTTTATAACAGAATGTCAATTTTCTACGTTAATTGTCAAATATTTAATTTGTTGATGGAGTAACATCAATGAGATACATTTATTGTAATGTTTTTACAAATATGACCTTTTTAAACATAATATAATAATGTTAAATTATTTATTTATTGTTATTATAATATGGACATATTTTTTTATATTCATACTTAATCTTAAATATGTGAATAAATACTGTAAAATATGTTAATTTCGATAATTACGCGTGTATCGACCTTTAAAGTATTTATTTAGCTTTAATTTTTATTTGTTTCGTTTTTTTACTTTAATACTATATGTTTTAGTTATATTAATAATTATAACTTCACGATTTATTCCAGCACAGTGGAAAAGTCACAGAGAATCTAGTAATCCAAAATCCAGACTATGTGTTAAGTGGTGGAAGTCACTCATTATAGTTCCAATAATTTATCACTCATGAATTTGAATCAGTATAAAATAGTATACTGATAATGTTATCGCATATGATGTTAGTGATTGTTAGCTCAAATACTTCAAACTAAAATAACTTAGATACTTAGGTTTCAAACCTAAATCTATGTAATTTTTTTTAAATTATTGCTTTGTCAAAATAACTCTATTTTGTAAAACGCAAGTAAAATATTTAAAAAAAAGTTTTATTTAAAACAAAATAACTTAATACTCTATAGACTACAACCTACATAAAGTAAAAATTAGGACCACTCATAAAAAAACCCACACAATAAAAGCACAGATATAAGCATTTCAAAAAAATACTCACACTTTGGTATATAAAGAGAGCGTGTACATTCCCTTTGTGGAGGAGTTGCGTACAACAAAACAACCCTCTTTGTCTTCTTGCTTGAGTACTGATTCAGCTCGTTGCCGCGACATTTCACCCACGTACCATCTGCAATGTAAGTCACTCGGTCAAACCAATAACAGGTCACAAAACAATCATAATTATCAGAAATGTTTGTAATTGTGAAATCTGAAGATCTTTTAGCTTGAGAGTAAATATTGTTCAAGTATTGCGTTCAAATTTTTATACGTTTTCTAAATATCTTTGTCAATTTCCTAGTGTGTGAATAACATTTTAAAAATGTTAAAAATAGTTAATATTGTGTTACAACTTCGAGCTTTTTCCGCTTCTTCTGCATAGTAAGGTAGTCAGAGAGAAACTAGTGTCAAGGGACTCTATTATCCATTTTCCACGTGCGATAATTGACTTTATTGCGTGTTAAATGACGGATCTCAATGCCACGCTTTGTCTTAGATATCAGAGCGGAGAAACGAGAATAATATATAATCATTACCCTGGATGGAAATCGAACCCACAACTATCGTATTTACAATCAGACGCTGTCCTCCTCGCTACGTCGACCCCCAAAAATATAGTTACAGATTAAAAAGATTATTTTTAGAGAGTGTGCTCCAAATCACGTATGGTTCTCACCAATGATTCTCAACCACTGTGCCGCGGCACTTTTGTGTCCCGCCAAATTTTGCAAATATATAATAATGTTAATATTATTAAATTATATTATTTAATATATTTTTCTTTGTGTGCCGCCAAATTTTGAAATCGTTAAATATGTGCCGCAACAAAAAAAAGGTTGAGAATCACTGGCTTCCAAGAGGCGGGCATTCAAATTCTAATGCGTTGAAATTTTTATATTATATATTGTCTAAAAATGTCTATTTCAATTACCTAAGTGCGTTAATAACACTTTAAATGCTAAAAATAGTTACAAATACATTTAAATAACAAATGTTAATAGCAAAGTATGTATACTGAATAGAATAAATTATCTCTACAATGTATTTATTTTATAAGCATAGCAATGCCAAATATTTTATTATAATTAAGAAGTTTTATACATATTTATTTTTGAAGTGTGACCAAAAACAGTTTTAGAATACATACTAAATTTTTCAACGTAGCGGGACTCGAACCCGCGCCTCTCGGAGACCTTTTGCGCACTTTGCAAGCTGTACGTTCTATCCAGCTATGTCGAAATTCTTATACATTTGTTACAACTTATTTTTATTGTTAGCATTTTTATATTTCCTCATTTTAGCAAAATTATTATACCAAATTATTTTAATCGACTACTTGATTGAAAATTCAAGCCATTAAAAAAGTTATATTTTAGTAATTTCTATATACAACATTAAAAACTCACTCTTGTGCCACTGGGCCAGTCGTGGCCCAGTGGCACAAGAGTGTGACTGTAAACGACTGGTTGTGGGTTCGATTCCCACTCGAGGAGTGGAAATTATATTTCCATTTTCTTCGCTCTGGTGTCGAGGTAAAGCGCGGCGTTAAGTTTCGCCACTTAACACGCAAGCCTCCGAATTCGGCGGAAAGTGGGGAACGGAGTGTCTTAACACTAGGTTCCCTCTGCCTACCCTGCTGTGTGCGGGATATAGCGTGAAGCTATTTTATTTAATTTTAATTTAACATTAAAAACAAAACTTATTTTAAGTTTTTTTTTTGATAATATTACAGGCAAAGGTGATGTATAAAGGAAATGCAATTTGGGAGAGGAATTAAAATCATATCCTCTTAACACAGTAGAGATTAAATTCATGAATTCAGTCATCAAAGGAAGGCACAAAAATGAATATTAATGATAGCTTGACTTCCTTTTGAAGGAAACGTTTCGTTGACGATATGAACCGTATACAAATTGTCGGTAGTAAACCAAATTATTTTTTGTTACATTTTTAATGAAATATCAAAAATTTTGTAAAATGACTTAAATATACAAGAAATTAAATTGATATAAAATAAGGAGGTCGTCATTATGCAGAGCAGACGGCATTTGGCTGTAATCGATAGTAATGGATTCGATTTCTACTCGACGAAATGATTATTTACGCGGTACGTGGAAAATGGAAGTGTTTTGATACTAGATTCTCCTTACCCACCCAGATATGCCGGACAAAGCATGAAACTGAAAAACAATATATGTATATAAAAATAAAACATTTAATACTTAAATTAGTTTGCGATATACATATTAAAGCATATTATTGTGCTGTAACAATAACATACCAAGGTCTCCAAATTCCAATGAACTGTGGCCTTCTAAAACCACAATAGACTTTTTGTATACTATTTTAGTAAAATGTTTGCTGTATTTATAATTTTAATATGTCGAAAAACAATAATATCTTATTGGATGACATTTTTGTGTAAATAGAGCATAAGCCTATTAAGAACTATTTTAAATAGCAGGCAGCTGGCAGGAGCATTGATTGACCTTGATATTATTACATTTTTAAAAATAAATATCAACTTGCTTAATAAAAATAAGTTAAAAACTGTGATGCTAACAACAACAATAACAAGATAAGTTGTTATAAGCGTATAAATATTTCGACGCAGACGATAGTAGAAGTGGTCGAAGTCAAAGCGTTCGGACAGTTTTCAAGAGATGCGGTGCAGGTTCGAATCCTACTCCATTCAAATTTTTATACTATAATTGTTTCGTAAAAAATATTTTAAAATATTATGTTGTACTTTTACATATAAAATAACTTATTATTAATGTATTTATAATTATAATTATTTTATAATATATTCGTAATCATTTCTTACATTAAAATACCGTAACAACAACTTAATAATGTACCTAATTTAAAATAAAATATTTTCTTAATAACACAATAAAGAATTTAATCTTTTGAACATTAACTAATAATTAAATAGTAAACATTTATTATTAATAATTCGATGTCATTGTCGCGCAGCAAGACAGCGTCTGACTGTAAACGTGATTGATTGTGGGTTCGACTCTCCTTCGGGGGAAATGATTGTATTCAAATTATACTTTATTCGGTATTCCCAAATACCAATGTACGGTTTCCCAAATGTATATTTTAAAATTTATATAAGAAAAAGTGCAAATCTGATTTGTTAAAACTGTTTGCTATATAAGTATAGTGCATCTATGTTACCTAATCACTCAGTACGTTTATCACATCTGACATAAAAATTAAAAACTTTATAATACATCGATAAGTTTAAATGAATATTCTGAATAAATTACATATTGTATTAATTTAGAAACGGATAACTACAAATGGATTGTCAATCATTTAACTTTTTTATATCAACGTTATTATAAAAGGAAAATTGGTTTGAAAATTACGTTATGACTTGCGATATTAAATTCGCTAAACACTTGACACTAACTGACGCAACATTCACGTCACACAGGTTATAATCATAATTACATCTAAAATTATTATTTAAGATATTAAAAAATAATTAAAGCAAAACTTACTCATATTTTTGCAGTCCTATTGTCTCCTTTTCCTTAACATAATTACTTGGAATGTAACCAACAGATCTGAAAGAAAAAACGAAATGTTTAATTTTTTGTAGTTACAATGTAGTTTAGTAAACTGTCTGAGAGTGTACATAGAGACACTCAGCTCTGTATTTATAAGCCCTATTTTAAAACATTGAAATACGTTAAGATTTTTTTTTATAAAAATGAATATATTCATAGTGTGTTAATTGAACATATAAAAATTGTATTGTAATAGCTTCATGAATATACTTAATTTAAATTAATATATTTAATGTAAGTATTGAAATATAATTGGAAACCAGGAATTAAAGAAATTAAGTAATTTTTAATACTTGCAAATATAATAATGATTATTAATTTTTAATTTATTTTGAGTTCTATATAAATGACAAATGTATACATTTATTGGCGATATTTAATAAAATTATTTAAGGTTAATTTACATACCCATTTTCATCTTTTACTTTCCACCAGTGTTCCTGTGAATCATCTATTACTTCATACTCAGCGCCCTAAAATAAAACACACATACTTTAGATAAATTACACAGAATAAATTTAACGGTAGCCTTAGCACGGATTATAGATTTAAATAATAACTGTTAAAATTCATCATTCAAGGTTATTCACATACAATACTAACTACGTAACTACTAAACAAACAAAGTATTTAAACGCATGTTATTAATTTTTAACGTAAAATATTGTGGATCATAAAAATATATCCGTGCCAAGCGTGAATAGGTTGATAAGTCGAATTGTATATATACTTTTCTAATATTTATAGACATCAGGATAATTATTTGCAGGGTGACTAAATGACTAAAAAAAAAGAAGCAAGTTATTTTGAGTGAAAAAGTATTTTAATAACATAAAACAAATTTTACGAATATAAATTAAACTTTTTATTTTAAAGTCATTGACTGCTACGAATATTGTTGATGTAATAAATATGGAACTTGAAATTGATGCATAGATTTTATTTATTATTTATTTTATAAGTTGCACTAAATATTAAATATTTATATCTTAGGATATAAAGCAAAACAAATCATAGTACCTTTTCCAAAGACAAGTCCCCGCTTTCGATGGCTTTAAAAGGATATAAAGCTACTACGACTTTGGTTCTTTGTTTCTCCTAGAAATAAGCAAATCATTTATTATTAATAAGTACTATTAAATAAATACATACACGTTATAATATTTAGATTTTTCTAATTTAATAAAAAAAGAGGACATTTTACAATTCAAATTTATAAAGATTATTTTGCTTCCGTGCAATTTCTGTTTATAATTTTAATAGGGTACAAAAAGTAAAATCCATTACTTTAAGCAATTTTATATTTCGCACAAACAAAACTAATTAGTATCCGTTCAACTATACTCAATTATTTTGGAGTCTTTTGATGCAATGAATGAATTTTCTGAAAATCTGTCCGTAATATAAAAAAAGAAACAAAAATTCTTTAGTCAGGCGGCTGAGCTTGGTCCGCTTGACAATAACAGAAAAAGCTAAAAAGCCTCCTGGATTTCAGTATATATTCAAAGGGAAACGAAAAAATGTTTTGAAGTTTTTTTTTTATTACAATTATAAAGTCACTTCATTTGCCGACATATCAAGTATGTGGTCAACCTTGCTACAAGCTATCTGTATACCGAATTTCATCTAAATCTGTTCGGTCGGTTTTGCATGATCAAATTACAATATTCAGCCTTTTACATTTATAATTTGCTAGATGCCCGCTCGCGGCTTCGCCTGCGTGAACTACACAACTATTTCACTACAGGCACAGGCACCGCAGCGCCTACATAACATTATACATATAAACCTTCTTTTTGAATCATCTGTTAAAAGAAACTATCTATTAAAAGAAACTGCATCAGATCCGTTGCGTAGTTTTGAAGATCTAAGCATATGTACAGACACACGCTGGAAGCCACTTTGCTTTACACTATGTAAAGATAGTCATAATAAAATGAAAACTATATAAAAGATTATCTAAAAAAAGGTAAAGACCTTATGTCCGTAGTGATATAAATTAAATTGTAAAAAAAACTATATATACCTAAGTAAAGTTATATATAATTCGTTACCTTAGGTTTAGCTGAAGGAGTCCCTGGCGCCACGCCACCTCCCCCGGGCATCGTGACTGCTGCCGTGACAGCTGTTAAAAAATATATTCTAAATGTTAAGCTCAAGATTATATTAACAAAAAAATTAAACTTAAGAATATTTTAATTTAAAAATATTTCATATCTCCCTTATTTCTTCTTATATCTTATTTATTCTTATTTTTTTAGTATCCCCACTTTTTTTGTTTTGTTTTTGAGGTACGGGACTCAACACCGCGCTTTGTCTTAGGTACAAGGGTGGAGCAATGAAAATAATTTAAATATAGAGTAAGAAATCAAACCCACAATAAATCACGTATGCCATGAGACGTTGCCCTATTGGGCCACCATGGTTCAACCTTTATAATTTGTATATTAAAATTAAAATAAACTTTATATAAACATACAAAGCTGGTAACACATTCTATAACTTAAACACACAATTTTATCTGGTCTGAAACAGAATGTACCTTGTAAAGTAAAATATGAAGACTAAAGGCGTTGTATTTAAAGAAAATTTTAATGAGGTCAGCGAAACGACCCGCTTTATGAGTTTTCTTTCATTTTACTTATGTTAGCGTGTCAATGAGTCAAGACTTAAGAGTTTAGAGACCTTATAAACTGGTGGCCTGTCTTATTTACGTCTGGCTGCGAATACACTTTTTCTTATTTATATACAAGCGTGTGACTGTACACGACTGGCTGTGGGTTCGATTCCCACTCGTGGAGTGGAAATCCATACTTATATTATAAATGCGAAAGTCTGTGTGTTTGTCTGTCACGCTTTCACGGCTAATCTACAGGTTCGATTTGGATAAAATTTAGAATGAAATTAGTAAAAGTGACTGGGTCTAACATAGGCTACCTTTTTTTTCAAAAATCTACAAAGGATGACTTTAAAGTAAACAAATATTCTTAAATATTTTAACTTTCTTTAATACTAACTTTCTATAATAACGCAGAAGAGTTTATAAAAAATGTATAATATTCAAGTGATGAAGGCTTATGGGCTATAGAACGTTACACCAAACTTCTTGGTTAACTAAATGTATTATTCATATTTTTAAAAGATTAGAAGACTTGTACTAATAGCAATGGAACGGTAATGTAAATATGGTAAGGAAAACAAAGGAAAGCCGCGGGTGTTACAAGTAGTATAGAATTATATGTAGAAAAATACATAATAAACTGAAAAGCATAAATAAGGAAATATTTTAAAAAAAAATTAAATGATAACGATATAAATAGTCGTCTGTTTATCAATAAAACTCTAAATTATAACAAATTCGACTACTTGTAGAAAATATTCAAATTTTTAGACTGACATTGAAATTCAATTTAAGTTACTGTTATGTATATTTCCGTTTCCTGTTAAAATGCAAATGTGTCGATGAAGGTGCACTGCGTCACATCCTATTTATCGGTCACAAAATGCTTACTTCACGAAGTATTATTTACTGCAATTCGCATATATTTATTGACAAATGGAAAATTAATATCCTATTAAATATTAATGACTGACGGCTTGAAACAAACATTTTGAACTATAAATTAGTAGGTTACACTTTAAAGTTAATAATTATAATTAAAGTTTTATCCAGCTTTACGCTTTTTCTCGCACTCAGAGATAAAATAATGTTAAGGCACTACGTTTTCTACGAACTGTCCGAAATTGAGACATTGTGTGTTAAGCTGTGGAACTTAACAATGCACTTTTTCTTGGATAACTGAGCGGTGAAATAAAAATAATATATAATCTATCCTTCGAGCAGGAATCGAACCACAATCATCCCGTTTACAGTCAAATGCTGTCCAACTGCGCTACGGTGGCCTCTTTATGATACTCGTTCGATTATTACATACGTACTTTAAATATAATTACATATTATTATTGTTGTATATTAGTGTTTTGTACGTAAACAAGTTTGTTTAATAAACTTAAATTATAAGAAGATGTACAATGGCCAGAAGTATCGTTATAATTCCTATAATAAATGTTTGCTTGACAGCTATTATAGTATGGCTGTGAAAAAATGTTTCAGGCAGCCTTTTTCTATATTCATAAATATTTATATACTATTTATAATAAAAGGATTTCGTACACGTATAAATACATAAATGGTATCAAGCATATCGAATGATAGTGTAGGCTTTACAATATCTGCTGCAATGCACAGTAGAGAAAGTTATATTTACCATTAACTTTTACCGTGTGGGCATTTAATCAATACAGTTCTAAGAAATACTTTGATTTCTCATGTCGATTGCTCTTAATGTTACTTTTAAAGATTATAATTAATGTTAAAGAAAATACAAACATAATTTTATCCATAACGATGTCGCCTGAGGCTTTTATTAACCAAATTTTGGTCTTAAACTATGAAAGACTTGATAAAAATAGACTTTTAGGATATAACACTGCAAAAACATGATACGGTTGCAAATCACGGCGCACTGTCACAAAAAACGCGGAAGTTTTATTCAGCCGTCAATGAAAATTTTCCATATCTGAATATGATCACTATACCACTACATTAATGAAATCCGAATCACTGTGGGTTACACAAACGCATTACATTACACCTGACCAAGACAAGAAAGTGAGTGCAGCGAGTGAACGCAAACGCAACCGGTGGCTGCGAGGCCACAAAAAAAGGTCAATCCAAAATTTACCCTCTAAGGCTGGAAGGAACGACGACAGCGAGAGGCATGGTATTTTCGACTTCTTCTTAGTAACCATTGGTTCGTTTTCCGACTTAGTTTGTAACATGAGAATAAATAAAACGGCCGGACGTCCGCGCGCGACACCTCCGATTGCCGACTGGCGTGTCAATGTACCGTGTCCAAGCTAAAGCCAGATACACAATACAGATAGTTACTTGACTCTTATGCGTTACGAGTATCGCAACTTTAATTGTCAATTTTTATTTAGTTTTATCAATTTTAGTGATTTTTACTTTTATAAAAATTATAAACAATGTAAAAATTAAGTACTTTTTTCATACAACGGTAAAAAAATCTTTAAGCCTTAAAAATAACTTAACAAGTATTACAGGTAATGTGTAATTATTACAGGCAAATGTCATTTTTATTTGTCAGTATATGAAAAATAAGTTCTATGGTAAACATGACCTTTTAATCACAAGGTGAGTGAGAGCTGAAAGATGGTCGGCCGGCCTACATTTAAGATTCGACGCGCGACTGCAATCACAGACATGCTTTCTCGCTTACCTTCGTGAACAACTCCATTGAAATTAATTTCGTGGAAAATATGTACAGCTGTCCGATACAATACAAGGTACTACTAAAATATTTAGGACGGGAACATTCTTTATGTCACATTTGTTTGGATATATATTTGAAATTTTAACTTGACTATATATCATTTTTATATTATTAAATATATAAAATTTTAAATATTGTAGTTAATAACTATAAAAATAGCAATAAAAATTCAATAATTTCTAACTTCAGGATTAACTTGTATGCGAACTCTAAGTTTTATAAAAGCTACAATCGCAACCTACTCGCAATTTAGATATATTACGATGCCAATACGCCACTCATTTCACTTTCAAATATGAAAGTGAAGAATAAGAAATGAGATTGTAAGTCAATCAGGTTTTGTTTCGAGAACCACTTAAAGCTATTACTCATCTCGGTTTACGATATATTGCTCATACCTATCGTGTAATGTTGAACCAAAAAAAATTCTTAGTATTCCTTGTATCAGATAGCAATATTTTGGCACATTTAATATTAACGCTACTTAACTTGAAAGCAAAATAAGCTGATTTCAAATCAAGGTTATAAATATAAGCCTAATTACTTCGTTTGGAGAAGTGTACTTTACATGTTTAAGTGAGCAAATTATTGCGTGACCTATTTATCGTAATCGAGTAAACGTGAATATGATTAAATTTTCTATACATGAACTGTATCAAAACTAAAGTTTTACGCTTTTTAATTATAACTTTAAAAAATATGAAATAGCAGGAAAATGAGATAAAAAAGACGAGCTACAAACAAGTGTGAAGAAATACCAAAAAAAACAGATGATATCACGTTTTTATTTTTTGTTATAATTATTGTATTTAGACCTAAGTATTTTTTATTGATTTTTATCCGCAAAGATATATATGAACTTAAAAGAACGATGTTTCTTTGGTAGAGCTCAAATATGTTTCGCGATATTTTCGAAAAATCACCTAAGTCATTATTAAACGAAAATTTTGATAATGCTTCATGAAGTTTTTATAATTTACTTAAAGGACTCAATCAAGCCATTATGTGCGCATGAAAATTTACATTATACATATTTTATACCTTATACATATTTTTAGCAATTCTCTAAGCCTCGCATTGCTTTTACAAACACTTACAGGAAGCTCAAAATTGAAGAATTCGATAGTTTTGGCCAATAAGTTCACTTAAACGGGCCATAACTAGAGAAAGAACGTATATTTGCAAATGGACAAGGCCTGTGGCTATCATGTTGCTCTGATTTAAGGCGGTCCAGTAAAAATAAACTACTTTTATTTTACTATAATATACTATAATTTTAATCGACATATTTGTTTTTAAATATTATATAACTTTAAAATATGGCCAGTCGTGGCCTAGTGGCACAAGAGTGTGACTGTGAACGACTGGTTGTGGGTTCGATTCCCACTCGAGGATTGGAAATTATATTTCCATTTTCTTCGCTCTGGTGTCGAGGTAAAGCGCGGCGTTAAGTTCCGCCACTTAACACGCAAGCCTCCGAATTCGGCGGAAAGTGGGGAACGGAGTGTCTTAACACTAGGTTCCCTCTGCCTACCCAGCTGTGTGCGGGATATAGCGTGAAGCTATTTTTTTTTTTTTAAAATATTACCTAAGTTGAGTACGGCGTTGAGTTACACCACTTAATACGCAATGTCTCGAATTCAAGCAGAAAGTGAAGAACGGAGTGTATTGAGACTAAGTTGTCTCTGACTACGTGATTGAAAGAAAATTCGCAAAACTGTTTTTTTATTAGAACATGTGACCTATTAAATACTATAGTCATTTACTATTCACCTATAGGGTTTCACATACCAATGCTACGGTAAATAGTACGTCAAAAGCAAATACGAATTTGAAAGGATTAAGCACAACTTTTTTGACTACGATATTCGCATAAAAAGTTATGCAAGGCATTATCGCAATACAAGCGTAACCTGTATTGATTGCACTCGCTAAACAAGCAATATCATTACTGTACGACCAATATGTGTAGCAACTGACATCCATACTTATATTATAAATGCGAAAGTCTGTGTGTTTGTCTGCCACGCTAATCTACCGGTCCGATTTGGATGAAATTTAGAATGAAAGTAGTAAAAGTGACTGGGTCTAACATAGGCTACTTATTTTTTCAAAAATCAACCTCTAAAGGGTTGATTAAGGGATGAATTAAGGGGCTGCTAGTATCTATATACATGTATACTTGTTATTAGTATATTTTCGTCAACAACTTAAGCATATTGAACAACAAATCAAAAAAAATATTGGGAAAGTCTTAATTTAATTAAAGTTATTAACGATATTTCTTTTGACAGATAGATGCTTCCTACGCAAAAGTATCGGACCTTTATTTGTTACAGTAAGGAAGGACGAAGATTTTTATACAGGTTTTGAATTAAATTAACTGATTAAATGGAAAACATGGAGCAATGGGATAGTATTTGATTCCCATTCGGCGCAATGTTCATAATCTAATTAATTATTTTTATTTCTTCGCTCTGGTGAATAGGACAAAGCGTTACGTCACTTAACGCGCTACATCTCAAATTCAGGCAGAAAATAAAAAAAGAAGTATATTGTAAACTTGAATTGAAATTGATCAAGTTAAAAAAGGATAGGATAAGTTATTCTTTTTATTTTTTTCTAGATTCTCCCCAACTTCCTACTACACAGGATAAGGCGTGCAGCTTAAAAAGTGAATGTGCAAATTGTTGCAGATATATCTAGGTACGTAGGACGTGGTATCTTGGGGTCAGTCGTGGTGTTGAGGCACAAATTGTGACTGTAAAGCGACTGGTTGAGGGTTCGATTCCCACTCGAGGTATGGAAATATATAATATTTCTTTTTTCGGTGTCGAGGCAAAGCGCGGCGTTAAATTCCGCCTACCTCGCTATATGCGGGATACAGCGTGAACCTTAAAAAAATCTGGATGACATGAAAATATAAAAAACACAACACAAAAACGAATTTGAAAAGCTTAAAACACTCACGTAAAACGTCGTTATTCCTATGCTCGTGCAATATGAGCTCGAGCTCGGGCTCCGGTAACGGCCAGACGGCGGCTAGCGCGCAACCCGCCGCGGACCGGCGTTCCGCGTCGCAACACACCCACCGGCGCGCCGACCACACCGCCGGGTGGTATCGACCGCGGCGTGTGTTTGATATGCACACTGGATTTATAAAAAAAATATCTATTTTTGGCAATTTGTATAAAGGAGCGAATATAGATACGCGTATGTATAAAAACTAAATAAAAAAAATTGAGTAAAAAATATATCCTTACCGATTTGTAAAAAGAGCCAAAAATATTTACGCGTATATATTAAAATAATGAATTTATTAGGCGTAGCTATTACATTATTCATCTCTTTTTTTGGTATAAATCACAATGCTATACAGTAGAAACACGATTACCCGGCTCTCAGTTATACGGAATCGCGATTGTCCGGACTAGCGACCATATTAAATACCCGTCGGAAATGTCATTAAAGTA
This sequence comes from Dryas iulia moderata, assembly GCA_019049465.1. NCBI lineage: Eukaryota > Metazoa > Arthropoda > Insecta > Lepidoptera > Nymphalidae > Dryas > Dryas iulia. The sequence goes on from CM032429.1 coordinate 7,381,153, forward strand.
CGAGTTATTATAACTTAAAAGATAAGAATCTAGCTAAAAAGACATATTTACATTTGTTTTGTGTTCATTAACATTATATACGTACTATATATGCACAAAACCGCTTTTCTACATACATTTATTTATCCGGATGCCTAATGACAACAATTAGTCCGGCTTATCGGGTTTCTACTGTAGTTTACCTAATTAAAAAAATAACACGTAATGTTACAAAATCATAAACTTTAATGAATAAAATTTTGAATTTATAATAACACTATATTAAATAAAATTATATTTTTTAAAAAATATATAAAGTTAAAAATAGTGTAACAAATATATATTACAAAAAAAACCCGGCATATTTCTTGCACTGAACTTAAAAAATATCCATATAATATTATAAAATGATATTTTAAAAAAATCTAAAAAAAATTTTTAAAAATATTTAACATATGTAAATTTATTTATAAAGAATACTCACGACCACCGCAGGGATTTACGTTGAACATGTCACTGTGCACAGTGCATCTAGTTTACAGGGTGCGCTCAAGCGACACCTGCGGTCTATTGCAATATTTCGAAACCGCAACGACTGATAACACGTCGAGACACAATCGAAAGGGATTTTATTTAAATAAATAAGATTTAGGGCCAGCCGTGGCGCAAAGGCACAAAGTGTAACTGCAAAGCGACTGGTTGTGGGCTCGATTCCCACTCGAGGAGTCGAAATATTTAATATTTTCATTTTCTTCGCTCTGGTGTCGAGGCAAAATGCGGCGTTAAGTTCCGCCACCTAACACGCAATGCCTCCTAACATCGGCGGAATGTGGAGAAAGAAGTGTCTTAACACTAGGTTCCCTCTGCCTACCCTGCTGTGTGCGTAAAGCTAAAAAAAAGATTTACCAGTGGCCTACGTAAAACCTACCAGTTCTAACCTCGTGGATCCAAGTCAAGCGCTCGCTGTGTTCCCTCGCCACGAGATAAAGCGTGTAGTCGGTATTCTGTTCCGTGTAGCCCACCTGATTCAAATGTTAAAAAATAAATTACTTACTTAATATTATATTGATAAATAAAATAATACGGACTTTTAAAAAAATAATATACATGTAACATGATATAATAATTATTTTATCATCTATATTATATATAATAATTATTTTATCATCTATAAGACTTCGGGAAGATTTTGGACTCCTTTTTAAGATAATTGTGCAATGGTTGAGAATGTAATTTGGAATACTTAAAGTTTATATGCTGAACAAGTGCAGAAAGCCAGTATATTATTAAAATATGTTCAACATAATTTGACTTTTGCATAAAATGACATAAATATTACCCACTTAGGTATCGCATATTTTATGCGTCAACAGGAATACTAATTATTTAAAATATACAAAAACTTCATCAGATTCATTTCAAAAGAATTCGACATTTAAGTAAAAACAAGTCTCAGATCCCGGAGTACAGTTATATAGACATATCCATAACAGCGCTCTCCGGCAAAGAAATAACACAAAACAAAAAGCAGACATATGCATTCGTACATACGCATGTTACACCGTGCACGGTATTTTATATGCCTTACCTGGAAGGGATATCTGTAGGCAGGACTCTCGTTGTCGTCCAATATTTGCTTACTCAGCTCTCCTAGCTGTGCTTGCTCCACCGTGTGAATAGCATCCGTCGGTATTCGTCCGCGCTCTTTACGCTTCTGAAACAAAGATTTTAATTTATTTTTAAAGCAAAAACTTTCGTCGTGTTCCTAGAGAGGTGCAAATATAAAGCGTTTTACTTTATTTTTAGTAACAATAAACTAAATTGTTCGTTGTGGTAAATTTTGCTCATTTAAATGAGCAAAATTCGCCACGATTAATCTCATACGAATCATTTTAACGAAAAAATATTTTCTTTACACTTTTATGATATTATTGTAGAGATTAAACAAAGAACTAATTATAAACGTAATACATGTTTCGAAAACTTTCAAAATAAATTTTCAGCATATCGCATACGATATAGCCAACATACTATATTATTATTTATATATTACTATATTATGTAAAGATTCGCAAAAATTTAAAATTTGTAAATTTAAAAAATATAGACGTTAAACAGATAACATTAACATGTGGGCGAATGCGGGGTGCGGGTTCATTCATTAACAGTAAGTATAAAATTATTTAAATAATTTGTCCATTTCTATTATACTAGCGAACACTCGTGGCTTCGTCTGTGTAACATTTCATGCAAATTTTCATCTCCTTTTTCGACTCTTTAGGCGTTGATTTTAAAAAAATAGCTCATGTTTGAAGCTGGATCTTCAAATATTTTCAATGAGAATTCCATCTAAATTGGGCAAAACGTAACAGACAGACATTCGCATTTATAATATTAGTATGTATTTCGAAGTTAGAGTCGATGACGTATTGCTATTTTTTTTCTACATTTAAAATTTTGTTGTTGTTTATATTAACACAACATAACAATTTAAAAAGTCAATTCACAAAATATCAAATAAACCTCAGCTAAATGACTCAATCAAATGCTACCACGGCCCGACACGTAATGGAGCATAAGAGGATTTCCTATTGGGAAGGCGATTGATAAAACGACAGGAAACTGACTTGATCCGATTGCAGCAGCAGTAGAGTACGATACAGCATAAAATTGAAATTGCAGATAAAGGTTGGTGACAATAAAATTGTGTTTTAATACAATTAATGTGAACAATGTTTTGCTATTTAATAATAAATTATAACACCTCTTTATGTATGCAGTCAATGAGAACCTACAGTCAAAACATTCCGTCTCCACTTTTCGTCCTAAATCAAGTCATCGCATGAGATAAGGCAAGAGAGAAATGAAAAGAGTTTAAATATAATCATTCCCCCGAATGAGAATCAAACCGATAACCAATCGCATTTACAGTTAAACGCTGTCCCAGAGCGACACGATGGCCTCTTTATGATACTATTTAATGGTTAGCTATTAAAATATCGTTTATCTAAATTTGAATCAAACATGTTAAAAATCTCTTTTAAATGTTAGACGAATTTATTAAAAATGAAACAGTACAATATTTGGGAAAAAAATGTTGGTTTTAATTTCGTTAGCGTGAAAAGAGCACACGTAAGATTTTTTTTAGTTAAAACCCACCGTAGTGGTATAATGGTAAAGATAATAGTGAAGGGAGCTTTTTACAAACAATTAAAACGTGGCAAAGTGCTCTTCGTTTTAACTGCTCGCCGAGGGACCACAGGAGCCGCGGCGTGACTGCACATACATTAAAGAAGGAGGGTAGCTCGCCCTTTATCGCCACGAGTAATCGAAGTGCGTAACAAACAATATTTAACAATCAGTTTCATATAAAAATAAATATTTTAAAACAACAATCATGCAGAGAACTATTTAAAAGAAAGAAAAAAATATATGTACACGATAGCATAATCACTTTCAAATATCGAATGATTCTCAATAGATTTTGTTTTATACAAATTATAGTCCGTTTACTTGTTACTAAACTTTGGCATCAAATTTTATAAACTTTTACATTATTATTTTTTTAACAAGACAACTTTATTTTTTTCCACAAATCAACAATATCACAAAACTTCACAAAAAAGCTTAAACTTCCAAGAAATGCAACATATTATGTAGCACGTATAAAGAGATTCATAAGTAGAGTAGGTAGATAATTGACACCTTAAAAAAAATGTAGATTTTTTTCTACTAACAATAAAAATGATTAGTATATAAACAATAAGAAAATTTTCGAATCTTATTAAAAAAGGATATAAATGTTAGCATTTATAAGAAAGCCTATAACTCAAAAAATACACCTAGCAAGGATATCCTGTTCATACTAAGAAAATATTGTAACATCTTAGGGTTCGGACACATGTGCAAACGAATAAGCAAAAGCAAAAGGTAGGTAGGTCAACATTTAAAATAATTTTGGAAGATATTCTCACATTGGTATAAACAGATGATTCTAATAAAAGCCTCTTAAAAGTAAAATGCGTCCGTACGTTTAAATTTTAATATGCCATTTGAAACGATTATGTTGCAAAACAGTGGGAATATATACTCCATTAATAAATATATACTCCATTGCACAGCATTGACACATGCCTAAACTCTATGTCCACAATCACAGCAGAATTTTTGTAACAAATATTTTATTCAAAAGCTTATGAGAACAATATGACGTAGAACCATGATTGCCTACACTCAGATGGCTGAACATGAATAAGGGCAATTAGCTGAAGATTTAAAAATTTAAACGCTATCTCAAACACTATTTTAAAGTGATAATAAACCTAAGTTTAGAAAAACAATATTTAAACAACACATATTACGGTTAATTAATTCTTAAAAATGTAGACCATTTTTGGAATCGTATCTATAAAGACCATTTTGCGTAGGTGGCGAAGATGAATGAGTACCTTACATTCGTGTCGGTCGAAAAGATAATTTTCCAAAATTACACATTTAGATACTAACTAAGAAGAAATAAAAACAGTAATATATAAAAAAAGCGCGTAATAATTTTGAATATTTTTTGTAACTAATTAAATAATATTACCGGATAGAGGAAGCGGTGAATAGTCGAACGGCAGGCGGTGCAGGACTGCCGGGTGCTGCTCGGGATGGCAGACACGCCCAAATCGCGCATGCGTGCACTTACCCTCTTTCAGAATATTAGAAACTCATTGTAGGGTCCCAAAGACGTCTCTTAAAATTACACTTTCAGTGATGAAAATAGTACAAGAGTTTTTCGTATTATTCACTGGCATATTTCAAAGAGAAAATAATCGACTTTCTGTTTAAATGAATTTTATTATATACTATAAATAAATAAAAATCGTAATGAGATGGGTATATGTATATTTTTGTTTATTTACGTTTGAATCACTAAAATGTCGTTGAAACGTACATAATACAAAAATTCAGCCGTTCCAGAAACAATGACGTCTACTATAACTAGAAATTCATTAGATACTTCAAATTACTCGTATTGGATACTCAAGCTGTTGGATGCAAGTTGGTGGAGTGGAGCTTATTTAACTTCCTATAATATTGAACACAATTTTAATGTCTTAACCAACTGGAGGTACTCTTTGCTTGGGTATACCCATAATGTATGTGTAATAAAAACACTAATCTCCATTACGCCAAAGAACTCTTACTAAAATATAATTTCTATTCATGTTATAGTGTTGTTGACCTCTTATTTCCACGTCAGATAATCCAGGCCAATACAGTGCAGTGGGACAGCGTAAACCCAGCGGCAGCTGTAAACGCGCTTGGTTGTAGGTTCCATTTCTACTCCGGAGATAGATTATATTTAGATTACTAAAACAGTAAAAGAATGTCTTAATTTAGAGATTGTGACACAGTTCACATGTCGAGAGTGACTTCTATAGCAAAACCCCTACTGTTGAATATCTAAAGAAGGAGACATAGTAAGAAAAAAGCAAAAAAATATTTTCCTTTTTTAGCTCTGGGACATCTGGTAAGAAAAAGCGCGGCGGTATTATATTATTCCAACACTCGCCCACAATATCTTGATTTTTAAAAGAAAGCGGAGAACGGAACATCTTGATACTAGGTTCTCTCTAACTACCCTACTCTATGAGAAAAAGCATGAAGCTGCTTTTACGTTATAGATCTTGATTTTTTTACGTCAACAAAAATGTTCACAAGGCTTTAGTTAAAGTAAAATTTTATTTTGTACGTTACAATATGTCTGGTCCTTTAGAAATCTAAAACAAATGTTTCCAAGCTTTTGAATTTTATATGTCATAAAAAAGTCTCTGTCCAAACTGAACAATTTTGGCAAAGGCGTCATTACCTTCTCATTACTTTAATAGATCTTAGCTGGTCTCATATTTCTCCACATCAGATGTTCTAGACGTTGGATTTTTATGTCACAGTGAGAAGGTACAATCACGCTGGCCAATTTCTACTATGGAAGTAATTTCGTGTATGGACGATATCCTTTTTTTGTTTATTTCAAATATCACTTGTTTCCTGCGGGGTTACAATCATTTTATAATATAACTTTTACTTCTTTATAACCAAGGATTCATTTCATTCGTGTGCTCTCCATACAACGTTACAATCGCGAAGCGATTTGTAATCAATTTGCTCGTTCAAAGCGCTGTATTTAAAGAATTTAACTGATAGTTTTATAACAATGACTAGACAGGAGCTCGGATGGCAGAGGTGAGCGTTGATGTATCCTTGCCTAAAAGTGAAAATTACATTTTTAACCGTTATCGAATAACGATACTCTGTAAAATTCATCAGTTGTCTAACTACAAAAGTCGCAACAATCACATGAAACTTTTAACATAGCTTGATAATGATCGAATGGAGTTTGGACAGAACCCAAGCCAGAATTTATTATTTTTGCATAAAACGAGGCAAACGAGCCAAAAGACTAACTAATGGTAAATTGTTATTCTCGCCCATGGACATCTACAACATTAGATTTGTGGATGCGTTGCCAACCTTGGGGGTAACAGAGGGAAGGAGAGAGGAAGGATGAAGATGGTGGGAATAGGAAGAGCTGGCTTACATGTCATAGAACCGGAACACATCGTCAGATGTTTGGCGGTTCGTCTTTGACATGATAGTGCTCCCGAGCCAGTCGGAGAACGGATCTCCTATCACCAAGCTACTGGCTTGCCTAGATATAAAATTCGATAATTCGTTTCGAGTCTATTATATTAGTTTATAGTACAGAGTTTATAATATTAGCTCAAGTGTTTTTTATATTAATTCTAGCGACCATTTGCGGCCACGCCTGCTTAACTACAGAACTTTTCGTACACACTTTCAATCCTTAAGGGATTTTTTGAGAAAAACGTATCTTATGTTTCACCCTGAGACTTCAACTATTTTAATTCCGAATTCCATCCAAATCACGGCGATAGATAAGCCGAAAAGCGTAAAAGACTGACAGACAGACTTTGGCATTTATAATAATTGTATGGGAGTACAGATGAAGCTTTGGCATCTTTCCATACCAAGAGAATCATGTATAGTATTGATATACTGCAAAAAATGAGGTCACCAATACAATATTTTACAAATTGATTTATATATGTATTGTTACTAAGTTAACATATCTTCAGATTTTTTGGTTAAATTATAATAGCTAGTATCATAATTCTACATAAATAGCCCAAAAACCTTATAAAGGTTTGAATTAGATGTTTTTTATTCAATGTCTGTCAGGATAAACTATTAATAATATTCTTAGGTATTCTGATTAAATTATTTAAAAGAAAAGTTACAACTGCAAGCTATAACTTATACTTAAGTGTTATTATTTTTTTATATAAAAATTACAGGTATAGTTGAAAGAATCTTGGTCCAAAATACAGCATGTTAATGTATTATTGATTGCAGTTTTATTATTGAGCAGTTCATGTATTGTGGTTGGTATATTGAACTTATCAAAGGATAGTATAGACTATAGACAAAGCACTATCAAAACACATCTTGATTTTGAAAACTTAAGTAACAACTCAACAGAACAATAATTTAATATTGGTACCTGATTCATTACCTATAAGCTGTCAATTTTCAACATCACCAATCAATACAAAGTGAAAAAATACTATTATAAGTCTCTATTTAATGTTAAAAAAATGTAACATATTCAGTCATACTTTTAAACAAAAGTGAACACTTTTTTAATCCTAATGAATTTATATTCTTATATAAGTTTAAATAACCAAATAGAATAATTTTAGTAATCACATTTATTTTTAATTATGAAATATAACTTACTGTCTAAATTCCAGTAGAAAAATTATTTGATGATCAGTGTAATATTATATATCCACCCTATAATGTTAAATAACCTACACAAAAAAATATTGAGCAAGAGTTTTGTAATTACATATAACATTTTCATGCTTATATAGAATGTAAAGAGATCCTTTGAGTTCTAGTATTCATAACATCATAATGAGACTGATACAGACAAAGTATTACTTACCTTAAAACCCTTTCAAAATCCTTTTACTTAGGAGTAGCATAAAAATAATAAAAATTGTTAGTAAAGACAAAAATGCAGGAAAAATTGTTTAGCAAACTTGTAACATATATGTATATTAAAGTTGATATACATAATATACTGAATAGGACAAAAACAAACTTAGTACTAACAAAACAAAAACAAACTTATAGGACAAAAACAAAAATAAATTTCAATTTATAGATATTTCTTATCTTCCTTTAAAACTATTATTTCAAATTTTTTTATCTTCACGCTGTTTCCTGCACACAGCAGGGTAGGCAGAGGGAACCTAGTCTTAAGACACTCCATTCACCGCTTTCCACCAAATTCGGAGGCATTGCGTGTTAAGTGGCGGAAGTTAACACAGCACTTTACCTCGACACCAGAGCAAAGAAGATGAAAATATGAAAAATTTCCACTCCTCACCAAATTAGTCTCTTTACAGGCACACTTTGTGCCACTGCACCATGACTGGTCCAAATTATTTCATAATTTTCTAATTTATTATAATCAGAACACTTTATACTTCAAGCTTCACTCTAATATAATTTAAGATTTGCTACATAATAGTAAGTTAGAAAATGAACATGTTAAATGAAAAAAATAAAAATTGGCCTCATAGCCATTATATATTATTCTAATAATGTTATTCGCAATAATATTACAACATTTTACCACTGTTATATGAAAACAAGTGAAAGACATAAGTTTCAATATGCCTCTTAAAACAAAAAATTATAACTTTTTTTTATAAAATAATATTAAAGCATCTAAAATACACCAGCTACACTATTAAAATTGAAAAAAGTACAAAGTTAAAACTTACCTGCCCATAAGAATCATAATATACAAGTGCTTTTCTAGTTAGGACAAACCAGCGCTCCTTATAATTGACAGGGGTAAATATTTTCTTATTTTGAGATCTCTTTATCATCAAACCTTCACGTATTACTTCTGCATCTTCTTCACTGCCAGCCATGTTCCCTTAAATATTATTTCGATTAATTTATAATAATTAGTACAAGATTAATGGAATTATAACATGTACATTAATGATTAAAGTCACACCTCTCATTTAATTAAAAAAAAACGTAATAGACCGGTTAATAGAAATGAAATAAAAATATTGACATCAGTACATACCTGTTTTACATTAAGATCGACATAATATATCCCGCACTTTGATAATTATATATTATTAAAGCTTTTTTATTACTTTTCTGCTATCAATATCAAAAAAGTACATAACTTTATGTTTATTTTTGAAGTTTTAAACTTTATTGTAAACTCAAAAGTTTCTCACATACAATTCACAAGTGACAAAACAAGTATAGACAAGATATTTTCAAAAAATGCAGGGTTTTTCAACTACTGTCATCAATACAGCTGTCGGTAGAATAATAGTTTTTCTAAATAGTTTTATAAAACTATTATTTTCATATTAATTTAACAACAAAAATATTTTTATTATTTCTTTTAGTTAAATTTTGTAACTTTATAGAACTTTAGATTCTATCCTCTTGTTCAGTAAAGAAAAAAATTGATGTGAATTCGGCAATTATAAAATGCTACGATCGTTGTGAATTATGAATTATATACATTACAAAATATATATATATATTACAAAATATATATATATTCCGAACCACATTTATTTATATTATATTTCATATTACATCTATAAGTATTATTAATAGTAATTCATTATGAACTACCTCCCAATAAATAGGTACTGCTAGTAAAAAATATTCCTTCGTATTATAAATTAATATAAAAGATGTAACTACAAAGGAGAGAAATTTAATATCGTTTTTTTGATTAATTTAAATTTATATTTAAGAATTAAAATACTTCCGTCCAGAGCTGCACAGAAAAAAATAAAAATGTCTGTTTATGATTACAGATACATTCGATTTGTCAGAGAAAGAAATGATATCGATTTTGAGATTCATCCGAATCGGAAACATAAATAACTAAAATATTTGATCATGGTTTTGTTTAAAATTCAAGTCATTTGCTATTTTATTTTATATAAAGTTACTATACTTATGATATTATTATAAAATAGTAACTAATGTTTCAAGACGTTATCATAATCACATGGTGAATGGCAATGCTTGCGCCTATGACTTTAAGTTACTAATTGTGTATGGATTCTTATTTTAATTGCTTAATCAGAAATTATGTCATTCAAGTTATGGGGGTAAATATTAAAATATTTTCATTGTTTAATTTTACTCAAGTTTGCATTTTGCAAGAAGCTATTAATCGAAAAATTACTCGAGTTGTTATATTTCGGACGTCACTAACTTTTACATGGGGCATACCTAGTTTGTGTATTTATTAATTTATAGCAGTGTCTATATTCCATTTTCATAAAGTTGAATCAAATTACTATCAAAATACTGTTATTTTATGATACTAACGTTATATTCTTGTAACTTTATTTTATTTTTACTAGGAATTAGACATGTCTTCAGAAACAGCTCAAGTTAGTTCATTGCCACTGCCTCCTTTGCAGTATATCAATTTTTATACTGACGAAAATGTACGAAGAAATAGGGCTCCATTACCTCCGAGACCAATTCACGACTCTTACCAGATGTTTGGCCATACGTTCAACGCAGATGACACCATTATTCGTTCATTGGAAAGTCAAGTATGTATATTGCTAAAATTCGGTTTTTTTAAATGTATCAAATTATGCCATAATTATTTGGTTTGTATCTTTATATCAGGGTTTCCGAAGACTTTACCCCATGCATTTTGAAAGAAGAAGAGAATTGAAGAAACTTAATCACTCTTTACTGGCTAATTTTTTAGACCTCTTAGATTTGTTAGTACATTGTCCTGATTCTCCTAAAAGAGCTGAAAAAGTTGAAGATCTAAGTCTTTTATTTATTCACATTCATCATCTTCTAAATGAATTCAGACCTCACCAGGCAAGGGAAACATTGAGAGTAATGATGGAATTACAGAAGCGTCAAAGAGTAGAAACAGCAATGAGGTACTTCAATGGTTTTAAACACTATTCATAAAAAAATTAATAATGTTATTCAAAAAGTTCTTGTTTGTGTAAATTGATATAATAATATATTTTTTTGGAATTTTCAGATTTCAGAAGCATTTAGATAAAGTTCAGGATATATTGCAAAATGCTCTACAAAGTTTGCCAGACCAAAATGATATAGAAAGCAATTTTAAAGTGCCTACAGAGATCCTTGAACATATGGATTGCAGCCCTAGTGACAGTGCTAACTCTGATCCTTGCTATGAACTTGATAGATTGATGTGTAATATTGTAGACAACATGAGATAATTTCTGAATTTATGATTAACAATGTGTTCTTTAACTAGTTGGTGGACACAATTATCTTGGTTCATTGATTAACTAGTTGGTGGACACAATTATGTTTGCATGGATGTTATCGCTATACTTTTTGTGTTTTTCACCTATTGCCATTGAAAACTGTTTTGCTGAAATCTAATTGCTAAAACAAATGTTTAATTTAAAGTTGTTATAGAGATGAACAATGTATAACAAAAACTTTACAAATCATACCTTATGTTTATTTGTTTCATTATACTATTTTTTATCACCTTAAATTATTTAAATGTAAATATTTCTAATTACACTGCTTTAACTCTTTTATTATAGTATAGATATTAAATGATTTTTAAATTCTGTTTTTTTTTTTCAAATATTATTTTCTTTCACTATCTAGTCTAACATACATTACAGTCACAGCAGGGTAGGCAGAGGGAACCTAGTGTTAAGACACTCCGTCCCCCACTCGTCGAATTCGGAGGCATTACGTGTCAAGTGGCGGAACTTAACGCCGCGCTTTTGCCTCTGATTCCAGAGCAAAGGAAATGGAAATATTAAATATTTCCACTCCTCGAGTGGGAGTCCCACAACCAGTTGTTTAGTCACGTTCGTGCCACTGCGCCACAACTAGCCCCAAGATATAATTAAATATTAAAAGTACATTGATATTGATGTATATATGTGCCTCATTATAAAGGTACTTTACTGTATCTGATAAAATATTTTGGTTTAAAGATTAGTTATAATTCACTGAAATGCTTAAAGTCCAGCAGCAGCAGTACTAGAGATTAATCTTAATTATATATACGAATGTATAACCTTAAACAATTTTTAAAAATTATGTTAAATTACATGTACGAGAAACTAGTATATTTTAAGTGTTTCACACTTACGATACGAGAAAAACTCGAAACTGTTGAAAAATGGCTTAGGTTCAGAGTAGGTACTTGGATATTTTGATACTTAGGCTTTATTTTTAGTTTTACTACATTCAAATCTTTATTTTGTCCTAAAAAATATTTTTGTTATAAAATGCGAAATGCGATAACAAAAAAAAAAGAAAGTTAACTGTAAATTATCATTTAAGGAAAAATAAAAGACATAGTATATTGAAAAAGAATATTTATTAATAACGAAGATAAATCTTGAATTCCCTGGATAGAAACTTCTTTATTTAAAAAGAAGTTAAATATACAACTGAAAAGTAGAAGATATCCGAGCCCGTTATTAGACCGACGTTACTTCAGTCGTCGCCATCCACGTGATACTAATTTGAATTACACATTTCATAAAAAATAATTGAAAAAAAGTAGAGTACTTACCGTACTAGACTCAGGAATACCAGGCAGTACCACCAATAGCCATATACAGCAATGAATTGTATATTTATTGAGAAAACATATAAAAAATATTGAAATGAAAAGTCTTAATAATACTCACAGGTATATTCTTACGAAGTCACGGCACGTTGGCAAAGAAATTTCTACTCTAATATTAATAGATAATATACTTACCAGATACAATAATTGTAAGAGTAAACAATAATCTAATATTTTTATTGCATGCATTACTAAATAATAATTGTCGATAGAAGTTGCACAGGATGCATGAAGTTACTCTATTCTGAAAAACACTACAACACCAATTCTGAAATTTGCTTCATTACTGGAACAGCTGAAATAAAAACCCTAGCAACAAAATCATGTACGAGGTAGAACAATGAAAAGAAACTTGAATATGAGACCAATTGCCTTGGTTAGTTCAAAAATACTACATAATATATGTATTATTTCCTAGAACTTTTGTTCTTTGGAAACAATCATGCTGTTTGACTTGCATCAATTTTATAAAAAAATATTATATTCTATAAATATATAATATTTAATAGCGCCTTTTGAAAGGTGCTCCACCGTTATAATAGTCCCGTCTACCGTAACCCCTTCCCCGTCCAGAATTAGGCCCTGAGAAACGGCCGGAGTTTGATCTCGTATTATTTAATCGAGAGCTGTATTTGCCAGAAGGTGGGGTGTACATTTTAAGGTTTCTATCGCCACTTCGAGAACGTTTTTCCGGTGACTTTTCTTCACCATTTCCAAAAGTAATGGGGCGGTGACGTTTTGATCCTGGCGACTCTTTGTCTTTTTCTTGTGTCTCATTTGTTGAGGGAGCCTGAAAAATATTTAAAAAAATGTAAACTTTTTTATAATATTTAAAATGTTGCTCACACCCCTGAGATACCTTTAATATTTTATAGTAAAAAAGTACTATTGTCTGAAAAATTATACAATAACTTAGAAAATGGTATGCTTAATTACTAAACAAATAATAAAAATGAAATTATAATATTAGCTGCTAAGATTAACGCAACAAAATTATATAACCTAAATATTATATATAATACATAATATTACTTTTTATTATGTTTTTACTATAAAAATATATAGTGCATACCTCTTTTTCAGTCTTTTTAGACTGGAACGAAAGTTGCACTCTGCTTTTGAAGCTTGGTGTAGGTCTGAATAAGTCTCTTATTAAGGTGTTGATATTTGATGTTGTTTTTAAAGCTGCTATCTTCAGTTTATTTTCTTCTGTGTTGGCATCTTCACCTTTCTTTCCCTATGGGTACAAAATGTTCTTCAAATTATACTATATCAATATCACTCACATATCTTTATTTGATTTATTATAATATAAAGATTATTCATCACAAGACTAATGTTTATATTATAAATCAATTAGATAATTGAAGAATAATGTTTATAATATAAAATTCCATTTTGATATCTCAAAAGAATATGTTATTTAATTATCAAATGACAGAATACTTAAAACAATACCTGTGTAACTTCTTTAAGCTTTTTTATATATCCTTGAGTGAGTCTTGCAGTGTATTGTAACCTAAGACGTAATGATTTTAGTCGTGCTGCATCAGCACTTAGAGCTTCAGGAGCTTTTCTGCAAAGAGAGTGAAGAGCAAAAAGTGCACATTCAACATGTGAAAATTGTAATGATGGAGCTGTTTTGGTATCATCAGGCTTGCTGTCACTTTCTTCTTTGGTTGCATTTTCTTCTTCAATTGGTGCTTCTGGCAAATAATTCTAAAAAAAATGAATGAAAGAAATACTCATGAATTATTAGTTAGTCTAATATATATTTTATAATTAATTAAATGTTGCAATAAAGGTGGCCAGTCATGGCTCAGTGGCACAAGCGTGTGACTGTAAACAACTGGTTGTGGGTTCGATTCCCACTCAAGGAGTGGAAATTATATTTCCATTTTCTCTGCTCTGGTGTCGAGGTAAAGCGCAGCGTTAAGTTCCACCACTTAACACGCAAGTCTCCGAATTCGGCGGAAAGTGGGGAACGGACTTTCTTAACACTAGGTTGCCTCTGCCTACCCTGCTATGTGCGGGACACAGCGTGAAGCTATAAATAAAATAAAAAAAATAATAATACAACATCCTAATATTTTTATTATTATGATAAACTACTTACCATTAATACATCATAAACTATATTAATTTTGTCTTCAACTTTTTCTACTTCTCCACAATGTTCAGTAATTTCAGCAAAAGTCTTTAAAAGTTCCAATTTTAGATCAGTCCCACCTCCTGTTGCTGCAATGTCATTCCATTTTTGGAGAACATGGTCGCAGAATATGTTTACAAATTGTGTGGAGTCAACTTGAGCCTGCAATAATATAGATAGTCATGAGCATATAAGTTAAAATTATATTTAAAACATTGTTTAAAATCTAAGTACTACAAAATATAGTTATAATCAATTCAATGTTAGTCAATCATAATACATTGGAGCATTTCTTACTGTAAACAATGGTAAAGCATGTTGTGTACATTGAATCAATCTATCAACATATTCAGGATCCTCTGGATGCCAATCTTCAGGTGTAAATGCTAGAGCTGCTATTAATTGTGTCAACTCTTTCTTCCCTGCTGGAGTTTTTCCTAATCTTGACCAAGTCAATAAATCCATAATGTGCTCAAATTCTTCAGCAACAGAATCCTAAAAATATAAAACAATAAATTTAAAATCATTTCTCTCAATGACAATCAAAATCCATTATGTGGACACTTAAGCACTGCCCTACTACTCCAGATTAGTGATAGAAAATATTGTACCTGTAGAATTTTCTTTCCTTCAGCTATAATAAGATCTTCAGCATCTTTATCAATGATTTCTCTTCCTAATAATTTGACTTTTGTGGCTAAGAACTTTATACATCTTTCTCTGACCACTTCATTAGGAACTTCACTATCGGTGCTTTGGTGAATTTGAGAAAAAAGTCCTGTTAGAGTACCTTTGGGATCATTTTTCAGGATTGTAACTAAAGAGTTTGTGACAATGTTAATTTCAGTTACATCTTCAGACTGCAATAATTGGGCTAATATATCAGCAATCCTAGTCGTGTGTTCTTTATTATTTTTACACATTGAAGGCAAGTCTTTTATAGCTTGTTTTCGAATCTAAAAAAAAGTTTTTATATATGTGATAAGGGAGCTTCGAAATGTCTAAACAAATTATATAGAACAAAGTATTAAAAAAGTAAATTTACCGCCACGTCATCATCCTCACATAGGTCAAATTGAGCTTCAATAGCTTGATCAGCCAAAGTTGGAAAACTATTAAAGAATTTTGCAATAAACTGTGATGCCAAACGTTTTTCTTTTTCAGAACCTTTAACCGCAGCTAGTATTTCCAAATATTCTTTTTCATGCTGCAAAATAATTTAGATTAAATATATGTCTATTACATAAACAAAATTATAATAACACTGTTTCTTAAAACGAAATTTATAATTATTAGCTTATTTAGGTTACCTTAGAAATGTCATCTTTGGCATCAGCAAGAATGCCGTAATTTTGATACAATTTTTCTATGTTATCAGAAGACATTTTGAAGTTATTTCACTATTTGATTTGAATCAATGATATATTCACCACACTTTCAACAAAATAATGTTTAACGACGCCGACGGACACTATATTAATCGAATCGATGCTAGTAAATGAAATGAAACGAAACTGCTAGTACATTTCGACAGTTACACCACAGATTATATTATTTCCAGTAGCGTGGTAATATTGCAAAAGCGAATGTAAATAACGGAATCGAATAAAATCGAATAACGAGTTTAATGTAGTTTTAGACACAATTTATACTAAAAGATTCACTTGTACAGCGTACGGTAGTTTGCAGCAGAATAAATGTATTGAAATGAATTTAGATATATGATTCCTATTTATACAAATCTATTAGTTAATTGTAATAAGCTTAGTTCTTCGGTAATTAGTGAATAAACAAACTTAATTACTTATAATTAAATAATTAATTGCCGACAATAATTTAGTTATTAATTTATTACAATTGTAATAATTATATCCCAATAGGTAATGATAACGCAGTTAGAAAGGTTTAAACTGCGGAAAAACATTAGTGATCTGATTTTTAGTGTATATTCACCTTTATGATTGTGTTTAACCAATTATAATAAAAATAAAATAATACCTAAAATAAAAATAGATACCTATTTATTTATAGCGAAAGGAGCCAGTAGATATTATTATCTTGGCGTAAATTTAGTTTTTTTAAGAACCTTGAGGTTGAATATGAATGTTTATAATGCCGATTTTGTGGAAAAATATTATACTTATTAACATATTTTTATAAAAAATATGTTTGAGGGCGCAGGAATTTGGGTTGTTAACTTTACGAAAATATTTTATCTATTTTAATATTGTAATGAATAAAAAATATGATGTCCTGGAAAAAATATTTGCGTTAACAGAAAAGTTGTAATAGAATATGATTTTGTTTCTGTCTTTTGTAACTTTGTACACACCCGTGTTAATTTTTATATGAAATTTTATTTGAATTAATTTTTACTTGTTATAAAACTTTAAAGTCTGGATAAGGGGTGTAATTACTTTGAAAGATATAACAGATTGAACAAAAGATCGACAAAAGCCCGATGCATTTTTCGTTGATATACAAAATTAAACATCTATGACATCTGGTGAAGAAGCTCAGCCAGCTAAATTATAAGAAATAAAGAAATGTTATCTTAGGAAAAGTTGTTCAGTGTGATCGGCGTTTGCCGATGATAAATAAAAGTCATTGCAATATCATAACACTATAGGTAGTAGGCAATTAGGAAGACCATTCGTTACGCAGGTTGATACTTATGATACGATGCAACGGTCGCTTCGCTCTTGTTGTAAAAGAAAATATTGTTCTAACCCTTTTTAAGGATATACCTATAATTGCATTGTACATTCTTTTGATATCGTAGGCAGGATTGACCAGTGCTTGCATGATAAGCTCACAAAAATAGAAGTTTATAAGAAATCTTTTAAACTCTCAGCTACAAGTAGAGTTACTCTAAAATGTATTATTAGGTATATAACTCAATGTGTCTTTTTGTTTTGGTTATAGGTTATTTCATTGATGTTTTTTTTATTAAATCATTACTTGGAAAAACTGTAAAAATACTTTTACTTGTCAAATTGGTAATAGTTTTTAAATTTTATAGTTACAGGAACTGCATCAATGCAGTTCCTGTAACTATGATCAGTCATGCAAAATATTCTCCTGTATGAAGCTCCAGACTTGAAGTTATTATAATAGGTATCAAAATTAATTTATTTCAGTCCTTGTTTTTGCGCAATTGAGGCACAAGCGGACAACAACAGTCGGACAGAGGGTCAAAAATTCTTTTGAGTAAATAGTTTTTTGCGTCATTATCAGCATATCCTACCATACCTATCTACATACATGTCAACATATCCTGCCATACCTACCTATTTAGTTTTTTAATATTCTGAAAATAAAAATTAACGAACTTAGTAAATTAATATAGTACCTATACAATATTTTCTTGTCATTGTTTTAATTAATTAGATGGTAGCAGGTAGTTATAATTACAGAGAGCAGCCGAGGAAACTAGTTTTCTTAATTTATTTAAACGTTTATTACTTGTCATGAGAAACAGCAAGCCTTCTATACGTTTAGTTTTCTTATGTCTTCAATCTTCATAAAGTGCTTAACTTAATTCTTTGTAAAACTTTATAGGTATCTGTATAGACCTCCTTGGGTGCTAGGATTTGACATAAGGTGCTATGATGCACCACCTTCATTTCTATATACGTTGACGAAACCGCCCATGCTGACCAACATTTCCTAAGGAGTTATATTGAATATAACCCGTCACAAATTAGACAGGCTGCCAGAGCATTGCGTCAGGTAGAGTTTTGAAATTAATTATAAGCTTTACGTTGCCAAGGGATGTAGGTCCAGTAGTTTATGCGTGGAAGCCAACAACAGACAAACGGACAAACAAAACAGTTATAATACTTCTGTTATTTACTCTATATAGATATTATTATTATGTATTATATATAGGTATATTAAAAACACCTGCTACAATTTTTATTGTTTTATTGTTATGGGACATGCAAGTTGCAATAAAATTTTATCTATATACTATAACAGATGGCGCTATGTGTTCTTAATTTATAAGTCTATTTTTGTTTTTTTTCGGTAACTGTATTGGACACAAAAATACAGACTTTTCCAAGTATTACTCTAGGCTTTAAGCTAATTATTGTCTGCTATGCTGAAATTTGCTATCTATCCGGTGACAGCAACACACAAACATTGTACACATTACACATAAACATTTTTTTCAATTCATTTATCGACACATTATCGGACCTAATTAATAATATTTTAAAATCTTTGGTATACAGAATTGACTTTCCTACTTTAATATAGATAGATTTAATATATATAAAATATAGAGATGTAGAATATATAGGTACATTTGCAAACTGTAGGTCCGCCCGTTAAAATATTTTGTCACAATTTAGTATATTTGTAACATATAAGTAACAGTTCTTGATTGTATTGATTATTGAGAATATAAATGAAAAGATGCATTTCAATATGTAAAAAGCCCTCAAATTGTTGTGGTCACAGCCACCTTGGAATCCACCGAGTGTGAGTCTATTTCTTTTATTTTATTAAGGTGATAGGTACAGTGATTATGAAATCCGGCGTAAGTCAGTGAATTTGTTTTAAGACCAAAAAATATGACGCTATAAGAAATGTGGGTTGTGGGTATGCCTATAGTGTCCACCGCGCTTGGTTTTACCTACCTATAATCCTAATATCCTAGTAGTGGACGAGCAATATAAATGCAAGCTTCTAAAAAGCTTATTAATATCCACAGATTGTGGTAATTGTAGGTCGAGTATTCGAAAAGGAAAATGACTTCAATCTATGATACTCTACTTTTTTTGCTTATATTTTGGAAACGGTGTCGTAACCCACATATAAATTAAACGTCTTTGATATATACACCACTTGCAAAATCTGCCTAGGATCTATCCTAAAACCGGCCAAGTTTGATTTATTAGTTTAATTGCCTTTGTGCAGAGTAAGTATAAGTTAGTAAATGTTTGTTTGTAAAAAAAATTAATCAGAAAACGTTTTAAAACACTTTAAATTGTTTTCAAAAGCGTAGTAAGTAGTATGCCAAAAAACATTCTTGTAAAATGTTTCCAAGAAGAAAACTTATCACTGACACTGTCAAAAAGTTATCAAATCTCATGTAGAGCTAAGCTTGTAACGCTTCAATCCTTTACAAACTCAAAGCACATTAGACAAAAATTGTGTCTTGGCCATTTCGTTACATTCAATATTTCCTAATTGAATCTTACTTTTCGTTCTAAGTGCAATAGTTTTTTAAGTGGTTGAAAAGCTTTTGCACCGACTGAAATTCGATGATTTATGGGAAAATATCATGTAAAAAATGGGTAGTAAGTAGTTAAACGAAAAGTTCTTATTTATACCTTTACAATCTATATAATATTCATTTTAAAGTAAACCAGTAGATACTTCCAACTGGTCGCAAGTTCCACGCAGTGCCCCAAGCACTTCTTTCTGCAACCCGATGGTCTTGGCACTAGCCAATTGCCTGGTGAATCCCTAGAATGCTAAGTTTTCCAAATTTAAATTAGCTTATAAAATATATAGGTATGGTTTTGCAATAGGTAACCTTTGTTTTTTGTTACTTATTTGCGATGGTAATAGTAGCTGCGTAGTCAGAAAGAAATTCGTGTCAAGACAGGAGTGTCTTCTCAACGTCTTGACATCAAGACGTTGAGAAGACACTCGACGTCCAAAATCAAGACGTTGCGTGTAACGCAGCGTCCTAGAGTTCCAGTGAGGTCATCCCCAAGTGGAACTCTAACTCACAACAATCGCCTTACCTCGATACCAGAGCGATTAAAATGGAATCAAAATGGCTCAAATTTAATTTGACAATAGTAAAAAAACTATTTTATTTAATAGTGTTAAAGTAATAAAATATAAAAAAATCTATCTCTTTTATTTAAACGAGCAATTCTTGTATATATACATAGAAGGAGGAAAATCGATCTAGCTCTAGGTTGCATTTTCAGAAAATATTTTATTCTACGTATTTTTAAAGAATAAAAAAACGGCTAAAATCTATCGTAGTAGTATTGTACGACTGTTAAATACGAAATATTTGACAACGTTGTGATAGCTCCTTTTTTTTCTCACCTTTCAGCAATTTACAAACCACCACGGTTCAGTCCTGAGGTCTAGACTATTTTTTTTTGTTCTAATTTATTATATTTTTTCCTTTTATTTTTGTTTAATTTAATAAATAAAAATTAAAATAAAAATATTATTTTTATTTATTTTATCATTTTTTTATTGAAATCATTATTTTAAAATAATATTTTTTTATAAACATTACGCTGGCTGTATGAGTTGCTGACTTATGATATTTTGAAAAAAAAGTGCTTGGCGAGAGTGTGGCGTGGGTAAAAGTGACGCTCAGAAAATTATTGAATTTAAAAATTACAAATTTAACATATCAAATGGAAAGAAGGGATCGAAATATAGCTAATAAATAGTTTTGTGATATTCAAGATTGATAAGTTGAATATTTGTAGATTATAAAGAATTTCTTGGTGAGTTTTAATAACATAAAGCGAATATACAAACGAATAAATAATGAATAAAAAGTATATAATATTAAAGGCAATAAATACTTAGAACATTTTTATGGAAAAAGGTAAAATTTGCAATACAAATTAAAGCATTTGGCGTGCCCCGCTGCCATCTTTGAATAGTAGGTAGGTAGTCTCTGAACACAAGATTATATTTTCCTGAATATTATAAAATGTATAAATTATTTGCATGTACGAGTGTAAATAATATTAATACCTATACCTATGATGCGTTGGACAATTAAATTTTATGGCAATCTTTGGCAGGATCTCATACGGATGAGTGAAATTTAAAATAACGTAAGTACGGGCGATACATGTAGTGTCTCATGACTGTCAGGGTTCAGAGAGCTTATAGCTTATCGATAACCGATGTCTGTGACACAGCAGCTTGACATTACTGAGGCTGATGCGTTTGGCGTAAGTGAATTGCTATGGTGATATTGGTCTGTTGTATCATACCTGATGCCGACTTACGTTACGTAAGCGACTCTTTGTTGTGGGTTCAGGAAACATAGAGCATACTGATATCGGCGACATTTGACTGAGTATTTTTAAATGTTAATTAAATGTTAGCTTTGACTGCTACGCGTGTGATGTGTGATTAAAATTTGCAACTTAAGTCATTGGTTCGTGAGACCAATGTAAACCAGATTGCTCTCACACACTAGTGACGTATATCGGCCTCACAAATCGACAAATTATATTGGTCGCACAAACGACAATACACATTTATTATTGAATATAAATCACAAATCACAAATGTAACATAATCTGAACATATAATAATTGGAACCTTTAAGAAAGCTCACACACAATCTTTTTAAAGCATAAGGTGACAACCAATTGTAACCAATAATAGATTGTTTGCTAAGACATTGTAAGTATCATATAGGAACCCTACGTGATCTATTCTGTCGTGTCCTGGAGGATTTAAAAGTATGATTAAAGAATCACGGCTGACGGCTTATTAATGTACCTATAAAGAAATTTATACCTTCTGATAACAATTTTATAATTGAGGAGGACTACCTACCTTCTGATGGCTAATTATAATATTAGTATGGATTATAGTAACTCTATTACCTCTGATCCTCAAAAATAACTTGAATTGCTTACAAGTGTGTTTGTATTAAAAAGTCCTAACTACGGGACGTGTAATGAGCCAGAGTATGATTTAAGTAATATATTTTCAAACATTGACAGATAACAGTTACAATGACTTCCCTTAAATACGTTCATAGGTATATGATTCAAGTTTCTAGAAAAACCTCTGTCACCTATATTCAAGACCTGTTAATTTCTAAGTATCTACTTCTGACCGATGCAGGTAGGTAGTTTCACTGATTTTTGGCTAATATATATTATACCTAAAAAACTTGTCTATATATTGGTTTAAAAAGATTTCATTATAAATCAACTTTTATTTCATCTCATTTTATATGCAGGATTAAGGAGAAGTTAGTCTGTTTACAACCCCTAATAAAATAAGCAATGGCTTTTAAACAACATACTTAGTACTTACCGCCTTAAAATTTCGGCTACATGAAAGACACGTAGGTACTTTTGTTTCTGTCTTTTGATGAGTAATGGTGTTCAATAAAGGTTTTGTTTCCAATTTTTGCTGGATATTCTTTATGACACGGTTTTACCAACAGTAAAAAAGACAAAGAAATGTAGGTACCTGTCTAATAAGTTAGTATAACGGGCTTCTCTTAAGGTATTCATATGGTACAGATTGGCAGTAAACACTAGTAGATACCCACTAGTAAATGTTGGTTTATTAACTAAGATATTAATATCCCCGCTAATGCATAGAACTCCCTTTAGAGAGGCAGGCGGAGACTTCGGTTGACCTTTGAAAACACAGTATCGACGATACTGGAGGAAGGTAACGTAAAAAGCATGAGGACCCCCCGGAGGGCGTGTATGAAGAGGTTGATGACAGTGGACGAAGCGAAAGAAGTAGGTATACAAGAAGTGTAGCGTTTGGCGCTCCGTTCTCTCTGGCTACCCTGCAAGGGATACAGCGTGTAGCTAAAAAAACATATGTAGTGTATCTAATATTTATTTTATTAATTTAATGATTTTTTATTCTTGTTTAAAAAATGTTAGAATTATCTAGTTATTATTAGTATAGCATTATTAGTAGGTACATAGCTACTGTAAGGGCTTTTACACATGACGTTTATTTTACGCACTGACATTACGCATATTCGATGGGTCCGTCTTCTTTGCATTATTGTTACCATGCTTTAGCAGGTTTTACCAACGTAAATGAAAGTACGTTATTATAATTTAAGCTACAGAAAAGCGAGTTTATTTTATGATATAGGTACTAATTTTGTGAATGTTATTTTATAATGACCACATAATCTTCGTTCATTGTTTAAGATGCGTATCAAAATTGACACAGCCTTATTGTTATTATTGAATTTAACTTAGAAGTTAGTTTCATGATTAATAGATGTATCAGCGCGAATACAAACACAACAATCGTTTTCAATGGTAACAACGCGATTTCGGCTTTTCGTCCGTTGCGCGTTCTGATGGTATTCTACTCTCGTTGATTGCGCGTAAAATAAATGTGGTATGTAAACTCTCTAACTGTGCCAAACATACTCCTCCGTCCGCATAGTTGTAACGGGTAGGCACAATGTTTTACCTGATTTGCTTTGCTTATTAATATACCTAAGGGTATTTTGAATTTTTTATACTTGTATAGAATAAGAATATCGGAAAACTTTTCCTTTTGTTTCATATCTTCCGCAAAGTCTATTACCTACTCATTTATAAATGAGCTGAAATATTCTTTATTACTTAAAATGATGTGTACCTATACCTACCTCCTTAGAATAATGTAGTATGTCCCGTATATCCTAGGATCTAACAGGATGCAGGATATCGAAGGGACTTTTCAAAAATTATTAGCTTGGGTATTTAATTTTTTTTTTTAGCTTCACGCTGTAACCCGCACGCAGCAGGGTAGGCAGAGGGAACCTAGTGTTAAGACACTCCGATCCCCACTTTCCGCCGAATTAGGAGGTATAGCGTGTTAAGTGACGGAACTTAACGCCGCGCTTTACCTCAACACCAGAGCGAAGAAAATGAAAATATTAAATATTTCCACTCCTCGAGTGGGAATCGAACCCACAACCAGTCGTTTACAGTCACACGCTTGTGCCACTGGGCCACGACTGGCCACTTCACACATTTAATTATTCTTGTATTTTTTTCTAATAACAACTTTTATCTCATTAAACACATAAATTTGTGAATATGAATGAAGTTAGAAGTGAGAATCATTATGAAATTGTTTGTTGTGACTTCGTCGATTAAAGTGGCCAGAATTTAATCAATAGGTAAATTGAAGCCAAAAAAAATCTAGGGTAAAACTAGGTAAAACGCCCCAGATGACAAAACGCCCCACAGCCATAGCAGGCACATTAAGAAAGCTAGATGATACACGTATTGCACGGAGAGTAGCCATAAGTTGATAAACAACATAGCTAATGTGCACGTGTGGTTTATTACGCTCCCTTAAAAAATATTAATAAATTTAGTGTTTCAGTGCAGCTACAATTTGTGGTAAGTTGCAAACATTTTTTTATATTTTAATACTCATTAAATTTAAGTTAAATTGATATTAACTGTTGAAAATACACATAAATACACTTTATTATAAATGTTCGTTAAACGTGAAATCTTTGAAATTGAGGCTTTTTTCTTAATAGGGCGTTTTAAAAAGCAAAATTTGCAATACGCCCCACCGCATGTTTTTTAAAATGCCCCCGTACCGTAATTACATAGGTACCAATTTATATTGTATTTTTATTACAGAGTATGTCTCGTAAATATAAACGCAAGACTCTTCGAGCTTCTTGGAGGCAATGCGATCTGTATGAAGTAAAAAAATGGGAGAGAATGAAGCTTCAAAGCACTTCAAAGTTCCATCTTTGAGAAGCACCTTAAAACTGTTCGGATATGGACATAAATAAAAGCGTTGAATGTACAGAAAATTACTTCATAACAAAGTCTCCTGAAGACTAGATTCAAGTTCGACACGTTCAGGGTACCACGTTTGTGTAACAACTGTGGGTAGAAAGCCTAGAGAGAAGTTGTTAAAAGCAGCAAGATTTGATTTTATTCTATTCAACTATTTTATGATGATTTTAATTTGGTTTATGTCAAAGTTAATTGAAAAGACTATTATGTTAATCATTAATTTAGAAGACTGGTGTTTTTTATTGTTACAACTTTTCTTTTAATTAATTACTTACAAATGAAAATGTTTTTTTTTATTTAGAGCTTTTAAGGACTTTTAAGTCTTGCCTTACCTTTGTGTTATGTTTGTAAGTTATTAAACTATTGATATATTGTGTTTTTTTACGTTTTGGATAAGATTTAGGTATGGACATATACGAGGACATTTTAAATTGCATGGGGCATTTTATAATACAAGACGAGGCGTATTAGGTAACATGTACCTGATAAAACGCCCCACTCCATGTCTACAAAAAAATTGAAATAGATCTTTAACCATCGTTCCAATTACAATAAGCTTTTGTAAAATTATTGTTAACGAACCAATTAACGTCCAGGAATAAAAGAAATAATTAAATCTATGATTATTTGGGTTTTATTGAAGATTAAAAAAAGTGGGGCGTATTACCAAGTTTTACCCTATCTATTAATATATAAGATATGACACGACAATGAAACATACCTATAGATATTTTATATACTAGAAAGGTTAACCAATTAGCCAAATATGAAATATGAAGAATATTGTAAATATTATTTTTGTTTCATTGCTTTGATTAAAGTAAAGAGAATGTGCCTTAAGTCTAAGCTATAATTTATTTACTTACTTTTAATGGACTTTAGAATTATTTACAGAATATGACAACTTTTTATAACTAGGTATGTCAGGTTTTTTGTCGCCAAAGTTAAATTTCATGCATATCTTAATATTGGACTTGACCTCTTTCTCTAATATTGGACACATTTAGGTATGTTTTTGATAGGATATTTTTATCCTTCACGTATCTTCTGCACTCATTCTTGTGTTAAGGAACTTCCATTGACTTAGTTTTAGGCTAGTTTAAGCATAAAAAAAATAGTTACAATGTACCTAACCTACCTACATAAACATCTATTAGGTATCTAAATCTATATATTTACTTTATATTAACATCTATTAGGTATCTAAATCTATATATTTACTTGCGTAAATTTTGTTCTAAAATTTTTAATATAGGTATCCTACTTACCTAATGTCAGGTTTTGTAATGCTAATAGCTTTATAGGTACTAAACTATCGATGAATTTCTTCCAGACTAATAAAACCTCGGAATCTACATGCTATCAATTAGGTAATATAGGTCTTGACTTGTGTGTTTATTTTAAACTTGAATGTTCTCTATCCAAGTAACTTTTATTTTTATACTTATTCAAAGTCAAAATGTATAATTAAAATGTTTATTTTTTATTTCCTTTTCGTTTAATATAAGGTATATTATAACATACTTACAGTAAATTTCATTAGGTATTATTTTTATATTCTAGTTACGTGATTTAAGTTTACACTTTGTAAAAATTAGTACTTACCCATAGTTAGTTATACAATGGCCAAAGGACAGACTGACGACGAAAAACTCATTGTGTAATGAAATAAAATCTGCTTTATTCAGTGTTTCTAAACTAACCTTTAAGCGGTAAGGATCTTTAATATTTATGTAGACAGAAATATGAAATTTACACTTGTGATTACAGCATAATATTATAATTGACACTGAGCAAATTTACCTATATAAAGATAACAATAAGTTTTCGTTGACATAATAGACACGTTTATACTTATATAAATTACGTCTTCCCTATAATTCCTGCATTGCCTATAAAAGTGTAAAAATATTTTAGTCATGTTTAGTTCGAGTTCATTACGGCGGTGTCCATTATTTTTGTTTTAATTAGGCAAATTAAATGATAGCATGGGGCGCGGTGGGAGAATTGACGTGGGGCGGTCTCAGCCCGGCGGCTTGCTATTGGCCGCGCCGCAACCGCCCTCCGCCTCCACACATCCCGCGTAGCTCTGCTCGCCCGGCCGCCGGCGTGGTCTCGCTTCAGTTGAGTCAGATCCCGCGTTGCGTGTTGTATGTTACATAGCCAGCCGGCACACGGTAGTGTTGTGACAGCGAGTGTATGTGCGATGCTCGGACGGTGATTGAAGCATGGTGAATTACGTCAATCCGCTCGCCATGTACCAGGGCAAGGGCGGACAATACGGTGCGGCGGGAGGGTGGTATGGCTGGCAGCACCAAAATTTTGAGGAGCAGCAATGGTGCGCGTGGAACGGTGCGCCGGCCGGAGAGTGGCCTTCAGATCCTCACCACTTCAAAAGAGAACCGGGAGAGAGAGATATAGCGGAAATGCCGTCGCCGGCGCGCGGTGACTTAGCGAGTCCAGGGGAAGGATCGCCCGGATCAAGACCGTCGCAGCCGCCGGCACCTCCACGTTCCCCGTACGAATGGATGAAAAAACCTAGCTATCAGTCTCAGCCAAATCCAGGTTTTTATTCATATCTACCTTCTAATTTACTTATTTATATTGTTATCAAAACAGTGTTGAGGTTAACACTAATCATAACACATGGGAAATTTAATATTTATTACAAAAAACGTTATTTAATTAAAAAGTTTATTGGTTTTACAAGTTTTTAAGCGATGAATTAAATTTTTACCATAGGTTTAACAATATTTCCAGCAGTATTTTAGATTTGCTAAAACGTATAATACAAATTGTTAAATATGTATTAAATATTAAGAAATAGGAAACACTTTTACCAGCAAGTGCGATGTAGGACGTACTTATATTTTGGATAAACACTTGAGGAAATACAAAGTATACGGGGGGAATAATTAAAAATATTATACATAGGTACATCCAGTGTTAAATTGATCACATTTGCTCGATTGCAAGGCGGACCATTGTTAATAAGTTTTTTTTTGAATGCATTATATTGTTGTTATTGTAAGTGTCATATAGTTAGGTATATTACACTTATATGCCTAAAAAGATAGATATAAAACATAGTATCTCAAGTATAATAATTGAAGTAAATTGTCCTAAAAAGATCCTGTAATAATTTCCGTTAGTCGTGAAGTCCCTATAAGTTTTTGTATCCTATAAAAATATACCTATGTATCTACTATCTACGTATATTAAATGTATTCTACATTTAATCATCATCTAAATTATTTGATAAATGTATAGCTTATATACCTAAGTATCCTACATGAATATTCTATTAAATTTTTCGATAGATTACTCTTTTAGAATATTATTTAGCGTAAGGGATCTTCTAGGCGAATATTTACCAAAGACTTATTTTTAATTAGTCCGTTTTTATTTATTTATACTTATTTACGAACCGATAGAAACAACAAAAAATAAAAATGTCCGATAAAAAATATTTAGGGAAGATTACTGCACAATAGTCAAAACTGAATTTAAATAGGTAGGTTGAGTCGATTCTGAAATTAACGTGCACAAACACACAGACAAGACAGAAATTAAAAAAACATTGTTTCTTGGTTCTATTACAGTGATAAATGCTCCCAATAAAAAAATCCAATATAAGTATTGTCCATTGACAGACAGGGGTCAGTTACATTTCTATAATATCTACAGACTATTTCTCCTACACTAGATGTCGCGTATACCTACTGAGATGTTAAGCAACAGGCAAGTTGCCAGCGTTGAGTTCCGCCACTCACACTCAACACGCAATGTATTTTTCAATTTCGTGCGAAGAGTGAAGATCGAAGGGTGATAGTCAGAGAGAACCCAGTGACATGTCACTGGGTTCTCTCTGACTATCTACTGCACGTGGGATGGGAGGGAAGAATCTTACATAGGTAAAATCTACCTATGTAAGATCTTAAAAAGAAATAATAAGTTTTAAAAACAAAAGTAAAAGAAAAGTAAATTATAAATAATAATTTAAAAATCATTCAATACAATTAGTGTCCGGGCCAGTCATGGCGCAGTGGCACAAGCGTGTGACTGTAAACGACTGGTTGTGGGTTCGATTCCCACTCGAGGAGTGGAAATATTTAGTAACTCCATTTTCTTCGCTCTGGTATCGAGGCAAAGCGCAGCGTTAAGTTCCGCCACTTGACACGCAATGCCTCCGAATTTGGCGGAAAGTGGGGAACGGAGTATCTTAACACTACTGCGGAAGCTAAAAAAAACAAAAAGAAAGTTATACAATTAGTATTAGTATCAAATATTGATAGATAATAGGTGAAGTAACATATCATTATATTACACATATTCTTTTATAACTTTAGATTAGGTACAAATTGTCATCATTATTCTGGACGTTCAAATGATCAAGTATTCATATTTTTCCTAATGTTGTAAGATTATATCTTCAATCATAACAATTTAAAATATATTCATCGCTGGGAAAGGGTCGCAGCACATCCACTGTGGTAACTGGTTGAAATTTAAACTTTCGGGTTATGTTAGCGCGGTATTTATTATAGAATCTTTTAATAACAATTTTCTTCAAACATCTTAAGATACTATGTTTTATACCTATTAGGCGTATAACTATAATATACCTAAATATATGAACACTAACAATAATAACAATATATGGTTGAATAATATAAACACTTGACGTTACAATGTATTCTAAAAAACCAGGCACTTAACAAAGTTTAACACTGGATGTACCTATACCCAATATTTTTCTAATTATTCCATTATATTACTGTGCACTAGGTATGTGCCACTACGTACTAGTATGTGGCAATTTACCTACTATGAGAAAAGTTATGTTGCGCCATTAATAAAAGTATCAATTTGGAAGGAACTTTAAAAATCTGAATTCAAATATTTCCATTGTTTTTTAAATTTACGGCAATTTATTCTTTTACTTTACGCTATTGTCTTCTTCATTTCATATATAAAAGAAATTTAATATTAAAATAAAAGACGCGCGGCTGTTGCGGATAAATACTTTCTGTATCGATATCTATACAAATAAATATAATTGAGTGTCTAGGTATTTGTAGTCTTAAAATAACCGCTTTTAACGAAATGCATATGTATGTATGTATGTATATACGATGCATAAGTATACCAATATAACATTTTTTACAATATTTGTCGGTTGGTCTATCTATCTGTCTGTTTAACCTCTAGTCTACAAAGAGGGAACAAAGCGTGAGCTGGGTGGCTATTTTATTACAATCATATATATGTACATATATTTACCACAAAAAAAAAAAAAAAAAATCGCTTACAATTGGTCAGTGATGGACATCACCATTAGATTACATTAAATATAAGATAATACAAATTAATACTAATTTATACTAACAAACGCCATGGGCACCTGTGAGCCCATGAACAGAGTTTCCCAATTAAAAAAAAAAAACCTCTAGTCTAGCTGGGCTGATTTTGGCGGAACTTTCACTAGCAGATAGCTGATTTAATAAGGAGTAACTTAAGCAACCTTTACACGCCGAAATCGCGTGTGCATCTAGTATGAAATATAATTAGAAGTTAAGTAAAATAAGCTAATACCGCTGAGGGGGGTTTAAATATGCAAATGCATATAACCAATATTAATAAGGTGTCTGTCTGTTCTTAATATAAATATCAATAGATAGTTCCTTTTAAAAGAAATACATAGATGCTTTAGAGTTTTTAGATTATAAGAAAGTAATAAGTAGTCTATAATAGCGTAGCAATATGTTTTTTTAGATAGGAACCTCGATTGACGCATAAAGAAGCTAATAGGTAAATAAAACACACTAATTATCGGAGTAAGAATTTAAAAATAATTGCATGTTAGGTAGGTAATAGAATCGTATTTGTTAGGTACCTATATTATTATAGGTACAAATTATTTAAATTATGATTTTTACACAGTGTTTTGACTCTGTATTCTCCCCGTCTACCTTATTATTCTTTTTTTTTTAGATGAGATTTACGTTCAGATATCACTTAAAGCTGCAATTTATTTTGTCTAATAGGTATAGGCAGCTATATTATTGTTGGTCATATTATATTGGCCAGTCGTGGCCCAGTGGCACAAGCTGTAAACGACTGGTTGTGGGTTCGATTCCCACTCGAGGAGTGGAAATTTTTAAGATTTCCATTTTCTTCGCTCTGGTGTCAAGGTAAAGCGCGGCGTTAAGTTCCGCCACTTAACACGCAATGCCTCCGAATTCGGCGGAAAGTGGGGAACGGAGTATCTTAATACTAGTTTCCCTCTGTCTGCTGCTGTGTGTGGGATACAGCGTAAAGCTACAAAAAAAAAATATTATTGCTTAATGTTATGAAGGCACTTACCTAGATAGCCAATTAAAAAGGCAAATTAAAAATTATTCTTATGAATCACAATCTACAAAACAAAAGAGTTTAATAACAAGTGGATTCATAGGTGTATACATATCTTTATAATATAAATTGATTAGTTTATTTTTAATTATTACACGTTATACTGGGTTTTGTAAGGTCAAAAGAGCAGACGAGACGAGTTTTGCGAATCCAATCGCAATTGTTCCGCGTCTTGTTTATTGCCAGATTTCCTTTGTTTTGCAATTATAAAGTGAATCGCAGTTTTATACATATTTGGGTATGAATAAGTAACAAGATGGAGCTATTCCGCGATTTTTATTTTAGTAAAGTTAACTTTGATCTTTGAGAATATGAAGTATTTTTTAAAATAGAATAATTAGTTGTAGTATCTAATACAAAAGATATGTTGGTTAGTGACAAATTTGTAGTTACAGAATACGAAATTATAGTAACTTTATAATATAATTTCATATGTCTGTCATATAGCAGGGAATAATAGTGTTTATATGATGATATATTTAGAGTTGGGAAAGCGGAATATAATTTCGCCCTTTGTATTAGAAAAATAGGGTACCTGAATACGCAAAATAATGTAATTTAAATAAAATCAACGAGCGGAGGCCAGAACTACAATTATTCCACTTACAGTAGGTACAATCAATCCATTAGGTATATTGAAATATTTTATATCGATAAATTAAAGAATTTACTGTGTTACACATATCAGTACATTTAAAAAGGTATTTTTAGATACTTTTTAGATTACCTAAAAATACGACGATCATAACTTTTTAGATTATATTCAAAATTTGACAAACGCAGAATGTTCTTAAGTACATCTTAGTAGTTCTTATAAGTTACATCTTAGTAAAAGCAGAATGTACTTATACCTAAGTTACATCTTGGAAACTACTGGGCGGATTTGAATGAAGCACTTTTTGTTCTAAAGCTTTTAAGCAGGGCAGGACTTAGCTATAATTATGCCAGCTAAAATATGAGAAATAAGGAAATGTATTAGTTTAAGTTTTGCTTTAGACATAGTTGTTCAGTTTGCTGAGTATTTTAGTGGGACGAATAATTAAGTCCACACAACAAAGGAGGTTGTGGGCAGCTATAACTGGTAACACGTAATTTAACGTATGTAGGATTTATTTTTTTCTTTTACCTTAAAATATAATTAATGATCTTAATAAATCCAATTTTGAGCAGTAGATCCAATTATGAGCAGTAGATATAGCAGCCCAGTTCTTACATGATCAACGTATAACAAAACAGGCCAAAAATAATTTGAAATATTTAATTGTTTTCCTATTAAATGACTTTCTCGCCTATTGCAGCTTCCTGTAGAATTGACAATATCGACGTATGTTAAATGGTCCTGGTATAGGTTTATTTTTAAAATTAATAAAGAATATGAAAATGAGATATACTGCACTTGTAACGACATCTTTTATTTGGTATATGTGAGAGTAACAGATTCCCTATTGAGAGAGGTACTTAGTTAGATACCTAGATACATACTGACTTACACAGTTTGTAATTTCGTTATATTTTTTATAAGTTCGTTATAAGTTAATGCTTCCAATATTTTATATAAATAAATAATTATGCCTAGCCAAGGTTTTGCGTTAACCATCAATTATAATTATTATTAATGGCTCGTGATTATTCAGTTGAGCTTAATACATTAAAGTAAAACAGTAAAGGTACCGACTCTAAGGACTTTTGTAAAAAGCCATAAAGAGATCAAAATAAATGTTGATTTCGAAAATTAATTAACACTTCAATTAATACAATCATAAATTTACCATTTAATATAAACTGCTAAGTGCATTATTTTTATCTTTCCATAGTAGGAAATACCTACAGGAGTGAAATATCACAGTGCACTTAGTGTTAAGACATTCCGTACTTCAGTTTCGGTCCGAATTCAAGACATCAGTTATTAATTGGCGGAACTTAATACCGCATTTGGCTTGTTTGTCAAATCAAATCAAACCAGACAAATAAACGTGGACATTTTCAAATTTTAGTACTTTGTAGAAGAACTAAACTAATTACTTTGTAAAGTAGTAGCATAGTAGGAGGAACATACATAGGTGAAGCTTATATAAAGCTTCTATAGCAGACATCCATGAAATCAGTTTAATTATGTATTATAAAATAACGGAAGTGCTATAGTAATTATACTTTAATTATTTTATTTTAATTATTCACCTAGCATCTGATCTTTTGTCCTCATTACTTATAAGTAAGTATGCAAATAACTTAGCAATGTTGCAAAAACGAACAAAAAATTTTTTCTAGATGTGCGTAAAGATATTATTTAATATTAATATAGTTTTATTTAACTAAAATTTTGTTAACGTTAGTTATTATGTATGGTAATTAAACATTCATATTTAAGTTGAAGGAAACCAAGTTTTTGAAAGTGACTAGTTGGTATATATATGTATATACCTACGTCTTCACCGCAAGAGTTGATGTCTCAAATGGAATATAGTAATTAATGTCTGAAAAAAGATTTACTATGCATGTCCCTCGTATCATCCATTTTCTACTAAAATAATTTTATTTTTTCAGTTTTTTTTATTTAAATAAAAAATTAAATCAAAGTAATTTTAATTAAAAATGTTTATATTTAAATAACATATTTTACATTATGAAGTGATACGTTATACCGAATATCCCGATGGAGTCATTGTTATGCACCACAATTATCATTGAGCATAACATTACTTAGATGTTATTTTGCGCTTACTAGAACGTTTTATTTTAACGTGAGCCAAGGGAGCGAGTGCATGGTGAGAGCAATTAATCCCGGAATCCCGGGGTCCGGGATAGCGGGCGGCTCCCGGCGACAATCACCGCCAATGGCGCCCTCGGGACAGGAAAGTTAAATCTTTGCCAACTTCGCGCACTCACTCTATAACCATTGTACTTAGCTTTTTCTTTATATTTGATGTGCACATTTCCAATTATTGAATCAATAACAACCAGGTTGATAATTTTCTCGCGAAGCATTGTAGTCTAAGAGAACCTAGTATCAAGATACTCTGTTCCGCCCGAAATTGAAACATTGTGTATTAAGTGGCGTAAATTAACGCCACGCTCAGGTTCACGCTCTGTATTATTATTAAATAATTTCTTTCAGCTTTTCAATTTCATCGTGACTTCGTATAGTGCCATAATATCCATTTATATTTATATATACTTTTAATACATAAAAATTAATATTAAGCTGCTTTCTTGTTTATAACACAAAACTTTCATATGCGATATAAGTAAGTATGAAATGGCTTAATGATGTTAAAATCGATCTGAAATCGAATTTATATAAATACATTTTATTTTAAAAGCTCTATTCGTAAGAATGTATTGGTACTAGAATATTTTAGTACTAAACATTCAGTGTATTACAACGTATAGATATATCTCAATTTTGTATCATAATATAAAAGTACCTACCTATCTGTGTAAAAGCAATCAATACACAGATTATCTTTCCCATAGGTGCCTATAAGCAGATAGGAAGGTATACATATGCTTATGGACGAGTTATAGTTGCACTTTTTATTAGGTATATGCGTGTATTAAACATATGTCACGTTAAGTGATGTCGTATTTGCTCGTGTATTTAACAATACTTGAAGATGGCTGTGTATACAAATGAATCTTGTCCTATCTTCACTGTTTCGTTTGCACAAAATACTTCCACAGCCATGATTAATTGACTCAGTCTTTTACAATAGGTACTCATTTATGAATTGCACCATGGAAATATGTTGAATTCAGCTCAGCTGGATACCGATATTTTACTTACTGAGATGTAGGCTGGTACTATTGTTATCATTTCACCAATACTTTTTAAACATTCTTATGACAATAATTGTTGAAAGTGTTGAAATGTTTTTTTCACGACCCGACGTTCACCCTGTGGGGAGTCTGGCAGTTCTTCATGAAGGCAAAAAATTCAGAAGCAAACAGTAGGAGGCGATTATTGTTTGTTGTTATTTGGTTTCGAAACTAATTGCTGTTTTAACGCCTCGTTATTCTTCTCACGTTTAATGCTTCGCGTGACAAGTGTCACTTATTTGCAAACTTACCTAATATTTATTCTACTATCAATCAGATGACAACTTATTCGTTAAAGGAAAGAAGATTAAAATTGTATTAATACGTTATTAGATTGTGTTATCTCAATGTATCGTTACATACATAGATGATTAATTATTAGAGAATTGCTAAACTTTGTTTAAATCATTAGGTATGTGAGATCGTGAGTAGACAGTCTTCCTTACTCATACTCATGGTGTCAATAAAAGCACCTCCAGTTTTCAGAAAAAGAAATTACATGATTGTGTAAATTGATAAATATTTACTTGAGCATTTAGAGTATGATCTAGGTAATACTTAACGATCACTTTGGCGCCAGCGGGTCGAAGTGAGCCCTAAATGGACGTAAAGCAGTACATAAAGTTAGCGAGATGCCGCTTTACGACCCGCCCTATTGCAACCCAGCCCTTCTAAGTGAGCCGCCTCCCTTGAGGATAAAATAGTTTTGCACCAATCACCTTTTCTGGTTTTGACTTCCAAATACTTTGCCACCTGCAATCTCAATTTACAGATTCTGTCAAAACAAGATCAGCGTCACTTAAACACATATTACGCTCTCGATAGAGTTTATCGTCACTTTATTTGATAGCGGCCGCGCCCTCGTCCATCAAAAACACATTACAAGCGCTTACAAGAAGGTAACCAGCCGATAGGCCGCTCTGTTGAATCAACAAGCTCAAAGGCGCCGCTATCATGAGCCAGTCGCGATTATCGCGCATTAATGCAAGCGGGATTTCGGCAGACCGACAAAGCGTTTAGCGTAACCGATAACTAGTCGATTAATTGTTTCCTTTGTACAAAACGAGTTCAACATCATGTTCAACCCGCAATGCGAGGTACGATATCAGATTAGGTACACGTGTAATCTCGGATCAGGCATGTATAAGCAGTGTTCATTATTTACCAATATTGGGATTACAATTTTTAGTGTGTATGTAAGCGTTAGTCATCGTGTAAGTAATCTTTATCATGTTAATGCTATTGTTTTTATATGACACTTATTTAATAGACTCGTGACGTATGCCGTAGGTATATTATACTTAAATATAATTATTATAGTTATTATGAGTAAATTGTGTTTTTTTACATATAAAGAGAATTTAATATTTTACGTTATAGTTGCTTGATTGCATACCATTTGGCCATATTTTAATGACCTATGTCTTGCCAAGCCAGGAAAAAGTAAATCATTAAAATATGCACATCCTCCGAGTATAAATCGCAGTCATGATCATCAGTTAGGTACAACCAAAAATTGCGACTGCGCCATCGCAACGTTGCTTTTTTTAGATTCACGCTGTATCCTGCACACGGCAGGGTAGGCAGAGAGAACCTAGTGTTGAGACACTCCGTTCCCCACTTGCCACCGAATTCAGAGGCATTGCGACTTAAATGACGGAACTGAACGCCAAGCTTTACTTCGACACCAGAGCAAAGAAAAAGGAAATATTAAATGTTTCCACTCATTGATTTGTTTCACTCGTTGAGTGTAAATCGAACCCACAACTAGTCGCTTTGTTCATGTTCACATTTTGTGCCTCTGCGCCACGACTGGCCGCAAGCTTGGCTGCTTTTATTTTTTTTATTCTATTGAAACAATTTATAGCTGTGCTATAGGTAAATAATTACATCTTGAGTCATCTAAATACTAATGCGTAAACTCAACTTAAAATGAGTATAATGGCGGTTACTATGCACCCCGTCCCGAGACGGTTTATCTTGTAGTGTATTTGTCTTTGATAGCAGCTGACTAAAAGTCCTATCCGCCCTCGGCCGCCGCGCCCGCCCGCGCTGTTTGCTTGCCACAAACATCTATTTTTTCTCGAAACTCCATGATAACACTGATTCCTACGCTGCTTTCCTATTTAGGTTGCATATTATAACTTACGTTATATCATAACACGTACCTAATTGAATAATAAAATGTTTATTTTGTCCATTTCAAATTATTCATATGCATATAATAATTAAAA
The DNA here is from genome assembly GCA_019049465.1 of Dryas iulia moderata. Taxonomy (NCBI): domain Eukaryota; kingdom Metazoa; phylum Arthropoda; class Insecta; order Lepidoptera; family Nymphalidae; genus Dryas; species Dryas iulia. The sequence goes on from CM032429.1 coordinate 7,419,028, forward strand.
TATATTTGTCAATTTAACTTTACTAGAGCCATTGAAAATATTTGCAAATTAATTACATATGTTTATTGTTTGTTTATTCTCGTAACTTATACTGCGAAATGCGACACATTAAAGGAAACACTCAGTTTCGCGAGAAAACTGGTACGTACAGGAATAGAGCAATTTAAATATGATGGCTGTTATCTATCTGTCTGAGATTACAAAAGCATACCGCAATGTGTGAGGGCAAGAGGTACAAGGTACCCGGCCGGCCACTGTTTACTATGAAAATTAACGACTCCTATCAAACACTGCATCGCCTATAGATAAAGCATATTTGTTTGTGTTACTAGTTCTCCTTTTGTTTGCTATCCTAACAGGAAATTTATTTAAGTTATAATTTTATGTCATTTGTGCTCTGTAAAGAGTTTATCTTCTTACATCTATATGTACAATAATATTGTTACAGTTTTTTGTCACGTAAGAAAACAAGTTACGATGTTGACTTTTGACCTGTTTTAATACAATAAATTTTAGAATGTCTATATGTATATCTTAAAATCAGAACATCCATTACGCCATACCAAATAGATTATTGGCGGTAATAAAAATTATATGATGATATAAAATGACGTTCGCTATAACATTTATTTATTTATTTATTGTATCTAAGCAGTTATCAAAGATCTGGTTAAAATAAATAAATTGTAAATATTATATTTAAAAGTAACTGTTGATTTTAAAATGAACCTAAGCATATTCTTTACTTGTGTTAATATTACAAGCAAATTAGTATTGCACAACATTAGTACTTGTGTTTCTATTTTGAATCTTATTCTCTCGTATGTGACAAACATAATTTATGAAGTCTCTAATACCGAGATAAGGGATATTTACACACTCTGAGTATACAAGCAGACACCTCTACTCTGTCTTAGTGTTATGTCAACAGATCTACGTATCTTAGTAATTTCACTGTTGAGAAATCTACGATGCAGATAAAAAACGCAAATAAAAATTACCATTTTTGACGACATGGTAAAAATATTCTATGTATTTCCATGTTTAATCATCATAAGTGTATATCTTTGTCATAGCCATAGGATTAAGAAATGGATTACTAAGTTTAAAGTATTGTTTGTAGATTTCTTTAATCTGTTCATGACATCATTTGAGACGTCGGAATGAGTACATACATATCACCATATATATTGTTAGTATTAGTAAATGCCTAAACGTAAATAGAAGGAGAAATAATAGATAGAATTTAACAATATAATGTTTTACTGTTACTTCTTTAATTAACCTATTTACTTAGATTTTCGTTTTTTACCATAGCATGGTCTGAGAGAACGTCGTGTCCAGATTTTATTATTTTATCATAATAATTATATATACCATTCATAATTTTTCTACTTATTTTCTTTGAATGAAAAAATCACATTAAATTTGGGATTTGTTAATTACTTATAATACATAATTTATTTAAAATCATTTATCAAAATAAAAACATACAAACTTCAATAAGTAACTAAAACATCAATTTAGTATTTACCATGTGGTAATGCAAAATACATACTTAGGTGAAGTAGGAACCTTTGATTCAGTTATCGGTGCCTATCTTTACAAGAGTCGCAAGAACGTAGACTGAATGACTGAATTTTGACTATCATTTTAAGTGGATACTTCAAGATCATAAGCCTTAAATTGATTCTTTTCCTTAAACTTAAAATTATCATATTTAAAAAAATATATTTTTTATTAATTATAGCAATACTTCAACTAAAATTTCCATGTATCTTAAGTTATAAGAAACCTAGACTTAGGTTTATGTTGAACATTGTTCAGTACCTACACCGTACGCTAAAAAGTCTATAATTGTTCGTCATTCATTTAACGGTTAACCAGGTCTTAATTTGCAAACATTATTCTAATTTCGATATTCATTTTAGGATATAAATTAAAAAATAATTATTTTTTTCGGATAATATAAAAAATATGATTAGACTGAACTTACTTGGAACTAGTAATTTGTTTAGGAAAATTTTGTATAATTATTTTTAATGTAAGAATATTTTTTTAAAACTACTAATGCAATTGTTTTATCGAATAGTAAAATTACTCTCTAATAATAAAATGGTCACAAGGTGTGGTCCGATGATAATCCTACAGTTAAGCCAAAGCGTGCGGCGTCTCAGTGCCATGCCGCCTGGATTAACCTTATCGAGCCTGCTAGGAGAAAGCCCTCTTCCCTCTTATCCAAACAATTGCACCGCCTTGCTTCTCTTAAGTAGTATAGCCAACTGTCGTTAGTAATAAAGTCAACTGGAAAAGGAGTTAAGTATCGTATAAAAATATAAACATAACTAATTAAATAAAAACACATTAATTTTCGTACCTATAGACTAGTCTATAGGTACTATATATATTGTTAACTGTATAAAACTCAAGAAATGCTTTTGTAAGTAGCAACTAAATCGTATAAGCCAAGTAACTAATAATTTGTTCTCCTATTTCTATTATTGCATATTCCTAAATAAAGAAATAGTGATAATTTCTAAGTAAATACTCTTAGAGTATACATAGAGACACTTATGAGCTCGCTTGTGAATCTTATAGCCTTATTTTAAGGTACTGCATATATTAGAAAAAAGATTACCATTTATAAAAAAAAAATTTTTAAGAAAATATCGACCATATGTCCGTAATGCGTATAAAATAATATAATTTTAGGGTTGCGTAAAAGCTCATTTATGCTACTTTAAAGCTACGACATGGTTACGTCAGATTATGTTTTAACAGTGTAGACAAATCAATTATTGATAAGCAATTATTGCTACAAAATATTATTGTTGAACTGGTAGCAGTCTTTTAGCTTTGGGAAATAATTTTAGACTGTTATGTTATGTTTATGTGATATCAACATAGGTCGGGGTCCTAATAAATGTTTTATAAACATATACCTAGTAGATGTATCTAATTAGCCGATAATACATGAAATCCAAAAACAATATGACTCATGGTGGAAAATTAATCATATTTGTTATGTAATAATAATTTAGTTAATTTAGTAAAAAAAGCTGGCAAAATGATTTTACCCTTTCTCATACTACAAACTTATATATTAAAAGGTGTTATTTATTTTCTCTACTTATATCAAGATTATTTTTTAAGATTAATTGTATATTAGAGGAATAAAATAATCGTAAAATACGATACTTATTGAAATTTGTCTATTACTGCAGGGAAAACTCGCACGAAAGATAAATACCGGGTGGTGTACAGCGATCATCAGCGGCTGGAACTGGAAAAGGAGTTCCACTACAGTCGATATATTACTATCCGACGGAAGGCTGAACTGGCTGTTAGCCTTGGACTCTCTGAAAGACAGGTACGTTACTAAATAAATCTAGTTTTATTATCTACTCGTATTTTATTTAAATATTAATGGTTTTTTATATGTTTTGGCCTAATTTGAAAACTAAATTGGAATCGATATCTAATGTATGGGTACAAAAGATTACAAATCTTTTCGAATATAAGGTATATTCGAAAAGATTTGGAATCCTTTGTACCAAGCAAATTATTTATTTTAAAATCTGCATACAAATATTTTTCCACCTTCGATTGTAATAGATATATGGTGTAACTAATCGGGGTTTTAAAGAGTAGGTATTATTATTCAGATAATCCTTGAAAAGTAAATAGTAGTGAATATAATAAAGAAAATGTATCAAAAAACTTACGGAAATGAGATAAAACAAGACTTTACCTTTTGTATTCCACGAAAACAATGATTATAAAATGGACACCAGTTAAAACGAGAAGCACGTATGATTGATTTTACCTGTAGGTATATGTCGTTATTGTCTTTGAAAAAGTCCACTTCGTCGAGTCAATTACTTATTTCCATTCATACCGTTATTAAGTATAATTTATAGAGATTCTTATAATTTATAGAGATTAAGTATAATTTATACCTTTTATAGTAGCAGCGCAATTATATTTTTGGCAAAATACTAAAAAATATATACTTTAATTTTAACCTTAGGTCTTACTTTTCTCCATATTTTATCTCAATGTAAAATTAATGTAATGTTAAAATATTTGACCTTTTTTGATTTTGCATATATGAAGAAAGAAGGTATACAAGGCATATCAATTTAAAAAATATTTAATTGTAGTCGTTAAAGCATAAATTTTGTTCGTATGTAAAAAAAATACATTTTTGCAATTAAATTTTTATTTTATGTTGTGTTTATTAATTTTATTACAAATTGAGTTCTAATTTCCATATATTTGTAGGTAAAAATTTGGTTTCAAAACCGCCGCGCAAAGGAGCGGAAACAGGTCAAAAAACGTGAAGAAGTTGTTATGAAAGAAAAGGGTGACCACGCGTCTCTGCAACACGCGCAACTACATCACGCTACAATGTTACATCATCAACAGATGATGAACGGCATGATGCATCATCATCATTACCACCAGGGGGTCCTCCAAGGGGTACCAGAACCGTTAGTTACAGGGGTCCCACCGGTTCCTCTTCTGTGACCTGAACAAGACTTTTGTGGTAATAGTGACGCCTATAGTGAAACCCAGTGATTAATTAGTATACGCCAGACTGTTTGTGCTTTTGCATCGAATTTTCAATGTTAATGAACATGTGATAAACTGTGCAATATTCTTACGAGAATATTTGGTTTAGGTGGGTTATTGAATCAAATGTTTATATTAAAAATTCTGATGCAGACGTTCAGAATTTTTAACATAAAAACGTTATTCATTTTTTTAGATAGGTACCCTATTGTAATAGTCGTAAACATCTAACTCTTAAGAGACTACATTGGGCTCTAGGCTTTTTCGTTAACGACGATCATATACTCTTACAAAAGTGGACTTTACATAGTGTCTTAACGGGATAAGTCTCGACCCAATTCGTGAAAGTTGTTCATTGGCCTTTTTAGCGCTATTACCTTACTCATAGGTGCCTATTAAATCGTACCCTCCGTAACATAAAAAAACATTTAAAAAATATTTCCATTAATGTGACACTACAATATTAGAATCATTAATTCTTCACTATTTTATTTAGTGTTTAATGATCATTAACTTATTTACATTTGTGGTACGAGGGATACGAGACGGTAAATCTAAGGCTGTTTTGGCCTTTCCTTGCTAGGTAGTGTATTATGTATTATCTTAACTTAAAATGATTTTTGTCACTGTAAATATAGATAACTATATTTTTATATTATGATACTTAAGTATTAAATTGTTTTTAAATTTATTAATATTTCTCAACGTTTAGTATGCTGTTGATGAGATTATTACAACTAATAATACAATGCTGTGTCTTGATCTTATTGTTTGCTTAAAATTGATCTTTTAACGAAGATTGGCAAATCAATAAAGGTAAGTATTATACATAAAATTATATATAGCTTTTAAGAATCTCATTTAACTATAAAATCATAAACCGTAACCATATAGATTTTATGGTTCAGTTATTGCATGCAGTAGCGTTGAGAAATAAATAAATATATATTTTTTACTTTGAATGAGATTATTTCTAGTTTTAATGTTTCTGTAAATACATTGTAGGAATAATTGCTTATATTAGAATTTAAATTTATCTCGGTTTAAATGACTTTATCTCTGGAAATCAATTATGTACTAATTATTATATAATATCTAAACTTAACTATAGTCCCATAGGGCGGGTGATTACGCCTGAAGCTATGTTCAATTCAATTGAAATGACTTTTCTTTATGTTTAAATAATGTAACAATATATTATTTATTGACCGATAATTTGAATAATTGAATAATTATTGTTTGTCATATTGTTTTGTGGGTCTATTATATACTGTGGTGCTAGACGTATTTCATTCGGGCCTTTTATGTAACCTTAATAGATATAGTAAATTGTTATTTAATATTCACCTAATGTTTGTATTCATGTTTGTTGTATATTGTGTTTATAATTGGTAATTGTTTGTGAACACTGTGTTATAAGAATTTTCGCACCGCCACGAAACATTGATGAACTAAATAAATTCATGTTAATCGATAACTTATTTTTTATTCATTCCTTTTATGACGTCTTTTTTTACAGTTATTTCATTTTAAATATCAAAGAGTACATAAATATTAATTTTCATTTCTTAACTATTGTACATAACGAGCGTAGCTTTAAGTTCTGCTACTTATACCTACACACCATAAATATTAAAACCCTTTTAATTTAATGAATAAATTCAGTAATAAAAATCAGTACACAGCTGGTAATTGTATTGATTGTTCCACTTAACTCTTAAAATGTTTTCTATAAAATAAAATAATACTTTCATAAATTTGTAAAAATAAGGGATGATATTAAACAACATTAATACTCAGTCCGTTTTTCATTTCAAATATATCATAATAAAAAGTTTTGGTTAAAAGTGGTTATTTATTAAAAATATAACAGTTTAATAATAAATTACTATTAAAAATATATACCCAATACTTATAACGTCTAGAGAATGACAGGATACTACTCAACTTTGTTCTAACAACATTTTCGCAAAGCAGTAGCTTATTGAGTAATTAAATAGTTAAAGTTCATGGTAAAAACTATATAGTCAGTAAAATCAAGTCTCACAAAAGCAGACTTAAGGAAGGTTTTAATGAATAATAACTTATTCTATGTAGCTTTAAATGTTATGAACATCTAAAAGGAGAGAACATTTATTGAATAAACAATTTTATTTTTACATTTTTTTTTTAAATATTTATGATTAAAATGTATTAATATAGTCGACACTCCACGTACATATATATAATTTTATCAAGTCGCCGAGGTTCTCTAGGGCTTCCTTTTTGATAATTGTGATTTTTGAAATTATAATTATAGTAAAAATAAATCGTAATAAATAAAAATAATGCGACTATATGTCTGGATCCGAACCATGGACTGCATATACATTCGTATACTTATGTTATTTTGGCAAATTTTTATTGCTATTGCCAGTAAACATGGTGAAGAAGACAATAAAAATTAAACCTAGCTAGATCGATTTTTCAACGCCGAACCGCCCTCTACATACTACCGACATACAAAATTTCACGGAAACCATTGGAGCCGTTTTCGAGATTTATTATATTATAAGAATTAGGTACATAAAAAGAAGTGCTCTTTTAAATATATTAGACTCGAGAAGGCAATATAAATTTTAAATTAATTTTATTATATTGGTGATTACTAAAATTACCTGTATTAATATTTTTTTTTAAAAAGTTATCTGAGAATTATGCTAAATGCAACGTAATATTCTCTAGAAATAACAATACAAGTTAATTATTCTTTCACCGTAAAAATCTCTAGAAGCGAGTCAACTTCTACATTAAATAGTTTAACACTATTTAGTTTAGAGCTAATGTCATATCATCTTAAGAAGAAACCATTGTGTAGTAGAAGAAACCATGCGATACTTTTACGTCAATTGCTTAACTGAGATTTATTATCATTTGAAAACATAAAAAATTACGGCAGCACCTTTATATTTTATACATTTGACAAGGTAAAGTCAAGGTAATTACTTGAATTACCTAAAGCAAAACGCGCGACGAATTAATTACTTTTCTATACTATATAACAGCCAGTAACGTAACCTATTCTATTACGAAAAACATTTAACTGAAATATACTTTTAACTTGCCAGTTTACCAGACATTTCTTTCGTCCTAGACACCCCTTTCGATTAGCCGTGTTTCAATCGATGTTACCTATAGGTATATCTGACCAGATATACATATCTGTCGAAACAAAACTTCATCTCTCATCAAAATATTCACTGAAAACCTCGAAATTAATCGTTCTTAGAACGCAGTGTTGAATGTCACCATAAACATAGGAAAATTATTATCGTGGCTCAATACTTTGAATAAAAAATGATATACCGTACTTGTATCTATATATAACTAAATTTGATGGCAAACGAATTATTTGTGTTCTTAATATGTAATTTATAGCCTCAAGTTAAATTAACCGGTCCCAATATTTTACTTGAATTTGTCAGATCAAATAAGTTAGAACTAAACGAAATTCCTTAATTTTAGTTAAATTAGACTCCCCGGTCTGGGAGTATACTTTGAAAGCCCAACCAACTCTCAACTGGCGACCACGACTATTACTACTACCTCTGTATCAAAGAAGAAGAATATTAAGAAAGAATCTTTCAATCTTTTAAGCACTGGTTCTCATGTAGATGCTCATATACTAAAAACAAAGCTTAACGTATTATATAGTTAAATAGTTATTTATCTATATTACATCCTGTATGTGCTTAAGATAGATAGATATCTTACTACAAATTTAATGTTAGGTACTAACAAGGTTTCCATGCGCGTGGAATGATGCACAGTTAGGTATTATACTATGACGACTATTCTCAAATACTTACTCAAATGACGTGTAATACATAATATTGAGTTTGACTTTTGCTTGAACTTTGTAATCTCGTGGATATTTTAAATATAAAACTATAAATCTACAATTTTATAATTATAGTCAATCCAAAAAGTTATTAAGTTCGTTAATTTTTAAGAATAATAATATAATCCGTTTTTAAATTCAAAATACAAAGAAAACGGTTGTAGCCTTCGTGATTTTATTTAAAAAATTGAAACCACCCTTTTTTTTCGCTGGGAAATGCAGTTTACGCAGATCATTCGTACACAAGGAAGACTGAACTGCCTTGCATACGGATGATACTGTGGGGCTCAACGACGAGTCCGATACTACCCACTAAAACCCAGCGGAAACTCTCTCCACCCTCATGAGATGTCGTAGGTTCACTCGCGCATACCACTACGACGCCTCGGTGGACAGCCCGCCTATTGCAGGCCACCGTCGCCTTCAGGGTGCTCCGGGGATTTTGATCTGAAATTAAACCACCCTAACCTAACAAGAGATTATTTATTTAATATGTTTATAATATTAAAAAAGAATATACCTATATGAACTCTATAATATATATCACATATAAAAGTAGAGATTGGCGGTACATGTAAGCTGAGGATTTAATGCCCATGCAATAAAATTGTTATTTTCAATTTTTTTTATCTGGTAATTTCAATTAACATTGAATTTTGAGTTGAATTCAATTTGAGTGGAAAGCTAGAAGTGCATGTGTTGACACTAGTTTTCTCTGCGACTCTACCCTTACGGGAAAATGCATGCAACTTTAAAAAGAATAAAAAATTAAATAGATTAAATAGATTATATATTTAGGGACATAATTTGATCGAATAAGGGCATATTATTTTTTTAACTGTTTCTCTGTAAATTTGCCGACGGACGCGACTTTATGTAGCGAGGTAGCGTTGACGGCGGTAGTGGTGTATAGTCTACCTAGAATGAAAGAAATAGTTCAATATTTATTAGATAATCATATAAACAAATAATTTAATAGTTATATTGATTACTGGGACAAGTACATATAGGTATTAATACCAGGTACGGCTACGTACTACTACAACCTTATTCGTCGTTTATTAAGGCAGACATAGACTAGATACTCGATTAATTTTACGCCAAATAGAACCATAATTTCTTTACTATACTGTTCGTTAAATAGTAGGAAGTTTAGTACATTGGAATGTTGTTAAATGTTATGTAAACTAATACTTATTAGGGCATTTAGAAGAGCGCTTCAAAAGCACCGCCTTCTCACGCTCCGCCGCGCCGTCTTTAACTTTAAACCAAATTGATCGTAATTAATTGTAATATTTTAAAGTGAAATAAATTTACTCTGTATACTGTATAAAATAAATACTTTTTGTATAACATTACAACTGATTTCTTTTAATGCATATAATACTAAAAGCAAATAATAGTAATTCAGAAGACGAGTAAACGAATGTTACCTATGGTAAATAAGATATTGAGGAAACCTAAAAAACAAGATCTTTAAAATATATAGATGTCAAAATGGTATTAATGTTATCGATAACTTAATTGTAAAAAGAAGTTAATTTTGAAATAATTAAAGAAAAGTGTTCATCTTAGTTCCAAGAAACGTGTAAAGATAATATGCCTGTCTATAATTGGCATATATAACCACATACATGATTCAAGGGAAAAAATTTAGTCGTGCAATGTTAGTGTAGTACAAATTGATTACGTAAAAATGTTCCATTTTTCATGGCAAGTGGAAATCAATTAGACCTAACAGACGATGCGGTGATTTTGCCACTTAGAAGATCTTTTGCTTACCCAGTAAAACAATATTGTGAAAGATTAAACATGGGTAATCGGATTTAAGCGCCCGTTTTTTACCTTTTGGATTCAAAAGATTATTGTTATAAAAACCAATATCAACACGTCTGTCGTTATTGATCATGAACTAATACAGTAAAGTGGAACGTCATGTTTTCAAAGATTGTATTCTCGAGGATAAAAATCGTCTATTACTGCAGGGAAAACTCGCACGAAAGATAAATACCGGGTGGTATACAGCGATCATCAGCGGCTGGAACTGGAAAAGGAGTTTCATTACAGTCGATATATTACTATCCGACGGAAGGCTGAACTGGCTGTTAGCCTTGGACTCTCTGAAAGACAGGTATGATACTAAATAAATCTAGTTTTATTATCTACTCGTATTTTATTTAAATATTAATGGTTTTTTATATTTTTTGGCCTAATTTGAAAACTAATTTGGAATCGATATCTAATGTATGGGTACAAAAGATTACAAATCTTTTCGAATATAAGGTATATTCGAAAAGATTTGGAATCCTTTGTACCAAGCAAATTATTTATTTTAAAATCTGCATACAAATATTTTTCCACCTTCAATTGTAATAGGTATATGGTGTAACTAATCGGGGTTTTAAAGAGTAGGTATTATTATTTAGATAGTCCTTGAAAAGTAAATAGTAGTGAATATAATAAAGAAAATGTATCAAAAAACTCACGGAAATGAGATAAAACAAGACTTTACCTTTTGTATTCCACGAAAACAATGATTATAAAATGGACACCAGTTAAAACGAGAAGCACGTATGATTGATTTTACCTGTAGGTATATGTCGTTATTGTCTTCTGAAAAGTCCACTTCGTCGAGTCAATTACTTATTTCCATTCATACTGTTATTAAGTATAATTTATAGAGATTCTTATAATTTATAGAGATTAAGTATAATTTATACCTTTTATAGTAGCAGCGCAATTATATTTTTGGCAAAATACTAAAAAAATATACTCTAACTTTAACCTTAGGTCTTACTTCTCTCCATATTTTATCTTAATGTAAAATTAATGTAATGTTAAGATATTTGACCTTTTTTGATTTTGCATATATGAAGAAAGAAGGTATACAAGGCATAATAATTTTAAAAATATTTAATTGTAGTTGTTAAAGCATAAATTTTGTTCGTATGTAAAAAAAATACATTTTTGCAATTAAATTTTTATTTTATGTTGTGTTTATTAATTTTATTACAAATTGAGTACTAATTTCCATATCTTTGTAGGTAAAAATCTGGTTTCAAAACCGCCGCGCAAAGGAGCGGAAACAGGTCAAAAAACGTGAAGAAGTTGTTATGAAGGAAAAGGGTGACCACGCGTCTCTGCAACACGCGCAACTACATCACGCTACAATGTTACATCATCAACAGATGATGAACGGCATGATGCATCATCATCATTACCACCAGGGGGTCCTCCAAGGGGTACCAGAACCGTTAGTTACAGGGGTCCCACCGGTTCCTCTTCTGTGACCTGAACAAGACTTTTGTGGTAATAGTGACGCCTATAGTGAAACCCAGTGATTAATTAGTATACGCCAGACTGTTTGTGCTTTTGCATCGAATTTTCAATGTTAATGAACATGTGATAAACTGTGCAATATTCTTACGAGAATATTTGGTTTAGGTGGGTTATTGAATCAAATGTTTATATTAAAAATTCTGATGCAGACGTTCAGAATTTTTAACATAAAAACGTTATTCATTTTTTTAGATAGGTACCCTATTGTAATAGTCGTAAACATCTAACTCTTAAGAGACCACATTGGGCTCTAGGCTTTTTCGTTAACGACGATCATATACTCTTACAAAAGTGGACTTTACATAGTGTCTTAACGGATAAGTCTCGACCCAATTCGTGAAAGTGTTCATTGGCCTTTTTAGCGCTATTACCTTACTCATAGGTGCCTATTAAATCGTACCCTCCGTAACATAAAAAAACATTTAAAAAATATTTCCATTAATGTGACACTACAATATTAGAATCATTAATTCTTCACTATTTTATTTAGTGTTTAATGATCATTAACTTATTTACATTTGTGGTACGAGGGATACGAGACGGTAATCTAAGGCTGTTTGGCCTTTCCTTGCTAGGTAGTGTATTATGTATTATCTTAACTTAAAATGATTTTTGTCACTGTAAATATAGATAACTATATTTTTATATTATGATACTTAAGTATTAAATTGTTTTTAAATTTATTAATATTTCTCAACGTTTAGTATGCTGTTGATGAGATTATTACAACTAATAATACAATGCTGTGTCTTGATCTTATTGTTTGCTTAAAAATTGATCTTTTAACAAAGATCGGCAAATCAATAAAGGTAAGTATTATACATAAAATTATATATAGCTTTTAAGAATCTCATTTAACTATAAAATCATAAACCGTAACCATATAGATTTTATGGTACAGTTATTGCATGCAGTAGCGTTGAGAAATAAATAAATATATATTTTTTACTTTGAATGAGATTATTTCTAGTTTTAATGTTTCTGTAAATACATTGTAGGAATAATTGCTTATATTAGAATTTAAATTTATCTCGGTTTAAATGACTTTATCTCTGGAAATCAATTATGTACTAATTATTATATAATATCTAAACTTAACTATAGTCCCATAAGGCGGGTGATTACGCCTGAAGCTATGTTCAATTGAAATGACTTAACTTTTCTTTATGTTTAAATAATGTAACAATATATTATTTATTGACCGATAATTTGAATAATTGAATAATTATTGTTTGTCATATTGTTTTGTGGGTCTATTATATACTGTGGTGCTAGACGTATTTCATTCGGGCCTTTTATGTAACCTTAATAGATATAGTAAATTGTTATTTAATATTCACCTAATGTTTGTATTCATGTTTGTTGTATATTGTGTTTATAATTGGTAATTGTTTGTGAACACTGTGTTATAAGTATTTTCGCACCGCCACGAAACATTGATGAACTAAATAAATTCATGTTAATCGATAACTTATTTTTTATTCATTCCTTTTATGACGTCTTTTTTTTACAGTTATTTCATTTTAAATATCAAAGAGTACATAAATATTAATTTTCATTTCTTAACTATAGTACATAACGAACGTAGCTTTAAGTTCAGCTACTTATACCTACACACCATAAATATTAAAACCCTTTTAATTAAATGAATCAATTCAGTAATAAAAATCAGTACACAGCTGGTAATTATATTAATTGTTCCGTTTAGCTCTTTAAATGTTGTCTATAAAATAAAATAATACTTTCATAAATTTTTAAAAATAAGGGATGATATTAAACAACATTAATACTCAGTCCGTTTTTCATTTCAAATATATCATAATAATAAGTTTTGGTTAAAAGTGGTTAAATATTAAAGATATAATAATTTAATAATAAATTACTATTAAAAATATATACCTATTACTTAAAGTGTCTAGAGAATGACAGGATAGTACCCAACTTTGTTCTAACAACATTTTCGCAAAGCTTTGAAGGCAGTAGCTTATTGAGTAATTAAATAGTTAAAGCTCATGGTAAAAACTATATAGCCAGGAAATGAAGTATCACGAAAGCACACTTTGGGAAGGTTTTAATGAATAATAACTTATTCTATGTAGCTTTAAATGGTGAGAACATCTAAAAGGAGAGAACATTTATTGGTTGATCAATTTTATTTGTGTATTTTTATTTTAAATATTTATGATAAAAATGTATTAATATAGTCGACACTCCACGTACATATATATAATTTTATCAAGTCGCCGAGGTTCTCTAGGGCTTCCTTTTTGATAATTGTGATTTTTGAAATTATAATTATAGTAAAAATAAATCGTAATAAATAAAAATAATGCGACTATATGACTGGATCCGTGCCATGGACTGCATATACATTCGTATACTTATGTTATTTTGGCAAATTTTTGTTGCTATTGCCAGTAAACATGGTGAAGAAGACAATAAAAATTAAACCTAGCTAGATCGATTTTTCAACGCCGAACCGCCCTCTACATACTACATACATACAAAATTTCACGGAAACCATTGGAGCCGTTTTCAAGATTTATTGTATTATAAGAATTAGGTACATAAAAAGAAGTGCTCTTTTAAATATATTAGACTCGAGAAGGCAATATAAATTTTAAATTAATTTTATTATATTGCTGATTACTGAAATTACCTGTATTAATATTTTTTTAAAAAAGTTATCTGAGAATTATGCTAAATGCAACGTAATATTCTCTAGAAATAACCATACAAGTTCATTATTCTTTTCACCGTAAAAATCTCTAGAAGCGAGTCAACTTCTACATTAAATAGTTTTACACTATTTAGTTTTGAGCTAATGTCATATCATTTTAAGAAGAAACCATTGTGTAGTAGAAGAAACCATGCGATACTTTTACGTCAATTGCTTAACCGAAATTCTTTATCATTTGAAAACATAAAAAATTACGGCAGCACCTTTATATTTTATACATTTGACAAGGTAAAGTCAAGGTAATTACTTGAATTACCTAAAGCAAAACGCGCGACGAATTAATTACTTTTCTATACTATATAACAGCCAGTAACGTAACCTATTCTATTACGAAAAACATTTAACTGAAATATACTTTTAACTTGCCAGTTTACCAGACATTTCTTTCGTCCTAGACACCCCTTTCGATTAGCCGTGTTTCAATCGATGTTACCTATAGGTATATCTGACCAGATATACATATCTGTCGAAACAAAACTTCATCTCTCATCAAAATATTCACTGAAAACCTCGAAATTAATCGTTCTTAGAACGCAGTGTTGAATGTTACCATAAACATGGGAAAATTATTATAGTGGCATAATACTTTAAATAAAAAATGATATACCGTACTTGTATCTATGTATAACTAAAATTTGATGGCAAACGAATTATTTGTGTTCTTAATATGTAATTTATAGCCTCAAGTTAAATTAACCGGCCCCAATAATTTACTTGAATTTGTCAGATCAAATAAGTTAGAACTAAACGAAATTCCTTAATTTTAGTTAAATTAGACTCCCCGGTCTGGGAGTATACTTTGAAAGCCCAACCAACCCTTAACTGGCGACCACGACTACTACTACAACCCCTGTAACGAAGAAGAAGAATATTAAGAAAGAATCTTTAAATCTTTTAAGCACTGGTTCTCATGTAGATGCTCATATACTAAAAACAAAGCTTAACGTATTATATAGTTAAATAGTTATTTATCTATATTACATCCTGTATGTGCTTAAGATAGATAGATAGATATCTTACTACAAATTTAATGTTAGGTACTAACAAACTTTCCATGCGCGTGGAATGATGCACAGTTAGGTATTATACTATGACGGCTATTTTCAAATACTTACTCAAATAGCGTATAATACATAATATTGAGTTTGACTTTTGCTTGAACTTTGTAATCTCGTGGATATTTTAAATATAAACCTATAAATCTACAATTTTGTTATTATAGTCAATCCAAAAAGTTATAAAGTTCGTTAATTTTTAAGAATACTAATATAATACATTTTTAAATTCAAAATACAAAGAAAACGGTTGTAGCCTTCGTGATTTTATTTAAAAAATTGAAACCACCCTTTTTTTCGCTGGGAAATGCAGTTTACGCAGATCATTCGTACACAAGGAAGACTGAACTGCCTTGTATACGGATGATACTGTGGGGCTCAACGACGAGTCCAATACTACCCACTAAAACCCAGCGGAAACTCTCTCCACCCTCATGAGATGTCGCAGGTTCACTCGCGCATTCCACTACGACGCCTCGGTCGACGGCTCGCCTATAGCAGACCACCGTCGCCTTCAGTGTGCTCCGGGGTTTTTGATCTGAAATTAAAACCATCCTAACGTAACAAGAGATTATTTATTTAATATGTTTATAACATTAAAAAAGAATATACCTATATGAACTCTATAATATATGTCACATATAAAGTAGAGATTGGCGGTAAATATGTAAGCTGAGGATTTGATTCCCATGCAATAAAATTGTTATTTTCAATTTTTCCGATCTGGTAATTTCAATTAACATTGAATTTTAAATTGAATTAAATTTGAGTGGAAAACTAAAAGTGTAAGTGTTGATACTAGTTTTTCTCTGCGACTCTACCTTACGGGAAAATGCGTGCAACTGTAAAAAGAATAAAAAATTAAATACATTAAATAGAATTATATATTTAGGGACATAATTTGATCGAATAAGGGCACACATATTATTTTTTTAACTGTTTCTCTATAAATTTGCCGACGGACGCGACTTTATGTAGCGAGGTAGCGTTGACGGCGGTAGTGGTGTATAGTCTACCTAGAATGAAAGAAATAGTTAAATATTTATTAGATAATCATATAAGCAGATATATATAATAATTATATTGATTACTGGGACAGGTAGGTATAGGTATTAATACTAGGTACTGCTACGTACTATTACAGCCTTTTTCGTTTACTACACCCTTAAGGCAGATATTAGACTAGATACTCGATTAATTTTACGCCAAATAGAATCCATAATTTCTTTACTTATACTGTTCGTTAAATAGTAGGAAGTTTAGTACATTGGAATGTTGTTAAATGTTATGTAAACTAATACTTATTAAGGGCATTTAGAAGAGCGCTTCAAAAGCACCGCCTTCTCACGCTCCGCCGCGCCGTCTTTAACTTTAAACCAAATTGATCGTAATTAATTGTAATATTTTAAAGTGAAATAAATTACTCTGTATACTGTATAAAATAAATTACTTTTTGTATAACATTACAACTGATTTCTTTTAATGCATAATAATACTAAAAGCAAACAATAGTAATTCAGAACGAGTAAATGAATGTATGTATGCTAAATAAGATATTGAGGAAAAACTAAAAACAAGATCTTAAAATATATAGATTTCAAAATGGTATAATTTGTATCTATAACTTAATTTAAAAGAATTTAATTTTGAAATAAATATAGTTTCATCTTAGTTCCAAAAATCGTGTAAAGAATAATATGCCTGCCTAATAATGGCATATATCACACATACCTGATTCAAGGGAAAAATTAGTAGTTGCAATGTAGTACAACATTGTTACGTAAAAAATGTTCCATATTCTATGGAAGTTGTAATAATTGAGAACTCACAGAGCTGATGGTGATTTTGCCTACTTAGAAGATCTTTTGCTTTACTGTTAAAACAATATTGTGAAATTAAACATTTTTAATCGGATTAATCGCGTTTACTTTTGGTATTCAAATATATATTTTATAAAACCCCACGTTCCTAACACTTCTGTCTGTTAGTGATCATGAACTACTACAGTAAATTGGAACGTCATGTTTTCAAAGATGTATTCTCGAATATAAAAAATATACCTACGAGATTAAACCGGTTAAAATAGGTAAATATTTTTTAAATTATTATGGATGAAATTCATCTTTAGCAAAATCCAAAATACTGTTGAATGTAAAAAGAAAAAAAAGAAGAGAGATTGTAGTATGCAATAAGCACATTTTTTTGTTGAAATGCAAAGTTCGATATTTCGTATTTGTGTCGGGGCATGACCTGGTTTCAAGTTAGCTAAACTACTATATTGAATATTGAAATATTTATTTTATAATTTAATATATTTAAAAAAAAACAACTTCATGTTTTTTCCGCTAAGCAGGGTCGGAGAAATCCTAGTATTAATGAATATACTCCGTTTTAGACTTTCTGCCCAAAATCGATGATGTGGCAGAACTAAATCTTGCGTGCTGTTGTTGAAAATAATATTTAATCAATCCCCCGAGTGGACATCTAACCCACAATCACGTTTACAATCAGATGCTGTCTCACTGCGCCACTACGTATGCGCCTCAATTTATGTATTCCTTACGCATTATTATAGAAAATATTGGCATTCTACATTTTTTTTAAATAAAGTATAGTAACTGCGACAATTTTTATACTACGTCGTATTATTTTCCTAAAATAGGTACAATGTTTTTCCTTTACTTGTTATTAAAATATTTATGTAAAATTTTAGGTTTAATTATGGATATGTTATTTTATAATAATTTAAAAAGGTGGCGTATCATATTCATATTTGTGATACAAAAGCATATAAAAAGGACAGCGCAGATACTTTTTTACATATGATTTTACCAAATTAAGATTTTCGTGTAAGTGATTCGTAGCAGCTTCACGCTTTTTCCGCGCAGTGGGCAGTCAGAGAGAACCTAGAGTCAAGATACTCCATTCTCCACATTGTTGTGTAACACATTTCTTGTAACTGGCATTTATTAATATTAGGTTTAAATCTCAATGCTCTTTCATTAGTTTCAGTTGTATATGAACCTATCTATTAATTTAAGAACAACGCCATTTTGGCCCACATCTTGCCCTCAGATTTATTTGCAAATTTGCGTTCAGGCTAAGACCATATGGTCTAAGCATATTACCATGCCGTGAAAATGATGGCCTTGCCAGGACTAACAGGAAAACATACCTAATATTAAAATTATGAATACAAATTCAAGTTAAAATATTTAGTTTCTTTTATGATATTAATTGGTATTTTTCATAGAAATAAGATAATATTCTTCGATATAAAATAACATGTCTACGAACGAATTTAAGTTACTTTCTTATTTTTGAAAATTATTGTAAACAAGCAAGCAGCTACTTTGGTTTAAATTGTTTCAACTAAACGTACCTTTATCTATGTCATTTTTTTATTAAAGGTCCCATTTTGACAAAAATACATTTTTTTTTGCTTCACGCTGTATGCCGCACACAGCATGGTAGGCAGAGGGAACCTAGTGTTAAGACACTCCGTTCCCCACTTTCCGCTGAATTTTGGAGACATTGCATGTTAAGTGGAGCGGAACGTAACGCCGCGCTTTGCTTTGGCACCAGAGCAAAGAAAATGGAAATATTAAATATTTCCGTTCCACGAGTAGGAATCGAACCCACAAACAGTCGCTTTGTAGTCACACTTTGTGCCTATGCGCCACGACTGGTCCCAGAAAAAAAATATAATTTAATGTAATTACAAACAATTTGTTTCAGATGAAGATGAATGGACGTACATTTTTTATTAAAAAACAGTTACTTATTTTTAAAAAAATCCCGACAGAAGCTGTAAATATTGCCTTAATTAAACTATATAAATATTTCAATCGATCTTTTATAAATAAAAAAAACAATGTTCTTCTTTTAAAATTTTTGTACAATATCCTAAAAAAATCCATAAGAAGTTTTTACAAAATAATAAGAGACATCAAAAAAGACGAACAAAATTGATAAAGTTGCATTCAAGTTATAGCGTAATAGGGATTCATTTTTATACAGGCATGCGTACCGTGTCTAACTTAACAATAATGTATTTTATTAAGTTGATTTAAATTAAAATTCTAAATTAGTATTATTTATTTAATGTTCGCGCTGGGTTGTCACCGCTTACCCTTATGCAGGAGATACGAGGAGCTAAAAAAATCTACTGAATAATATTTAAATAATAAACAACACCTCTTTGTGTTGATATTAATATGCCGCTAGGGAAATGTGAATTAAGAAATGTATAGGTATATTTAAATGAATAAAAAACAATAAAAGGGAAATGCCTAAGTTCCGTAGGCTTAATGAATTTGTCTTCTACAAAATGACATGATTTAAAGCTAAACAATCTATACCAGATATTATATAAAGACGTAAAGTTTGGAACTATGTTTATAAGGGGTAATCTACGAAATACTAAAGAGATCAATCAATCAGAAAGATGTACTGTTCTGGAGTGCTATAGGCTACTTTTTTAGTTTTTATTAATGAACAAAAAAATCAGAGAAAACTAAGATTTGGCAAGATGTGATGCTTTACCGGCAGCTGATTAATCGGTTCAATACAGGTACAAAAATAATGTTCATCGAAAATGTTGGTCTCTTTTAGTTTTACACAAAGTCAAACATAGGCTAATTTTTATTTCAAAAGAACAATCTATAACGGGTTGAAATAAAAATGAGAAATTGTATGAAAAATAAAAAAAATAAAATAAAGAACTTAACCGAGAAACCGAGCCGTTGCAAATACAAAGTGGCTATAGTTGTGTTGTTTACGCGAGCAAAGCCGCGGGCGGCTCGCTGGTAGTAAATAAATCAATTAATTATAATTTCAGAATTTCTAATGTCTATTAAAATTTGACAACTATAAAAATATTTTTATGAATTATAGTATTTATGTAATAAGGAGATCTGAAATAAACATGACATACGAGTATAGTGCACTTTCTGTGATTTTGACCTATTAAGCTGGTTGTATATTTTGTAGGACACTCCATCATTTTAATAATATGAAGAATGCGTAGGCTTCATATAGACACATATATGAAAGCCTGGGTTATTTCGACCACCGCCGAGATCACTGACGATCACACGGCGGCCCGGGCTCTCTGCAAACACGACCCACGTGTTTACCCATTTTTGTTTGCTGTTTGACAGCAGTCTTACAGGTCGTTAACACGTCACGCCTAACTGGCATACAATATCAACAAAATACTAAGGGACTTTATAATTAAATCATGAAACTCATCATTACTCAGGATTACAAACAGAAATGTATGAGACATGAAATAGTCGGATATTTGTATTGTGATGTATTACTTTATGATTCACGTGTATGTGAGCAACTACTGGAATTCTTTCAATTTTCGTAGAACTCTGATTTAACATGATGTAATTTTAATAATGACTTGCCTTAGGTAATGCTAGCATTTTTTGCAGCTTCATGCTTTTTCTCGCATAGCAAGGTATCCAGCGAGAACCTAGTGTACTGTGTATACTCGTAGATACTTCCTTCTTCACTTTACGCCTGAAATCGAGACATTGCACGCTGAAAGGCGGAACTCAACACTTTGTCTTAGGTATCAGAGCAAAGATGAAAAGAGTTTAAAATTCCCGAGTGGCAATCGAACCCACAACCATCGCACTTACAGTTAGACGCTGCTACACTACTCTACAGCTGCCTTAATCGCATGTACCATATCAAACTACCTTAACATAGGTAGACTGAGTCTACGCAACAATATGAGATCGCGGTACCACCTAAAACGTATTTTCGTATTCCAAAATAATACGTGATTAACCTGGGTTAAGCAATTTTATTTCTTTCTTATGGTTTTCTATATGGCGTTGCGTGTTCGTTGCTATATAGTTATACCTACTGTTTAATATGACAACTTGAGCATAATTAAATATTGTTTTTTAGATATTTAGGTATAGGTTCATCTTTTTACTGTAATGTTTGCATTTAGAAGTCCTACAAATTAAATGAGATTACCATTAAAGCGTATTTTAATAATACGCTATTGAAACATAATATGTTATTGTAAGGGATACTATGTATTTTTCGATTTAATTGTTCAGGCTACAATTTTAATATTAAAAACTAGTAAACTGTTACTCAAATAAGATATAATTTTGCTTTCATATGTAGGTACCTATCAACACAAGATAATTAAACGTTATCATGTAAATGTTATTTAACTAGTCGGGCTTAATCCTCTTGAATTGATATCTTCATGATAAAGTTTGGATTATCGGCAAACATGAAAGAAGTTGATTTAATTTTTAATCTTTCTTACCCTCTGTGACGTTGTGTCTTCGCGTCGTAGCTGCATGCAAGTAAGTGTATTTACCTTTGCCTCGTCTAAGTAATTATTTCATGAAATAGCTTAAAATGAGCTTGAGGCTTTTACCCGGCAGAGAGTCAGAGAAAACCTAGTTGTAAGATACTCCGTTCGTTACTTTTCGTTTAAAAATGGGGTAAAGTGTAGGTATGAATGGCGTATCGTTTAACGTCGCGCTTTAACTTCTGAAAGCGAAGAAATAAAAATAACTCAGATGTAATCATACAACTTATAAACATAGATAATTTTCGTTTAACGAAATGTACAATAAGTTATTAATAAATTGTACACATTTTTTAAAATTATTTACTCGCACGTACGAGTGTACTCATTTTAGGTAAATTTGTTCTGTCAAATTACTCAATTTATCTTGTACGAATAATGTACGTAGTATCTATCATACGAAATAAAAGGAAATGCATATTAATAATTATTAAAAATATTTATTTAATAATGTTAGCAAATGTTATCATTGTAGGTAACGGATAACAGATACGGAGAATATTATAATCTTTCACTTCCTTTCTACAATTAACGTTTTGTTTTTTGTAATATAATATTTATGTTCCTATAAATGCCTAGAAGGACCTAATCGAATAAATTGAAAATATATTTTTTTGTATTAATTATTTACATTTAGTATTGGCATCGAGGCTTAAAAAAAACGCGAAATCAGAACAAAACAGAATAGTGGTTTACTAAATACGTTTTTCGAAAATGAATTATCAGGTATGATACTTGCTAGTTGCTTATGGGAAAAACCTGTATTATTTCGTTATGTTTGTCATAACTATAATTTAATGGTAAAATGTTGTCTTCAGAGAAAACTGCACTTATTTAAATCGGAGTTATGACAATACGCGCTGTCGTATATAGTAAAAACGAATACCACTAATTACATGTGTTACTTATGTTTTCGATTCGAAAAATATATATACAGACAGACGTTTACTTGGATTTCCATGTAAATTTTCATACTCTACTTCAAGTAGTAGTAGTACTTTAGTATAATTCAATCCGGGGATGGCCAAGACTAGGAATTTGGGATCTTTTGTATTACATTTTTTACGAATAAGTAAGTAAGTATAATTAGATCACTATTTTTTTTTTGTTTAATATTATTTCTATCCCTTTATTTATCAACTAGTGACCGCCGTGTAATCTGCAGCTTTTATCGTGTATTCGAGCCAATTTAGTATTCCCTGAACTTTCTGTTCAATTATAATAAAATATAGCCTATAGCTGTGCAATCCTTGGGCGCGAAATCAATATAAAAAACTTACAATGTTTTTTTGTCTAAGTAATTTACATGTGGTAGAGTACCTATAGGTTTATCAAAATGCTTTTTCCATAAATATTTTTAAATAGAATATTTAAAATTATTTTACGACTAAAACGTAGAGATTACGTTTCCATCGTTTATAGCTGTAGATTAGGATAGCATATTATAAAGTGAATACTTATGAGCTTTAGCGTTAACAGCGCCTTATCACGAAACGCTACACGAAATCCGAAAGTAATAGTTGTGACTTTAATTTAGGTACTAAAGGGACCTTTTAATGTATTCAGTTGAAATAATGATATTTCAAGTTAATAATAAAATAGGTGTTATACTGCAATCTTAATATGCTATAAAATGGAAATTTACCCTTAGAAAATAATTAATGCACACAAAATCCTTGTTTTTGTAAATATCGTAATATATATTTGTATATATGAAAATATTATATGTATTTAAGTTTTTATCATTATATACCTACGTTGAATAACACATTCATATATCTTGTAAATTATTTATTTAATTATAAAAACTTTTGATAAGATTATATGGGGATTTCCTAATGTTATCCACAATACGTCACAGCACAAATACAATGTACAAAATTTTATAAGGTTAAACGTCAAAATGTCTACATTGATAATAATATGTTGTTTTAGTAGAGTTTTTCTAGCGAATTTCTCATGAGACAGGTAAAATTTCTCCTATACTTTTTTTAAATTTATAATTCCAATTTCATATGTGATTTTTTTCTTTATACTGTATTTATCTTTAGAAAAATGATTTTGTAGCTTCTCGCATTTTCCCACATAACTGAACTGAAGTCACGGAGTTTCGAGACGTTTTATAGTTTTCGTCCAAAAAGCTGCTTGCTAAGTAATTTAACTTAACGCCGCCGCCAAAAATATCTTTGTTTGTATATTTATTGCAGTATAATTATATGTTTTAAATTATATTGATTTTTATACATTTAGCAAGCCTTTTTTCATGCCATCCCGACGGGAAGCATTTTAGGCATTAGATAAGTTTTCACGTAATAGGTATTTCATTTATTATAATTTACTATTTTTTGTCAGAATCGGTACCGTATTAATGTAACCAGGTTGTTTTTAAATATCAAACCTTAGGCAGCTTTAGTGATGCGATTTGACGTGAACTAAGATTTATGTTTATGGTATTTCTAATTTATTGCATGCTATAAACTACGTTTCAAGCCCTCGATATAAGCGTATGGCAAGAACACGTTTGAGTGTTTCTGTCTCTTAAATAAAAAAGTTTATTTTAATAATATTTCAAAATACATAATATATTCGTTTTGTAGGTTTTTCTACTCTAATAATGAATGTAATCTGAAATCGTTTTAACTGTTAATTTTCTGCTTTGTCTTTTTAAACGTCTTTAAAATAACAATACAGACAACGGGGCGGACAGCGATGGGCGGAATTTTTTACACAGGCGCAACCGAAGCACGTGATGGTTTTGCGAATAGGCGTAAAACGTCGGTGAGAATCAAAGAATATATTTTCAAAAGGCGTTCAAGTCAAAATATGTACAAATGCTGACCGTAATGGGCTAAACAATAAAAAAATGGATATCTTATTTAAGCCTTAACAATAAGCGCGGCGCATTTAGTGCGGGGCTGCCTCGTATAATAGTTACTTTTATGGTGCAATAAAGGCAGCGTCTTTGTCCACGACTCGGTCAATAAACGTGCCTCAAAGTTACCCTCTCACCAAAATGCCAACTGATCTTCTGAAATATTCCACCGCTGGGATCGTTGGTTAGGTAGATAAATGCATATTAAATAACACTGTTTTGAAATTGTAACGTGTCCTTACTTGATTTTAAATAAAAGTTTCTTTTTTATGTTAAAGCTAAGTAAATGCTTATGTCATAGAGTCAGAAAAATTGTTTATATTTCATGTTACGATTTGTTACGACGTATTTTAAGACTTCAACATTTTATCTTGTTTGTTGAAAAATATGACCACTGTACATATATTACCTAAGTGTAACTTAGTTTATAAGAGCTTTTATATATTTTAATATGAGAATGTAATGAATACCTATATAAATAGAACTAAGTAGGTTATAGATTTAATTCTTTACTACTGTATATTTAAGCATACGCTTGACAATGCGTTCAAATAAAATTACAATACAAATTTAAAATTTTCGTAATTTTTCGTAATAATTTTATATTAAAACAAAATAAGTATGTATATACATATATATTTCAAAAGCTGGCTATTTTTTGTTTGTTTTGTATACTTGTAATATTTTTTAAAATACAAGTAAATTCCAGAAGGTGTTTCTCAAGGCTTAGGCAGTACGGTAAAGAACCTTTTGTCTTTAAAATTTAAATAACAAATGAAAACAATGTTGCCAGTGGATTCAAAGACGCCGCCTTCCATAATCCTTTAAATCTTATTGCTTTTGAGGATATAATTGTATTATGTTAAAAAGTATTTTAGTAACAATGAAGTTGTTAAAACAAACAAAATCATTAGTAAAATACTGAAAATATTTATAAGGTATTTGCAATAGAATAAAGTAAAACCATTCACAATGATTAGAAAACCTTGCAGGTATCCATCTAACCTTTTATTTATCGATTAAAATTACTACCGGTTAAAATTATTAAATTAATATCTTAACTTCATAGTAAAATAGACATATAATTTTTGGACAATATTATGATTTGTAACGTATATTTTCCCTACACTCACGCGTTTATCACTCGTTTATGTTATACGTGAAGCGTTTTACTTTTTTTGAATGTAATAAAACAAAAGTATGTTGCGTTATATAACAATGTCTGATGTTTGTCCAAACTTTAAAAAATTGGAGAAACTTACCATTTATTCTGAAGTCTTATCTTACTACTCTTTTAAAATAAAATAATAGTGTTTTATTTTATTTTTTTATTTTATATTTGCATATGCAGATTGTATAAAATACATTATTAGTAAGCAAGTCATATTTTATTTTGCTTCACTTGTCAAATTCATAACGAGTCAGTTCTCTAACGTTTCTAAGTTACAAATAAATGAAAAAATATTTCCGAAAGTATTTTAAAGGAGTTTTTCTGTAAGCAACTTACTTTTGCATGTTCAATTTGATCGTGTATAAGTTACTTACTTACATTCATGTACATATTTATAGTCACGTCCCATGAATTGTAATAATTCTATGATCAATTAGATTCTAATGCTTATAGATACTTATACGAAGTAGGAATAACTTTTGTCTTTTGTGTTACTTTTATTCCTCAAAATATTTATTTTGTTTAATTTTAATATTGTCAGTGTCCGATTTTTACATTCCGATGAAAAGAAAAAAAATGATGTCATACTTTAAAAGACTTCTCTTACAATTTATCCAAATAGTCTTTAGAAGGTACGAACCAGGCAAGTTTATATGTTTATATGACAAAGAAATGTCGTGTCATTCTTAATTGAAAGTACGCACATAATATAACAATTGATTTAGAGATTTTTCATAGTCAATTATAGGGCCCGTTATTCATGTTGATCACGCGACTGTTGAATTAAACAATATAAAAGGTTAACTTATAGGCTTTTTTTCTGGCTCTACATGTAAAGAAAATACTCCTACACATTATATTCGTCCAATTGAAATTCTACAAAATCAAATATATCAACAATAGATCATCATAGTCTAATGATAAATGTATTTTAATTATTTTTTTCTATTCATCATATATTCATCATGTATTCGAGAATTATATATGTGAATACGTATAGACTTTAAAATATAAAAACTTTTTTGTATATATTACCGCAGTGTTGGTACGCGTCAATATTAGTGTCATTCTCCCAGTTTTTCATTTTATATGCTAACACTACAATTATTGGTTGTAAATACACTGGTTGATAAAAACAGTTATTATATGTTCATTTATTTGAAAGTTATATTATGATACTTAATACGTAGAATTAGATATTTTGATACTGATTGATTCTTTTTTTTTTTTTTTTTTTTTTTTAGCTTCACGCTGTATCCCTTGCGGGGTAGTCAGAGAGAACGGAGCGCCAAACGCTACGGTCCCTGCATACTTCTTTCGCCTCGTCCACAGTCATCAACCTCTTCATACACGCCCTCCGGGGGGTCCTCATGCTTTTTACGTGACCTTCCTCCAGTATCATCGATACTGTGTTTTCGAAGGTCAACCGAGGTCTCCCCCTGCCTCGCTTACCACTCACCTTTGCTTCATAGATCTTTCTTACCATTCTTCCATCACTCATCCTCTCGACGTGCCCAAACCACCTGAGCACGCCCTTCTTCATTCTTACTATTACGTTCTCGCTAATACCTGCCATTCTGTGTATCTCTTCATTGCGGATTCGGTCAGCTAAGCTGACTCCGCACATCTTTCGCTTCCGCGCATCATTGTGCACAGCTAAACGTGCGGCTATGCTCACGTTCCGCCGTCGCATCAACGCAGCGAGGGCACCGTTAACCCTGTTACCGGCAGCAATACGCCTTTCAACATCCATATCATACCTTCCATCTCTGCTAAACATACTTCCCAAATATACCACCTCATTCACTTGTTCTAATTTCTTTCTGTTAACCATGATCTTACATTCCGTTCTTTCTTCGTCTCTTTCAAACACCAGAATCTTAGTTTTACTCGCATTCAGGCTTAGACCATTATTTTCACACCCATCTTTCAGGATGGTGACCAATGCCTGCAACTCGCATTCTGATGATGCAATAAGCACTGCATCATCTGCGTACAACAGGCAGTTTACCTTCAAGTCACCCACTTTCACTCCCATATCACTTTGTTTCACTCCTTGGAGACAACTATCCAAGTACAAATTGAACAGCCAAGCTGACATGGCACAACCCTGTTTGACACCCGATTGGATATCAAGCCGAGGCGACATGCCAGCTCCTACTCGTACACAGGCTGAGTGATCTCGGTAAAGAGACTTTACAGCCTGCAACAAGGGTCCGTTCACATTGTACCGAGGTAGTATCTCCCATAACTTCTTTCGCACAACTCTGTCAAAAGCCTTCTCCAAATCCACAAAAGCACAGAAAACTTTTAGGTTTACAGCCAAAAATTTCTCTGTGATCATGCGGAGGGAGAAGATCTGGTCCATGCACCCTCTTCCAGGTCTAAAGCCTCCTTGGGCCTCCCACAACAGCCTTTCAGATCTCTCTTGCATTCTTCTCGCTAAAATTTTAGCATAAATTTTACTACCTAAGCTAATCAAACTGATAGCCCTATAGCTTGCACAGTCTATCTGTGAACCTTTGCCTTTATACAAAGGCACGATGACTGCGCCTCGCCAATCATCTGGGACCTCCCCCTTCTTCCAGCATAAATTGCACAGATGAAAGAACAGGTCCAAGACGCGCGGCCCACCATATTTGATCATCTCAGTAGTAACTCCATCTGCTCCCGCTGCCTTACCACATTTCAAACTTCTTATGGCACTCTCTACTTCTTTATACTGATTTCGCCGTCTGCTACATCAAGATTCAGCATATCGCTGTTACTTGAGACAGAGGCGTCATCGTCACATTCATACATCTCCTTATAGAATTCCGCCCATCGTTGCAAAACGGGTGTTGGTTCAGTTAGTATCTCACCGTCCTTCGAAAGCACCCCTTTCATTCTGCAGGTTGACGAAGAACCCCGAGAATCACTAACTTCTCTCCAGAAAAGCTTCGTGTTTTCTCGGAAGTTGTTCGTCAACCTTTCATCTCTTTCATTCTCCGACTTTTCACGCTTCGCCTTAATCAGTGCTTTCGTTTGGTGCTTTTGCAACTTATATTCTTTCTTCTTGATCTCTCTCATACTTTTATTCTTACCAGAGGCTTTATAATCCTGCCATGCTTTCTTCTTTCTTTCTACGGCATCTTTCACTTCATCATCCCACCATTCATCACGCTTTTTACTAAAGCCTCTTTTCACAGTACCACACACCTTTGTTGCTGCTTCAGTCATACTATTCCTAAGATTCTGCCAGCATACTTCTACACTCTCATTTCCTATTTCGCAACTGTCTAGCTTCTTGGAAACCCTTTCTTTATATTCCTCTTTAATAGGTGGATCTTGAAGCTTCCAGCTTCTTATGCGGTTATTCGCCTCCAAGTTTGGACACCTCGTGCGGGCGCGCCAGCCTGTGAACAGACCCCTTATTCTAGTAACAACTAGATAATGGTCCGTTCCCAAGTCGGCACCCCTAAACACACGTGTGTCCATAACTTGGTTCCGAATACGCTGATCCACCAGGAATAAGTCAATCATACTTTTCTCTTCCATTCGCTCCCATGTGTACTGATGAATTTGTTTGTGGTCAAACATCGTGTTTGCCACAAACAAATTCTTCTCCTTACAAAGTTCCAAAATAAGCTTACCAGCCTCATCACTCTCCTATCACCGTACTTCCCTAATATAAGCTCGTAACCGATCCGCTCGGTTCCGACCCATCCATTCAAGTCACCGCACACTATTAATTTTTCATTCGCTCTTACGCTACCTAGAACTTCCCTGACACTCTCCCAGAACTCCTCTAGCTCGCCTGATAGAGCTGAGGATACTGGCGCATAGGCCGCTAACAAGAATAATCTTGTTATCCCCAGCTTAAAGCGAACCCAAAGGAGCCTCGGGTTGATCGCCTTGTATTCTACCATTGCACACACCAATCGAGAGGACAATAACACACCTACCCCCTGACACCCGCGATCACTCTCTGGTACGCCGGCCCAGAGAGCTACGCGACTGCCCGGCAGATCGGTAGTGTTACTGCCCTTTCTCTTGGTCTCAGTCACACAGATCACATCCAGATCTCTATCATCCATCACATCTAGTAATTCATTCATCTTCTGTTCCATCCCTCCTCTTACATTCCACGTAGCTATTTGTAGCTCCGTCCTCCACTTCCCGCCGTTTCGGACATGGCGTGTCGGGTGGCGGTCCCCAACGCCGCACTTGTCTACTCCCCCCTCCCCACTTCTCACACCAACGGGGACGCGCTGGTGCGCGTCGCCTCGGGGGGACGCCCTATCATACAGTGCCCTGGTGTACGTGGCGGATGGAACTCTGCAGCCCTAACAAGTAGGGCTGGCGGGGATCGCTACGGGCAAGCATTCCATCATGGACCCCCATGATGGATTCTTAAGGTACCTAATATATAAAGTGATCGTCTTAAAAAACAAAAAACAGAAAATTTATAAAGATAGAAATAATTATGATTATTTTTACTTTCTCCTCCCTAATTTGTAGGTATACTAAATTTTTAGTAGTATTATTTTAACGATACTATTGGGACTATAAATAAAAGTTAACAGCTAGTTATGTTTTGCTGACAAGTTAATAAATTCAACTTTACTTAGAGATTAAAATATTCTTTACTATGACGTTAATATTGGAAGAATTTCAGCCAGGTAGAGAAATATCATGACGTTTAACCATTTCATTTTAATTTGTACAGTTAGAATTCAAGATGAAGCCTATAAAACCGAGCTTACTGTTTCAGCCGCAAGTTGCAGGTTGCGTACCTGTAATTACGTAAGTTTAGTACCGTAAATGCATATAAGGATTCATTATTGGCTACCCAAGAAAGGAAACGATTTAAATTTTAATAAGAACAGCGATTATGTACCATAAAAAGTTATAAATGTGTAGTTAGCGGGGCTCCCTTACGATAGGCAATTTGCGACGACCGGCTCTTATAATATGTAGTAGGTATAACACACGTAGGTAGGTATAGAATTACGCAGACATTTAATATTTTATTAATATGCGATCAATCACTGCTTGGATATTTGTGATTTAATGACAAGCTCCTGAACTCTATATTTTCACCGTTTTTGATATATTACTTTACGAGGTTACTCATATAATAAACATACTTACGCTAATGTACAGTTTCGGTCAAAAGTAATCAAATAATCATATTATTCCACACTGTAAGAAAAAAACAGCGTTTTTTCGCATGGCAGGTTAGTAAGAAAACTCAATGGTGTGCTTTGTCTAAGGTAAAAAATGGAATAATGAAAATAATATACCTACTATAACTACTCTTTTTACCGTTTACTGTCAGATGCTGTCACTGGACAGCTGTCCGCCACGATGTCTTCTATGTAGGAAACCAATAAAGAAGAATAGTTAGATAGTAAGATACAATGAAGTGAATCAGTACTAACAGTTCACGTTAACATAAACGGAAGGAATCTAAATAATATGAAAACAGAGTAAAGAAGAAGAGAGACAACAATATTGATTAGAATTATTCTAAAATATCGATACTTTACAGTAAAACAAATTGAGACCATCGCGGGGCAGTTATACAGCATTTAACTATAAGCGCGATAGTTCGCAAAAGATTGTCTGTGAACTTAGAGAATTAAATGTATATCCGTATAATACTGCCATTAGTGTTGTCTGCTTACGATTTAAATTAATTTGGACTACCGTCCAAAAAAGAGTAGAGTCGTAAGTTCTCTGTAACTAGACTATAATTTTTCTTACTCTAGTTACTGTTGAGGTTTTATTAATCACTAGTCAACTGCGTGGACTATACCGTTTGAGTGTTCTTTTTGAATCTGCAACATACATATATATAACTTCCATATACTTTGTTGACGTTCAAACTTGAACCCGAAATAATTATAATTTCCTAGAAAGCGGTTATTTTCTTGTCTCTAACTCTTCTACACCAGACGTTCTGGACGATTTGTACCTTTTTCACTTCACACTTCTTTTGGCAGATAAACAGGACATATAGTTTCTCCATTCTCCGCTTCCACGCGAACTCTAGACATTGCATATTTCAATACCATACCATATATTCCGGTACTCGACATGTGATTTAGGTTTTCCAGGAAAAACTTAAAGTAAAATAAAACCATTCGTGTAAGAATTGAACCCATAACAGTCGCTTACAGTCAAACGCTGTCTCACTCAGCACATCCCACAAAGACCTCAATGTTCACTATTTTTGTCTACGAAAACTGTTCATTATATTTAATTACCTTTGCTAATGCACAATTTATTTATTTCCTATAGTTTAGCCTGATTATCATGGTTCTTCATCATTTTTAATTAGCTTCAAGCTGTATTCCGCACGCAGCAGAGTAGGGAATACCTAGTGTTAAGGCACTTGGTTTCCGACTTTCCGCCGAATTCGGAGGCATTTCGTGTTAAGTGGCGGAACTTAAGGCCGCGCTTTGCCACGAGACCGAGCCAAGCAAATGGAAATATTAAATATTTCCACTCCTCGAGTCCTTGAATCCGACCCACAACCAGTCGTTTACAGTCACACTTCGTGCCTCTGCACCACGACTAGTCCCAAAATCATCATGTCATTAAATTTTATATCAAAGAAAATTGTTTACCACGAAAAGCTTTCATTAACAGGACATTTTCCTATTTATTATAGTTTAACTTAAGCTGGATTTTTGTGTTTCATCATTTGTTTTGGATATTTAATTTTTAACGTCAACGAAAATGCTACGTACGAGTTTTGTTTGCGTGATACACGCTGAAGAAATTTTTGCTAAGGTGACTTTTTATTATGTTTTATAGTGCAGCTGGTCTGATGTAATTCAACACGAGCTAAATTCCGTAATTATTTTTTCAGCTAATTGTGATTTTCATCTGATTTCTCCATAAACAAATATTAAATTGGTAATATTTACATGTTAATTGCGATACACTTCTATCCAACAGTGGTTAAATGCTATACAACATTTTGTTTTATCCAAATCTGTCCAGTAGATAAAAAAGAAGTGCGCCAAAATACAAACTAATAAAAACTAAATGAAATAAATATTTTAAACAATAATAATCCTAAATTAACACTTCATCAATACAAATAAAACTTTCTTCATATAAAATGTTTTTCTTCAAAAAATCATTATTTCAGTTAATCCGCTTACGTTCCACTTATTATCACACATATGTCCACATGGGTAATATATAGTGGGCATTATTAACGGGCTCGGGACAATCAAACGATGTGATAGCGGATTCGGCGGCGCGTTTCATGTGCGCCTTTGTCCATTGTAATCCGCCGCCCGTGCCTTCCTACTCACTGTACGCAGTGCACATGTACCTCTAAGTACGTACTCACATCAACACAAGAATAAATAACAACGATCGATAAGTTTCATCATGAATGAGCTAAAAAATTATAATGTTGGAGGGTAAATTTCGCGCTGAGAAATGTGTATGTTATTTAATAAACGGCTGAAACGATTTTCATGAAATTTAGTATGCAGAGGGTTTGGGGGCGATGAATAGATTTAGCACGGCATTATTATTACAAAATATAATATTGTTTGTGCTTATAGGCAATGAAAAACTGCTACAATAGCATACGAAGGTAAAGTTTCGCCACCATTTAGAGCTCATAGTTCAGATGGGAAGTCCCATAAACAGTGGTTCGATTCGAATCTACATATCTCGCGTTTAATAATTTCTTATACTATAACAATCATTGTTTATTATAATTACAATTTTTAAAAAACACGGTAGACCGAAAAAATGCAAAGCAGAGCTCGGTCATCCTGATATTTTCACTGTATAACATAATACATATAACTGTGGTGTGTTCCAAATTTATTACATTCACATACATACCTAATTATTTCTAATGTATCTATTATTATAAAAAATATTGATTTTCTGTACTTTTTTTTATCAATTTTACAAAGTTTATACTTACATATAGGGTAAAACTTGGTAATACGCCCCACTTTTTTTTAACCTTCAATAAAACCCAAATAATCATAGATTTAATTATTTCTTTTATTCCTGGACGTTAATTGGTTCGTTAACAATAATTTTACAAAACCTTAATGTAATTGGAACGATGGTTAAAGATCTATTTCAATTTTTTTGCAGACATGGAGTGGGGCGTTTTATCAGGTACATATTACCTAATACGCCTCGTTTTGTATTATAAAATGCCCCATGCAATTTAAAATGTCCTCATATATGTCCATACCTAAATTTTATCCAAAACGTAAAAAAACACAATATATCAATAGTTTAATAACTTACAAACATAACACAAATGTAAGGCAAGACTTAAAAGTCCTTAAAAACTCTAAATAAAAAAAAACATTTTCATTTGTAAGTAATTAATTAAAAGAAAAGTTGTTACAATAAAAAACACCAGTCTTCTAAATTAATGATTAACATAACAGTCTTTTCAATTAACTTTGACATAAACCAAATTAAAATCATCATAAAATAGTTGAATAGAATAAAATCAAATCTTGCTGCTTTTAACAGCTTCTCTCTCAGCTTTCTGCCCTGAACGTGTCAAACTTGAATCCAGTCTTCAGAAGACTTTATGTAGTAATTTTCTGTACATTCAACGCTTTTATTTATGTCCATATCCGAACAGTTTTAAGGTGCTTCTCAAAGATGGAACTTTGAAGTGCTTTGAAGCTTCATTCTCTCCCATTTTTTTACTTCATACAGATCGCATTGCCTCCAAGAAGCTCGAAGAGTCTTGCGCTTATATTTAAGAGACATACTCTGTAATTAAAATACAATATAAATTGGTATCTATGTAATTTCGGTACGGGGGCATTTTAAAAAGCATGCGGTGGGGCGTATTGCAAATTTTGCTTTTTAAAACGCCCTAACAAGAAAAAAGCCTCAATTTCAAAGTTATCACGTTTAACGAACATTTATAATAAAGTGTATTTATGTGTATTTTCAACAGTTAATATCAATTTAACTTAAATTTAATGAGTATTAAAATATAAAAAAATGTTTGCAACTTACCACAAATTGTAACTTCACTGAAACACTAAATTTATTAATATTTTTTAAGGGAGCGTAATAAACCACACGTGTACATTAGCTATGTTGTTTATCAACTTATGGCTACTCTCCGTGCAATACGTGTATCATCTAGCTTTCTTAATGTACCTGCTATGGCTGTGGGGCGTTTTGTCAACTGGGGCGTTTTACCTAGTTTTACCCTATTGTTCGGTCCTTATAATGTTTCTAAAAAAGTTTCAAAATTTTTCATTGCCATATTTTGATTATAATATGACTTATGAAGATGTAACATCTCCAGTTAACCTAATGTTGAATACCAAATCAGATTTTTTTATTTCTTGGTATAGTTTCGTAGTAGTGATTCTGTTTTCTGGATTGATTTCTTATTTGGAACGGCCCGCTCGCAGGTTCGCCAACGTGAACTATATATAATATATACCACAATAGTAGTTCTAGTGCAACCCTTTAGGATGTGTTTTTAAAATAAAGTTTTGATCTTGGGTAATCAATTTTTGTAAGGTAAAATCATTACAATCGGTCAAGCGTTTTAGACTTTTAATGTTTAATAAGGAATTATATAGCTTTGTCTGAATGACTCTTTGTCTCATGTTTTAGAATTTTGATGTTTGACTATAGAAAAGAATATATTTGTGGTAAACTATGGCATGTAGAATATCATAAGTGTCGACAAAACGTTTTTAAATATATGCTTTTTAAGAAAATATAGAAATAAATAAAAACTTTACGATGATATTGATTGCGAAAAATATCAAGTATTTATTTAAATTAGACATTAATGGGCTTCATATTTTATAGTAATAAAATAATTATTAAAAGAAGTATATTTCAATTCGATACCTACTTACTAACAGTAAGTATACTTAAATTAAAAAATAATGTACCTACTATTAAAAGCAATTAGCGTTTGGTAGCTACTGCAAACAATGTAATACACAATAAAATAATATTGTAACACAATGAACTTTAAAAGCAAATAAAATGAAGATGTATAAACTCACCTAGTGTTAATTACTTTATAGTCTGCACGATTTAATACCGATTTGATTTACTAAACATTCCATCAACCAATTCATTTGTGTATATAATTTTATGGAGTAGATATGTTGACTGCCAATTAAATTGTGGTCACATTCAATTAAAGTTTTACAACTATTTAATTAGCATTAATTAACTAGCCCAAGACATAAAATCTAAATTAATGTCAAGGTGAATCTTTGTTTACTTGATAGATTCAGTAAATATTACGAAAGTACTCTTACAGTAAGAATTCAAAATTTTCAATGCACAGTTTGAACCAGGGGTGCCTATAGTGTGTAAGGTAGTTCATAAAACGAGGTGACGCCGTTTTGTTTCCAAGCAGCATTTTTATTATACACTATATAAATTTATGGAATCATCATCGAGGTGTATAGACTTCTCTATTCGCAGCGGGTCCATAACCATTACGGCATTTAGATAAAAGCTTATAAAACCTCGTTTGCACGGTCATTTTTAAAGATCACAACTATAATTGTTTTAAAAAAGATGTAATGAAATCATTCGGTTTATTATACACTTACAAACAAAAGATCAACTTGATTATTTTTAAGGAACTTTGAAAGACGCCCAGAGTTATAAATGCAATAATGTTGCTGCTGACGGTAATAAACTCGTTATGCCTAAGAAAATGTTATTAAATATATTCAAAAGATATTATTAGTTATTACAGTAGCAATATAATGATTTATACATTTTTTATTTACGCCTATATATGACTAAGCTTAATACTTAGAGGTTATAAGGGCACAGTGGTAGTATCTGGCTGTACATACTGTGGCTACAATGGCTGTGGATCGATATCTGTATATTTGAACGATTAAATTGAAAATATTTTGAATTTCCCCTCAGTGATAAGGCGTTAATAACTTCCGTGAAAATCTCTAATTAAAAATATATTTAAAATAGAAGTTAACGTACTTGCATATGTTTTTAATGTGCTAACTAGATAGTAATAACGAATTTCTGTCAACATACATGGGAAATCTAGTAATCTGAGCAACAAAATATATAATTTTTAGCAGCTTTCATATTCGGGTAGTCAGAGTAAATCGAATGATGTTAACCTCTGTTTTTAACTTCCTAACCGAAATCAATACATTGGTTGTTAAGTATTCTAACTCTACGCACTTTACCTTAGGTTAAAGAAGAGAAATGTTTAATTGCAATCGTCCTTGTGGGGAAAAATAAAACCTACCTATATAAAAAATAGAACCTACTGGCGTTAACACTCAAACTTAAATGGCCTAAAACTTTTAGGCAAATAGTCAAATATGAGCATCATCAGTAAATATCATTTTATTATAAACTGTTAAAACTTATGCATAAATATAAAAAATTCAACCACTTTAGGGACAAGATGAAGAAAAATTTAAGTTGTAATTAAAAAGTAAATATTTTAGAACAATAAAACTTCTCAACACCCGGCAGCTGTAAATATTAGGCATGTGTATAGTATATATTGTGCTGCAAGCGAGGGCTCGTTATTTTCTGGTCAATTGCCGCTTTACTGCGCCCGCGCATCCTCACATCCAATTACTGCCCAGCCGCCAATGCTATAAACTATATTCCTCTTCAGATAAGTCATAAATATAAAGAGAATCCATATCATTTTAAACCATATATTTTAGAAAATAAAGCATCCTTCGCTGTAAACATTTTCATCATAATACGTCGGTATATCGCAGCAAATGCAAATTATGCTTAGGTAAAACGTGTTTGTTGTCCATCTTGAGTTTTATTTTTTACAATTATCTCGGATCGGTTACTTGGAAATGCATTCAAAGGAATCGAGGAGAGCTCGAAGTTGTTTAATAGGCTTAGATTAGAAGTTAAAAGCCGAACCGTATCCAGCAATAAGGATCCATTAAAGTTACCTCTAGACTTATGTTACTTAAAAAAATCTTATGCCTATGACATACGCATCTGATAATGGGGCGTACACAAATATTATCTGGTAATAAAAACTTCTTTATGGTCGGAATACTAATATATTAATAAATTAATTACTTAATCAATATTGAAGATTATTATTATATACAAACAGTTACTAATGCAGCTCACGCTTTGTTTCATATACCAGAGTAGTCAAAGAGAACCTAGTGTCATGACATTCCGTTCCACTTTCCGACTGAAATCAAGATATTATGTGTTAAGTTATTTAATTTAACAGTTATGTATTTATTGTTGTACACAAACAATTATAGGAAAAGTTCCATTCATAACGGTTCGAAGTTGTTCTTCTGAATAATTATTTTAAAACATTTATATCTTTTTGCCGATATCAGGTTAATGAGATAATAAACAATAAGTTTTGCAAGTGCAATTAGCCAGAATACCGACAAAGAACTCGTATGTTTGAAGTTGCCGCTGTCAGCATCCGCTTTCTCTCCGTAGATAATGCCGGATATGACGTGGCCTTGCCGAGAGCTTTTCACGATTACGTGATAAATTCCAGCTTTCTTATAAAAAACTCCTTTTATTTGATCAAGGACCTAACATTGAGTCATAGAGTAAATTGACCTTAGTTATAAGAGTCATTTTGTAAATATTTGTAGAGACGATAGAATGGAGTCGCTTGAGGTTTGGCTTGTAAATTACGGAATTGCTTAATGTAATAATTATATAAAATTATAATTATTATAAGTATACGATTGCATTAATTTTTTCGTTTTGTGCAATCGAATATGGAATACTAATAGATTTGACGGTATCGTGGCTCATTGAAGAAACATTGTACTTATTACATGAAACATTTGACGGTTATGATTTCATAGTCTACTCAAGAAAAGAATTATTTAAATGTGTTTAGATATTTTAGTTAAGTAAAATATAGCACGGCGCCATGTTTCTATAGGGTAAAACTAGGTAAAACGCCCCAGTTGACAAAACGCCCCACAGCCATAGCAGGCACATTAAGAAAGCTAGATGATACACGTATTGCACGGAGAGTAGCCATAAGTCGATAAACAACATAGCTAATGTGCACGTGTGGTTTATTACGCTCCCTTAAAAAATATTAATAAATTTAGTGTTTCAGTGAAGTTACAATTTGTGGTAAGTTGCAAACTTTTTTTTATATTTTAATACTCATTAAATTTAAGTTAAATTGATATTAACTGTTGAAAATACACATAAATACACTTTATTATAAATATTCGTTAAACGTGATAACTTTGAAATTGAGGCTTTTTTCTTGATAGGGCGTTTTAAAAAGCAAAATTTGCAATACGCCCCACCGCATGTTTTTTAAAATGCCCCCGTACCAAAATTACATAGATACCAATTTATATTGTATTTTAATTACAGAGTATGTCTCTTAAATATAAACGCAAGACTCTTCGAGCTTCTTGGAGGCAACGCGATCTGTATGAAGTAAAATAATGGGAGAGAATGAAGCTTCAAAGCACTTCAAAGTTCCATCTTTGAGAAGCACCTTAAAACTGTTCGGATATGAACATAAATAAAAGCGTTGAATGTACAGAAAATTACTACATAACAAAGTCTTCTGAAGACTGGCTTCAAGTTTGACACGTTCAGGGTACCACGTTTGTGTAACAACTATGGGCAGAAAGCTGAGAGAGAAGCTGTTAAAAGCAGCAAGATTTGATTTTATTCTATTCAACTATTTTATGATGATTTTAATTTGGTTTATGTCAAAGTTAATTGAAAAGACTATTATGTTAATCATTAATTTAGAAGACTGGTGTTTTTTATTGTTACAACTTTTCTTTTAATTAATTACTTACAAATGAAAATGTTTTTTTTTATTTAAGGACTTTTAAGTCTTGCCTTACCTTTGTGTTGTGTTTGTAAGTTATTAAACTATTGATATATTGTGTTTTTTTACGTTTTGGATAAAATTTAGGTATGGACATATATGAGGACATTTTAAATTGCATGGGGCATTTTATAATACAAAACGAGGCGTATTAGGTAACATGTACCTGATAAAACGCCCCACTCCATGTCTGCAAAAAAATTGAAATAGATCTTTAACCATCGTTCCAATTACATTAAGGTTTTGTAAAATTATTGTTAACGAACCAATTAACGTCCAGGAATAAAAGAAATAATTAAATCTATGATTATTTGGGTTTTATTGAAGGTTAAAAAAAAGTGGGGCGTATTACCAAGTTTTACCCTACCAAATCTACAATACTTTTAGAAATAAAGATTTTAAAAATAGAGAATAAATATCATAGTTATAGGGTATAACTATTCCGCAGTGCGGCAGAAGTAAGTTATAGTTAAATATAGATCTTCGACAGACATATATTGACGTCTTATTACGTCATATACTTTAATAAATATATACACATTTTATATGATATTTAAAAGTAGCGTAACCAAAGTTTTAAAAAATATACTTAATACGTGTAAGCATTCTTTTACATATAGCTGTCAACAGACCGCGCCGTTTATTGCTTGCTTACGGCTAAATTCATTAAATTTACGATACACACTATCTCTCACGGGGAATTTAATGCGATTTAATAGTGATGCATTTTTGATTATTTTCCTGAACAAAAGGAGGGTAAGACTAAAAGTGGGGACGAAGGGCGGGAGCGGCGTTCGTAGCGGGCCAATAAAGGCGCGCAGTAAATCCACGTAATTTAGAGCGGTTGTAAATTAAAGTTCCGCTATAAACGTGGCCGGGCCGCGTACCTGCCGCGCCCGCGCCGCGCCGCGCCGCCGCCACCGCCCGCGTCACGCCAACCATCGTAAATCAACCGCCGCCACTGCGTCCTACGAACTTGCTGCATGACCTGCTCCTATGTCACACTTATTATAGAGTATAAACATAATTATACGTATTTTTAACAAAATATAGCTTAGAAGAAAATGAAGCATTTATCTTCCCTCATTATTTACATTCTTTGAGCTCTTATAGTACTTCTATGTATATGTATATAAACGTAATACTCTACATCAAAGCACGCTCTTCTAAATAATTATTTTTATATAGACATATTTTTAATTAAAAACATTTACGATATCTAAATTCTATAACTAAATACCTAAAGCTTCTATTAATTCTTTCACAATTGTTATAATAAATATGTACCTATGTGATTTAGGTTTAGAGAAATATCGAATATAGCATATTTATATGTAATTATATAGAATAAAAAAAAAAAAAATACTTAAAACTTATAGCACTATACAGAGATTACGTAAATAGCTTCTTAAATGTTTATAAATATATAGTCAAATATATACATCTGTTTTATTTTGAAATGTAAAAAGCTCTTGAAAACATTTCCACGATAAGACCAGGATGAGTGACATTTGAAGTCAGTTATCTCTTTATATAGATGTTGAGCTATAAAATCCTTCCGACGCGTGATGCAGAGTGATTTACTACGCGATCGGGGCACAATATATAGAGTTTACTTTAGACAATCTGAGATGGCTACACAATACTTCGTATAATTTATTTATACACGTAAACTAGAAACCCTTTATGCATTTGTTGGGTTTAGGTTAGATAAAATAGATAATGTGTCGCTTTATGGCTAAAATCGTAAAACGGGATAGTGTTACGACACCATGGGGTTGGTTTGTGTTTGCTAGATGAAAAGAGTAAAATGAAACAACGATTGACAGAAATAAATGTTCACTAATTTGAGCTGTCGTATGTCCTAATAAATTTATTTATTGAATGATATATCTAATTGAATATTGCATTTTATAGTTAAATAAATAATATGTTGTTAGATAGAGTCTAGCTTCAAAATAGTAGAGTATTTTTTTGCCAATGAAAAAAATTCAACGTAACATATGTAGGAAAATTTAGAAATGTCTTTTACAATTGAAAATCATATTGACGTACGTACATGCTATATAAGAACGTATAAACATTAATAAATGTATATACGCTCTTTTTAGGTACATATATTCATTTACTCGTATATATCTAAACGACATTAACATCAACCAATTTCGATATGTATATTTAAAATCCCAAAAATACCATTAATATAAACAATAATTTATCTCTGATCTTTTAGCACCTCATTAAAGAAGATATAAGAAAAGAAAGAATGAATTATTAATGTGTAAAATCTCGGAAAGGTCATGCATCAAAGAGCCGTCAAAATGTACGACGCCTTTCCATATCTCAGAAAAAGATATTAGGTAAAAAATATTGATGGATAAGAGGCAGGTAGAAGGCGGTGGGCGACGAGGCACGCAATATAGCGAGCATTGAGCCTTTTGTTATCTGTGCGAGCGCTGAACGAAGCTCCGCCCTGGCGCGACCGTCGCGGGCTCACATCACTACATCCAACATGGCGGTGCGACGCGTCGCAGCGGCTTATATACATTGCATGAAAATCACTTCTAATTAATGCACAGCAATCAAGCCGCGTCCATGGCGCCACGTTTATATATCACATTACATTTTCATATCATTTTAAAGCTCTACATTTGATTTCTCCAGAGAGTCTCGCTTGTGTTTTGTTTTGTAGGTTTATTATGTTTATAAACAGTGCGTTGTTTTGCTGTCATTAAGTCGTACGCGGCTTTTGGTTAATGTAATTGCAGTGACGTAGCAATAAAATGTTACGTGAATATTATGATAATTACTCGTTTATGAGTAGCCATATGCATTGTCAATAAAAGATACGTTTATAAGACCCATATTTTATCGTCGTAGATAAAAAATTAGACATGGTTTTTATACAACATACCTATACCTGCTAAGATTATTGCGTAACAGTTATTGTGTGATTAAAATAAATTCAAGACTTAAGGCTCTTTACGCACTTGTAAAATTTGAATAAAACAAAGTGAAATAAATTTGTGCAGATAATGTTTTATTTATTAAGGTGCAAATGATATAAAAGACGATTGTCGTACACTGTAATAATTATTCATTATTTTTAATAATTTTTATTATAAATGTGAGTTTAAAATATTATTATTATTTAGTAAGAAAGTTCCGAAATACCAAAACAAAAGCAAGAAATGGCTCAAAATCCATCCATCAATCAATCCATTTTTAAAGTGTGCGGGATTTTTACAAATTTCTGCTACCCAAAGATTATTCTACGAGCAATCGTTTGGCAAGAGAGAATGCTATTTATTAAATACTTTTAAACATTTTTAGTGTTATTTTACACTTTGCAAAATTGAAAAAGACATTTAGAAAACGTATAAAAATTTGAACGCTTGAAAATTTGAAAATTTTGACGCAGCTGGTAGTAGAACGCATGGCTCAGCGGTGACAGCGCCCAGACGGTATTCAGGAGGCGCAGGTGCGAATCCCGCTGCGTTTAAATTTTTATACGTCTTCTAAATGTCTTATATCCAGTATTCTTTGTAAATTTTGCATATTTACGATTACCTATACATTTGGTAGGTTCGAGAATAAATAGATTCAAAGGTTATTTTTTTGTTCTCTTACATAAGAACCCTTCTTATTTCTCTATAAGCCGTCTCTATTTTTTTTATTGTTGGCCAAATATAGGTAACGTTTTTTAATTTTTTTTGGATTTGGCATCAAAAATTGCCTATAAAAATGTTCACACTTCTACAACATATACCTCTTTTACAATAGCGATAGTGGCATTTTTACTTCTGCCGAATGCCGTCAGTTTTCAGCCATAATTTTTAGCAGTAACATTTAAAGTTATCATTTCATTTTTATTCTTATTTTAGAAGTAATATTTTTATTTTAAAGTGAAATATAACGATTTCATCGAATGGGAATCGAAGCCACAACCGTCATATTTCCAGCCAGACACTGTTTCAATGCGCCTAAATGGCCTGAATGTTCACTATTCTTTATATCAACGAAAACTGAAAACTATACGTAACAACTTATATTAATGCAGCATTTTCTTTTTTCTTATAGTTAAACTTGTTATGTAGGTTAATGTAAAATGCTTATATAGTTAATAGTTTTTGTTAAGAAGCATAGTGTTATGCTTTTACTTTAACAGGATCATTATGGTCCTTCATCAGTTGTTCCGTATCTTTTATTTTTATTTGTCAACAGAAAATGCACACCAAGCCGAAAAAATACTTTTAAGGTACTAGGTAAAAATACTTTCTCATATTTTTTACACTTTATTTGTTCTATGATGATTCTACTTCAGATGTTCCATTCTTCGAAGTCAGTATACTCTGTGTCCTGCCGAGGGCTACAGGCTATACTACAAAAAATATTCATTCATATCTGTTTAGTAGAATAAAAAATCATGGATTGATATTTTTCTTCTACTGTTTTTCATCCTCTTATATAACTTTTCGTAAAAATATTCAATGTGCAGGCACATTTTTTTTACAGTATAAGTATATAGATTTGTAAAAATAGTTCTCAATTTTTCAGAACGTTCTTAGAACATAAAAACATCGATAATTGTTTTGTCGATTATCGGTTGATTTTGTGACAATCAGTGCAGGTTTTTTTGGTGTTCATTTTAAACAATAAAACATGGTTTGATCTATTTGCATGTTTGATGTTGGTAAATAATGCAAACGATGTGCCAAGGAAAGCCCCCTTGGCGTATGATTTAAGGGGTAAGGATTTAAGAGGTAGTAACAAAGGAATACTACAATTTATAACTTACAAATGTAAATACATAATAAAGGCGAGAATATTCAAAGATTAAAAATTGTAAATTCTAATAAAAACTGAAAGGTATCTTGTGTCATTGTAGGCCATCAACGCCCTACTCTAGCCTCCTCTAGTAAAGTCTACTGCAAAGTCTCTTTGTATCAATATTATCCTTTATAATATTTAATTAAAATTAATATTCTAGGTTGAATGTCCTAGAAAATGTCAAAGACTTAAGAAAAGGGGGCAGGGGATTTCGTCTGT
This sequence comes from Dryas iulia moderata, assembly GCA_019049465.1. Lineage (NCBI taxonomy): Eukaryota > Metazoa > Arthropoda > Insecta > Lepidoptera > Nymphalidae > Dryas > Dryas iulia. The sequence goes on from CM032429.1 coordinate 7,463,916, forward strand.
TTCGTCGGGTCATATATACGGTCATTGTGAACAGGAGCGGCCGGAGAGTAGATACGTAAAAAGATTGCTAGTCACTATTAAAAAATAGCAGTCTGGCTCTTTTAAGTCAAATAGAAAAACTATTAGTTTGGTATATAAAATATGGCTTATCTAAAATTCTAATTTCTTTGCGATGCGTTAGAATAAACTAATTGAGGTATCCAGGACCTTCTACGACTGTACTTCTATTTAGACTTTATTGTATGGATTAGTGCAGTTTGTGATTTAAGCGAGCTGCCGAAAATTCATAATGCCTACCCTAAATTCATAATGTCCTATACAACCTATATATATTACGCGGGCAAAGCTGCGAGTGTGCCGGTAGTTTTTAATATATCACATACTAAAACAAAATGTTGATTCTATATTATTTGAACATGTTGGAGTATATTTAAAAAAGTCTTAGCAAATTATTTATATAATATTTTATACAAACTTCATCTATCTTCCTTTTTATTCATAAAGCAAGTTTTTAAATTTTAAAAGTACCTACTCAAAACTGGTCACGTCATCCAAATTAGAGTAAGAGACAGCGTGTTAAGATATTGTTCCGAGGCTTTTAAGCTAAAATCGTTACTAAAATATATCGTTGCATCTTATATTTGACATGACGTTCTGGTCAGCACATTGCAAATATTATTTTAATTCGGTTTATGAGATACCCATATCATTATTATCAATTACTACTTTGAACCTTATTTGTCTTACTAAGCATAGTTATTATGATAGATATTATTATTTAAAAAATATATATTATAGAAAATAATTAAAAAATTGAATGCAGTGGGACTCGAATTCGCGCCTCTTGACCCGCCTAAGCGCTCTGAACGCTAAACTATGCGTTCTACTACCGACTGAGTCGAAATTCTTATACGATTAAGCATGTAAAAAGCTTACAAAAATAAGTAGGGCTTATTTATAAAAATAAGTTGTACTTGTTTTTTTTATTAATTTTAAAAGCAAAACGTTTGAAAGTAATTCAAAAATGTTTCTTCCAATTTCCTCTATCCATCACAATAAAATGTTAAAAAAGGTATATTGTATTTCATTTTGACTCTGCATAAGATGTTGTAAAAAATAGAAATGTATAAAAAAAATAATATAAAAATTAGTTATCATGCTTTTTTGTACAAGAAAGCCTATTTCTTTTTCTAAGCGTAATTAACATTCTAAAAATAATACTTTAATAAAAAAATGATTTATCATGCTTTTAATATTGTGTACTTATACTTTATAAAACCTATAAAAGTGATTAATGTTATGAGTATAAAAAAAGATGTATCTATATGAGAAATAAGCAGGAACACTAAAACAATACCTAAGCTTTTTTAAACTTACATAATGTATTCAAAGTGTGTCGTTAAATTCGGCTTTTAACACGTGGACACTAGATACGATATGGAAAATTTAATAACTTCACGTTTATTTCCGCATAGCTGGTAGTAGGCAGAACACATTCTCAAGACCATTTTTTCGATTTCCACCAGAATTAGACACATTTCGTGTTAAGTGGTACAGATCAATATGTTTTGTCTGCACTAGCGGCGCATTGAAATAAAATAATTTAAAAAATATAGTCATCTCTTAAGTGAAATTCAAACCAGAGAACCACTAGAGTATTTACTTTTATGTGAAAACGTATATTGTGTTACGATATATCCATATCCCAAAATTCCTTTTGGAAATAAGAAAACCCAAATATGTTAAAAAAGACATTTTAAAAAAAGCCATACGTAAACAATAAACATACATCATGTACGACTTAATAAGCAAGTTCATGCCTAAGACATCATTTATGTATTTTTCTTTGTTAATTAAAAAAATAATGAATAGACGCTTCATGGTACTTAGCTTAAATCATACAATTCCTCGACATTAAATGATTAAATTAAATCTAGATCCAGTATAGAAACTTAGTTTATATTCCGTTATTATAAATAAAACAAAGGGATCAAATTTCTAGACATTAAATCGGTTTTGCATTCATATTGCGAGGCTCCCCCGCCATTTGCCGCGGTCCCCGAGGCGTCGTTAGCGACATCTCGCGACGTGATTTATTCAAGTCTACACAACTGACACATAAATGTCGCTTTTGTTTCGCTTTACTGGCTGATTTAGGGGAAAAAGAGAAATATTATTTTATTTAACTTAACAAGTAGGTATTGGTGTTAGGATTTCCGTTTTTAAGTGTTTTGCTTTGAGTATTTTAATGTTATTTTCGTTTACCGGGGTTTTCCGATGCTACTTAATTCTATGATATGTATGTACCTACCTATGTATTTGAATGAACATGGGGGTGCAATTGCTAATTTGCCTAATACTCTAATACACTATTTAGCAAAACTGTAAAAAACCTGGCTCTAGACCGTCTTAATGCACAAATTTAAACTTTAATATGAAAAATTCGAATTTGGTTTTATTTCCCTATGATAAAAAAATATTAAAACATTTAAGTAAATATTATAATTATCACTAGATAACTTAGAATGGAAATAAATGCAAAAGTTCGCCAAAATATAAAAGCGTTTGATAAATAAAGTAAATAACGCAGCGAAATTTACATAAACTAAAATCTTAGTTGTAAATATAATACTACGTACATGTCTACCTACATGTCTAGAAATTGATTCAGAATAGGCAGAAGAAAATGATTGTAATATCTAATATTAAGTATTTATTATAATATTCAATATAATCCGGAAGTCACATATAGGTATGTAGGTATGTCGCATAGTTATGACGTTTTTTATGTTTTGACATCCTTAAAACAAAAACACCTCTGAGAAATTTTGAAATAGTTATTTATTCTTAAACGTCATTAAAAACATATTGTGTGATCGACCATCCAATTGAAGATATACGTAGGTATTATAAAAAATTACATACTTAAGATTAAAGCGCGGCGTTAAGTTCCGCCACTTAACACGCAAGCCTCCGAATTCGGCGGAAAGTGGGGAACGGAGTGTCTTAACACTAGGTTCCCTCTGTCTACCCTGCTGTGTGCGGGATATAGCGTGAAGCTATTTAATTTAATTTTTTTTTTACATACATACTTAAGATTAGATTCGAATTAAAATGTTTTCGATTAATTCTACCGAATTATTCTTAGTAAGCGTTAATAGATTGATAAGTTGCACACACATTTTTTTGATATTACGTATGTTATGTTACTCAAATACTGACTGACTGTATTTGAATAATTTAAAAGTTGAGTAAATTACTAAATAAAAAAATCAACCAAATTAAACAATTTTACGTAAAAAGTATTTATATAACATAAGACAAAACAAGGAAATAAAAAATATATTTATAAGTGCATGCGCTGAAAAATATTAATTTCAACTTATTCACGCCTGGTACGGAAGTGTCCCAATGTCAGAGTCGTTAGCTTTAAAAAATGTATATTCTTTTATACGTGCATTTTGTTTCTAGCCCATTATAAAAGTGATTTTGTATTGAATTAGTTATTGCAGAAAAAGGGGGAAATTAAATAAGTTTGACAGATACAATTTACACTGTAGTAGATATATGTATACCTATTGCTACTATCGGCCCGCTCGCGCCTTCGCTGCGTTAACTACATAACTGTTTCGTTATATTGCAACCCTCGATTTTTAAAAAAAACAAAATAGCCTATGTTAAACGTTAGATTATCAACTATATTTATGCCAAAAAATATTACAATCGTTCAAGCAGTTAAGATTTTTCATATAAGCTTTCACCCTCTACTTCAACCCCTTAGAGGTCGATTCTTAAAAAAATTAAGTAGCCTATTTGACCCCAGATGTTTTATAATTTTCATTGTAAATGTCATCCAAATCGGACTTATAAATTAGCCGTGAAAGCATGACAGACAAAAGACAGACTTTCGCATTTATAATATAAGTATGGATATATCTCTCTATGATTACATTAAAGCCGATAAAGTTAAGAAGGAAATAAAATATTTATGCACATAAATAATCCCGTTTAAATATTTAATACAAATAAAAATGAAACACATTTAAACACTTGGTCTAAGTACAAATGAGCTTTATGCTTCATAATCATTACGAAGCAGAGTAATAAACTAATACCGCCTTAGGTACTTGTCATGATTTCGTAGATATACAATATATATAATATCGGTCGGTAGTCTCTGGATGGGTCGCCCAAACGAGACTATTTTTTTCTTTTGCCAAAAGCTTAATTGCTTATATCCGTCTTAATGTACTTACCTTATGTATTGATTATGTATGATTATTGTACCTCAGTAGGTATAATCAAATATCGTCTCCGATTAGTACCTAATAGGTATCATTTTGTAACAGACTATTATGTTTAAGCAACTGATTAAAATCGGTTTGGGGCAGTCGTAAGGTCTGGGGTCCCGAAAACTGCTTTGGTGTGCTTGAGAAGTAAAGTTTTATTGGTACAAATATCAAAAACCTGCACTCTAAACAACCCTCGTGTTGGACTATTGAAAATTCATTATTGTTGGTCTATCTACGGCGAAAAAAACAATATTTTCAGATGAGTTTTCGGTGAATTGCTTTCATAAAATGTTTTTGTGGTTACATTAGGCTTCTATATTTAAATAAAAAATAAAATACCTTATTTAGACTCAAATTACTTTATATTAGTTACTTTATATTAGTGTAGACAAAGAGAAATAGAGTAGCAGTTTCAGTTTCATACTTGCGAGCGCTTGAGGCTTTACCTGTGTAATAACACAATTTAACATACAATCTTTTATTCCTTATTTCAACTATTAAGATGTGGTTTTTTAAACAAAAACGGGCTTACATAAACCCGTGGTTTTCAACTACTGTCATTCAGAATTCAATTTAAATCGGCCCTGTAGATTAGCCATGAAAGTGTTACAGATAGAGAGATTTTCACATTTATAATATTAGTAAGAATTATCATTACTTTAACCAGATTTTTTCTAATTAACGAGACAACTCAGGCTTCTAACGTCTGGAGCATAAAAAAGTGTTGACAATCTAATTTTATTTTTCTCCGACACCAAAGACACGTGCCAGGCTGATTGACAATAAAAGGAAACTTTTGATTTATGCTTTTCACATAGCATTATCATCATACACAATAAATAAATACGTGAATTATTTGCCTACTTATAAAGCTGCACTATTTGCATATACAGGAATGCAAATTTAAAGTTTACATAAAGTATTAAGTAAGAGAAGTTGTGGCGCATAGGCGTCGACGAGCGTGGTCGTCGGTCGGTATGGTCTCTAGAATTCGGTGAAAAGTGGAGAACGGAGTGTTTTAACATTACATTCATCTTCATCTGTCTCCGCTGCTGTGTGCGAGATATAGCGTGAAGCTAAAAAATAAGTAATCAACTATTTTGTATACACATTCCATATAATTTAAAATGTTATTGGACGTTGCAAATATCATAAGTTACTAAATTTGGTACACCGTGTACTTGTAAGAGAGACGTACAATATGGCCATAAGAGTAATCCGAGGCTACTGGAATATCTTGTACGAAGTGAATTGTGTACTTGCTGGTATATATAGGTTATATAGAAAGGAGCTGGTATATATCCCCTCCTTCAATATAGAGGCTCGAGAACTCGACGCGATCTACTATGAAAGAACCGAAAATTACAGGAAGCATCTCGATACACATGAACGAAACAAATGTGGCTCCAAGCGCAAGGATCAAAACCATTGAGGCAATCAGGTCAAGTCTAAGACAGTGGTTAAAGAATCGTAAAAAACTTCCGACGTTTCACTTACTGCAAATTCTCTTAGGACATGATTGTTTTGGAAAATATTTGTGCATCACACGGAAGGTACAAGCATAGAAATGTCATGGTGTGGACCATCTGAAGATACAGCTTTAGACGTTGCGGTAGAGTTTGATAGTACCCGTTCGCTCGAGTAATGCAAATTGACGGGCCACCGTGGGCTTTTAGTGAGTAGGATGCAGACTCAGGAGCTTCACGTAATCTGTATAGCGTTACATGTAGGTATGTAACGAAGTTTCATTCGGATTTCCCCATAAGATAAAAAAAATTATGTTGCCTGTTGTACTAATAGTTTTTATCCTTTTTCAATTATTGCGCTTCTATATAGTTGGTATTCTTAAGGTTCTAATAGAAATAGTATACTGATAAATTGGTGAATTTTGTGAATACAGAAAAAAAATAATTCTTGGTAAAATTATTATAGCCGTCTCATAATTTATATTTGCTTGTAAGTGTAGGATTGTTTGTAAAAGCTTAGTTTCCATAATGTGTTTTTTGAAAATTTAACCTATATAGTAGAAAACTGATAAAACTTCATAGTTCAAAGAACAGGCCATGGTTGAAAACCATACTGGCGGAATAAATTAAAGGATCATAAGAATTTGCTCTTCTAGTATATTTCTTGATTCTAGTATATTTTCCTAAATCTTTTCTTGATTCTGGTATATTTTCCTAAATCTTTTCTTGATTCTAGTATATTTTCCTAAATCTTTTCTTGATTACGTACGTATATTTTCCTAAATCTCTTTTTACGTCACGTTGTATTCCGCATCCTGTTGAGATAAACAGAGGAAACCTAGTTAGACACTGTTACTGTTAGACACTTCGTTGTCTATTTTCTGCCTAATTCTGAAGCCATTGCGTGTTAATTGGCGCAACTCAACGTTTCGCTTCGCCTAGACACCAGAGGAGAGGAGAAAATGAAATATTAAATATTTCATTTATTCGAGTGGGAATCGAACCCACAGCCAGACGTGTTTACTTAGTCATACTTTGGGGTCTCGACTCATCACGACTGCTGCTGTTTACGACCTTATTTTTTCCTCAACATTTTCGGCAAAAATCAAATACCGTGTTACAAGAATTAATCACATTTTCGAGCGATCCTCGAATCGAACCAACTTTTAATTTCTTGGTAATACCGCAGAGGCCATCGTAGCGCAGCGAGGCAGGGTCTGAATGTAAACGCGTTGGTTGAGGGTTCTATTCCAACTCTGGGGATATGATTATATATTATTTCTATTTCTCCGCTCTGGTAACTAAGAAAAAGAGCGTCGTTAAGTTCCGCCACTTAGCTCGCAGTGTCTCGACTTCGGGCGGAAAGTGGAGAACGAAATATCTTGACTATAAGTTCTCAGGAATCAATTTTAAAAGTACTTCATTTATTCAGATGTACACGAACTATTACACGGTAGTCAATATAGTTTGTTATAAAAATTGTGTGTACATAATGATCTTACATTTTTCCGTATTCTTGTATGTGCACAACAATGAAAAGTATGTGCTTTCACAGTTCACATACCCTATTGTAAAAACGTCGTTATAAGTGTTAGGTATAAGCATTTGATCTGACGTCATTTTATGTATAATAATAATACTTTATTAACTAAGTAAGTACCTATCTATATACCTACCTACATGTTACACATTCACATCGCTTCTAGATTAACTAGATAATTTTTTTTTTAGCTTCACGCTGTATCCCGCACACAGCAGACAGCAGGGTAGGCAGAGGGAACCTAGTGTTAAGACACTCCGTTCCCCACTTTCCGCCGAATTCGGAGGCTTGCGTGTTAAGTGGCGGAACTTAACGCCGCGCTTTACCTCGACACCAGAGCGAAGAAAATGGAAATATAATTTCCACTCCTCGAGTGGGAATCGAACCCACAACCATTCGTTTACAGTCACACGCTTGTGCCACTGGGCCACGACTGGCCACCTTATTAACTAGATAATTTTGATTTTATTTTTAAAGTCTACATTTGGCAGCCGTTCAAGTGCCAATTGTGCCACAGCCACCAGAAAGTACCTATAGTTTCGTAAAATGTAAAACCCTAGAAAATTCTCGTTCGTCTTAGTCTTAATTTAAAATGGGTAGATATATACCTACCTACTTATATTAAGTACTTAAGTTTTGTCTTAGAAAATACCTATAGTACCTACAAACAATCGTGCAGATATTCAGACAGATGTACAGAACTAATGAAATTGCCATTATAGACATCTAGATCTTCATTTCAATAATATGTATTTAAGTATTGTAATTACGTAGATCACTATCAAATACAATATTCATATGGAAGATCATGGACTATTTCTACCGAAAAATGTATTAAGGAAATGCGTCTTGCGTTCTGCTATGGACGTGGCCCTGAAAGGAGTGCAGGAGGTTTATTATAATTTTCTTATAGACGGAGGTTAATCTAAATTGACTGGACTATAAAAGTATATTTTATATGTACTAAAATATATTAAAATAAGTGTTGTAATTAACTTATTAGGTACAAACGATTATATTTTAATTACTTTGATTTAATAAATAAAAATCTTTTAAATTAATAAGTAACGTTAATTACTGACAAAAAAACTACTGTCAATTTCTTTTTCTGGATTGTCATTTACTAATGTGTCTCCATCTTGTTTGAACTAATGACCTTAATTGATAATGCTTATTTAAGCTGATAGTCAGGCATTGGCTTTAGTCTTGTATTTACGTACAATAACTTCACTATGGAAGGGTTATTTAATATATCACAAATAAATTCTATGAATAATGAAAAGTTTGAAGATGTTTTTGGCAATGTGATAGAATTGTGTAAAGATGCATCGGTTTGCGTCAAAAATATGCGTCCCTTTAAAGACGTGGAAGACCTCTGCGCCGCGTTTTACAAATATTTGGATGAAATAAGCATTGAAAGTGAGTAAATATTTGTGTTATTTTTAAAGCAATAGACAAACTAATGTATTTTTTAAAATGTGTAAATTTATTTATGGAGGTGCTTTAAGAAAGTAGCCAATAATATTTTAGTTATATTGCTTGTGATTTACAGATTTTTTTGAAATGTTTTATATATTGAAATATTATGTTATAACGTAGTCATGTCATATGAGTTATATTTTTGGGCTTAAATTTCAGTCAGTCTTTCATTCAGTACCTACCTTATAAGTAATAAGGGCTCAAGTTTTAAATTAAAATTCATTTTATTTTATTGATGCAACTCAAGTCTACATTACAAGAATATAATTAGTACACTTTTTATATATATAAATAAACCATCTTGTAATATACATATTGTTATAATGTTAAAAAAAATAGCTTCACGCTATATCCCGCACACAGCAGGGTAGGCAGAGGGAACCTAGTGTTAAGACACTCCGTTCCCCACTTTCCGCTGAATTCGGAGGCTTGCGTGTTAAGTGGCGGATTTTTTTTTTTTTTGTTATAATGTTTTCTCTGCTATCTTGCGACTTGCAGGTGGTGCGTGTAGAATAAAATCAAATATTACCTATATAGGTACATACATGTATCTATCGAAATCTACGAGGCAAAGAAAATTTCTGATTTATGAATATCTATATTTTATTACGACCTTAGTTTCATATTACTTACTTTAGTCTGAATATTTATAAACATTGAGTAAGTAGATATGAACGTCCAGTCAAGCGTAGGTCGATCATTGTTGGCAATATGGGCATGCCTACAACCTAAGTTGCATTTTAAGTCATATTGGACTTGAAAAAACTGACCACTGACTTACGCCGTACACGCCGTAATTCTCTTCGTGTTCATATTCTGTGAATATTCTGTATGTGTACTAATTATTTAAATAGAAAAGGAGCTCCATTTAAACTTATTATAAAAGGACATACGCGTAATAAGGATGTTTTTTTTTACAGAAAAGTTGGAGATTCTTCGATTACATCCTGATTTGGCTGGTAGATTGGGAGCAGAAGAGGAACTCACACGCGAGTCCGCAGGCGAGCAGCGCAGTGCAGGACTAACCACTCTTAATGCTGATCAAAAAGCCAGTATTGACTTACACAATAGAAGGTAATTTGCTTAAAAATTAGATAATTATCTAATATTGGTAATTGTAAAGGAAACCTAGTACCTAAGGGTAAGGTGTTTTAAGTGTGCGCACTTTATGGATAAAATATTTATTCAAATAAAAACAAAACGAGTTTATGTATTTTTAATACATTGGGTAACAAGCTAATTATTAGAGATGCGCCAAATATACGGTTGGTATTCGGCATGTTCGGCTTTTTTTTTTACTTCTCGGTATTCGACCGAATTATTCGATTATGTACTTGGCAACACGACACTGTTTACATATGAGGTGCAGTGCGCGTTTGTCATTCATTCAGTCATTGTAAAACTCATATTTTTTTAGCTTCACGTTTTATCCCTAGATTTGACTACCAATAGAGAGCGGAGCGCCAAATGGTACAATCTCTGCATGCTTCTATCGCCTCGTCTACTACCATCAACCTCTTCATACACGCCCATCGGGGGTCCTCATGTTTGACTTTCTTCCAGTACCTATCATCGATTTTATGTTTTCAAAGGTCCACCGAGGTTTCCTCTTGCTTCTCTTGACCGCTGACCTTTGCTCCATTTATCTCTGTTACCATTCTTTACCTGATCTTTCATTCCCTTCTCTATTCGTCTCCTTCAAATACCTGAAAGTTAGTTTTATTTACACCTTGCTTAGACCATTATTTTCAAAATGGTGATCAATACCTGTATCTCGCATTCTGACGATGCAATAAGCAGTGTATGAACTGCATATTTACTCCTTGGAGACAGCTATCAAAGTACAAACTGAAAAGCTATGCTGACACAGCGCAACCCTGTTCGTCACCCGATTGAATATTAAACCGAGACGACATGCCAACTCCTACTCATAATGATCTCGAATCTTTTCAGCCTGCAACAAGGGTCCGTACACATTATACTGGGGCAGTAGGTGCCACAACTTCTCTCTCACAACTCTACCAAATACTCTCTCCAAATCCCCAAAAGCCCAGAAAACTTTTTGTGTACAGTAAAATACTCCTTAGGCCTCTCTCTGCCTTACCGCATTTTAAGCTTCTTATAGCACTCTCTACATCTTGTATGATGATTTCACCATCTGCCTCTTTAAGACTCAGCAAATGGCTGTTATTTGAGAAAGAGGGGACAGCAAATGAATATATCTATCGCCTTGTAAAATTCCACCCACTTTTGCAAAGAGAGTGTTGGCTCTGTTAGTATTTCTAAAAAGTTTCGTATTTTACCAGAAGTTGCTCGTTAATCTTTTATCTCTTTTATTCTCCGATTGTTCACGCTTAACCTTAATAAGTGCTTGCTTGCATTTGATATTTTTACAATTTATACTCAGATTAAGAAGAAATTATCTCTCTCATGTTTTTATTTTCACCAGAGGCTTTATAATGCGACCATGCTCTCCTCATTAATCTATAGACAAAAACGGCACAGAGCGTACATGTTAAAACTTGTTTTCGTAGCAAAACAAAAAAATATATATGGCTTGTGCCAGTGGCCAGTCGTGGCCCAGTGGCACAAGCGTGTGACTGTAAAACGACTGGTTGTGGGTTTGATTCCCACTCGAGGAGTGGAAATATTTAATATTTCCATTTTCTTCGCTCTGGTGCCGAGGTAAAGCGCGGCGTTAAATTCCGCCACTTAACACGCAATGCCTCCGAATTCGGCGGAAAGTGGGGAACGGAGTGTCTTAACACTAGGTTCCCTCTGCCTACCCTGCTGTGTGCGGGATACAGCGTGAAGCTATAAAAAAAAAAAAAAAAAAAAAAACAAAAAAATATAAACCGAATATTCAGTATTCGGTTATTCGGCGAAACGAATATTCGGCACATCCCTATTAATTTTCTTTTATGATGGGCCATTTTTGTGTATACATTGAGAATTGCTATTTTAAATAATTAATGTCAGTCAGTCAGTGTCAAGGTAAATGCTGTGGTTGCTGCTTGTAAAGCACATATATTTTGTAGCGACTTCAAAATGATAAAAAAATGTTTAACACTTCGAATTCACTAAATAAAATAATTAATTTGTGCCAAGTAAATTTATTTTTTACTTTACTTTTGAAGTCAGCTTTTTTTGGTAAAATATATTTATATTAATGATTTTTAGTACTGCCTTAATTTACCGAGGTTGCTTCTCGAATGAGGACGTGACTGCTTTATAATTGATTCAGATAGAAAATGATAGAGGGATAAAACATAAAAAAATAACAAACGAAGCGATTTTTGAAAATTCCCACCAATTCCTCAAAAATGCCACCATGATAACCTGGTTTCCTTATCATCTTTTCTAATAAAAAAAGAGTGATTGAAATTGATTTTTAAACCACGAAGCTATCTGAAAACACATAAAAAAGCATATATACTGTCAACTTAAGAAACCTATTTGTCGCCGGTGAAAAATCAGTCTTAATTTTAGATACCATACTAGCGACATCTGTTTTGTATAAAAACAGTTAAGGTGTAACATTTTGTCTACGCCATGTTGGAGTTATAAACTATTTAAATAGATGTCGCCAGTCACGAAATTAAGCTCAATGAAAATGAATTGTCATACTTGATTTTGAAAGAAATAAGTGTTTTGCATATTCAAAATTATAAATAACACAATTAATATGTGTATCCTTTTAATAATTGGTTAGTTGATGTTTGAGGATTTTAAAGATAGCTCACGTATCTAACAACATTTACTGTTCATATTGTATTTGATTTTTGATACAAATTTATTTTCTTACATGGATAGAAAATAACAGAAGTTCGATACTACTTTGCTGCTCTGTTTCTCCTGCTATCAACATACCAGCATATGTCATTAATAAAAAATACTTATAATTTATCATGTCCTTATTAACTTTTAAAATATATATAATACTAGCGACCCGCTCGCGGCTTCGCCACGTGAACTACCACTTTCATCCACTATTGCCTCTTTGGAATTGGTTTTTTTTTATAAAAGGGGGATGGTCTAAATTTTACCTTGCGTCACTAATTATATTCTTGCGAAAATCATCGATGCATCTAGTACAATGTCTATACTATTTGATAACGTATAGTGATAACTGATCTAGTAAGAAAACGTACGAAATCTGCTATCATATATCTATATGATAGGAGATTTCGTACATATTTACCATCAGGTATATAGTATTATAAGCTGGTCATAATATCTTAAATAAATTTTAGACTTTTTATTTTATTTTACAATTGTGTTACTTACTGGTATTAAAAAAATACCTTTACTTGCAAATAATTAATATAACTTGACTTTGGTACTTTTTATTTTTCTGCGGGAACTATATTGAATACCAGGGGTAAACTAACGACCCGCTCGCGGCGTCGCTGGGTGAACTACTACTTTCATACCCTATTTTAGCACCTCTGGAATTATTTTTAAAAAAGAGAGGTAGCCTATATTTGACTTTGCCTTATCAACTATTTCCTGAGAAAATTAATCAAAATCAGTCAAGGAGTTTAGATCTTTCATTCTCACTATATTCTTAACATACATAAGTTTCATCCACTGTTTCAACCTCCTAGGGTTTGATTTTTTTTTAAAAGTAGCCTATATTTGACCCTACGACTTCTTCTTTTCGAATTTCATCTAAAGCGGGCTAGTAGATTACTCGTGAAAACATAACCTATAGAAGAGATAGATTTTTGCATTTTTATAATAATATTAATGAGTACGAATATATCTAGTACAATGTCAACTATATAATAACAGATGGTGACAGAAAACGTAGTGACATTTGTTGTCATATAGATAATATAAAGTTTTGTAGACCGGTCAAATGTATTTTTAATAGCAAATTATCTTCAATAAATGTTGTGCTCAATTTATTTTATAATTATTTTAAGTTATATTAGTGATATTAAAACAAATTTAGTTTCACTCGTGAACTATCAACACAATTTAAATGTTTTTTTTTTATTTTATTTTTCTGCCGCAGTTGTATAGAATACCAGGATGAAAACTATCTCATATGTTGCTCTAACCTTTAAGCTAACTCCATACAAAAATTCATTAATTTCTACCCGGTAGATATCAGTATATAAATGATTTACTTATATTGGTTTTTTATTTTTTCCAAAAAAACTACACGGAAATCCGGGATAAAAACTATCCTATATGTACCTTTGGACTATAAGCTATCACCATACCAAAATTCATTCATTTCTGTCCAGTAGTTTTGCGTGATTGGCGAACAAATTAACAGACAGACAGACAGACAGACAGACAGACAGACAGACAGACAGACAGACAGACAGACAGACAGACAGACAGACAGACAGACAGACAGACAGACAGACAGACAGACAGACAGACAGACAGACAGACAGACAGACAGACAGACAGACAGACAGACAGACAGACAGACAGACAGACAGACAGACAGACAGACAGACAGACAGACAGACAGACAGACAGACAGACAGACAGACAGACAGACAGACAGAGAGACAGACAGACAGACAGACAGACAGACAGACAGACAGACAGACAGACAGACAGACAGACAGACAGACAGACAGACAGACAGACAGACAGACAGACAGACAGACAGACAGACAGACAGACAGACAGACAGACAGACAGACAGACAGACAGACAGACAGACAGACAGACAGACAGACAGACAGACAGACAGACAGACAGACAGACAGACAGACAGACAGACAGACAGACAGACAGACAGACAGACAGACAGACAGACAGACAGACAGACAGACAGACAGACAGACAGACAGACAGACAGACAGACAGACAGACAGACAGACAGACAGACAGACAGACAGACAGACAGACAGACAGACAGACAGACAGACAGACAGACAGACAGACAGACAGACAGACAGACAGACAGACAGACAGACAGACAGACAGACAGACAGACAGACAGACAGACAGACAGACAGACAGACAGACAGACAGACAGACAGACAGACAGACAGACAGACAGACAGACAGACAGACAGACAGACAGACAGACAGACAGACAGACAGACAGACAGACAGACAGACAGACAGACAGACAGACAGACAGACAGACAGACAGACAGACAGACAGACAGACAGACAGACAGACAGACAGACAGACAGACAGACAGACAGACAGACAGACAGACAGACAGACAGACAGACAGACAGACAGACAGACAGACAGACAGACAGACAGACAGACAGACAGACAGACAGACAGACAGACAGACAGACAGACAGACAGACAGACAGACAGACAGACAGACAGACAGACAGACAGACAGACAGACAGACAGACAGACAGACAGACAGACAGACAGACAGACAGACAGACAGACAGACAGACAGACAGACAGACAGACAGACAGACAGACAGACAGACAGACAGACAGACAGACAGACAGACAGACAGACAGACAGACAGACAGACAGACAGACAGACAGACAGACAGACAGACAGACAGACAGACAGACAGACAGACAGACAGACAGACAGACAGACAGACAGACAGACAGACAGACAGACAGACAGGACAGACAGACAGACAGACAGACAGACAGACAGACAGACAGACAGACAGACAGACAGACAGACAGACAGACAGACAGACAGACGGACAGACAGACAGACAGACAGACAGACAGACAGACAGACAGACAGACAGACAGACAGACAGACAGACAGACAGACAGACAGACAGACAGACAGACAGACAGACAGACAGACAGACAGACAGACAGACAGACAGACAGACAGACAGACAGACAGACAGACAGACAGACAGACAGACAGACAGACAGACAGACAGACAGACAGACAGACAGACAGACAGACAGACAGACAGACAGACAGACAGACAGACAGACAGACAGACAGACAGACAGACAGACAGACAGACAGACAGACAGACAGACAGACAGACAGACAGACAGACAGACAGACAGACAGACAGACAGACAGACAGACAGACAGACAGACAGACAGACAGACAGACAGACAGACAGACAGACAGACAGACAGACAGACAGACAGACAGACAGACAGACAGACAGACAGACAGACAGACAGACAGACAGACAGACAGACAGACAGACAGACAGACAGACAGACAGACAGACAGACAGACAGACAGACAGACAGACAGACAGACAGACAGACAGACAGACAGACAGACAGACAGACAGACAGACAGACAGACAGACAGACAGACAGACAGACAGACAGACAGACAGACAGACAGACAGACAGACAGACAGACAGACAGACAGACAGACAGACAGACAGACAGACAGACAGACAGACAGACAGACAGACAGACAGACAGACAGACAGACAGACAGACAGACAGACAGACAGACAGACAGACAGACAGACAGACAGACAGACAGACAGACAGACAGACAGACAGACAGACAGACAGACAGACAGACAGACAGACAGACAGACAGACAGACAGACAGACAGACAGACAGACAGACAGACAGACAAAAATTCTACTGAGTGGTTTTTTTCACCTCTGTTATCGATATATTAACATACCCAATTAAAATTTTTCCGAAATTTTTCATGTACAGAATTGACTTTTCTACTCTTTTATTATATATATAGATTAATAAGTTGGAAATGTACTAGTAAACATATATAACATATTATAATTGTAACTTATAAACATATTATATTGCTATTTTCGATTTTAATATTATAATAATATTCATTTTACAGATACAAAGAAAAGTTTGGATTCCCATTCATTATATGCGCAAGAGAAAACAAAGTGCAATCAATAATTGAAGGATTGCAGCAGCGATACAATAACACAAGAGAGCAAGAGATTACTATTGGTATCAATGAAGTTAAGAAAATTTGCAAGCTTCGCATTCTTGACATTGTAAAAAATTAAGGATAAATAAATACTTGAACATTAATTGAAGTGTTTTACTGCAGTTTATTATAAAATAAGTGTATTAATATATAAACGAATTAGAGTAAGCCCAAAGATTTTTCTACAACAGCATGAGGTTGCCCGCTGACTTCACGGAACTCAGGTGTATTGAGAATATCTTCAAATCCAATATCAAGATATCTGCCAGTAAATACATCATGTTGCAAATTTGAACTGGTGAGGAAAGGAAGATGGCCGACCTAAAATAATAAAAATAACTTATATTATTATTACAAAGTTTTTAAACAATTTATTTATTTTTTTATTTATTTCAGCTTCACGCTGTATCCCGCACACAGCAGGGTAGGCAGACGGAACCTAGTGTTAAGACACTCCGTTCTCCACTTTCCGCCGAATTCGGAGGCATTGCGTGTTAAGTGGCGGAACTTAACGCCGCGCTTTACCTCTGATACTAGAGCGAAGAAAATGAAAATTTAGTTGCATGTAAAATACCGAATTCACATAATTATAATTACAGAATTTTTTTTCACTGCCATAGGAACACGTCACACGTCAAACGTCTTCTAATGAGGTGTAAGACCGCATTAGAAGGTCATATATCATATCTTTGCTAATTGCTCATTCTGTGGCTGACCATAATACTGCCATGGCTCAATTGCCTTATTGGCTACTACTTCTTCACATTGTTCTGGAATCACAATTTATACTATAAGAGATTTTTGAAAATTGTATGATTTTACGGTGTTTCCCGAATAGCAAAGTATTCATAGAGGATCTAGTGTCAAGGCAGTCTCTCCTTCAGAGTTGCAGTGCTCTGCCTTAGGTTTTAGGATTTAAAGGGGAGATATAAAATAATATTGACAGTTAAAAGACTATTTAGTATTAACACCAATTTATGAACTTTACACTAGTTTAAAGGTAAAAAAAAAAACATTTTGGCAACACTATTAAGCAGCCAAAGATCAAATTTACACCAAATATTTGCTGATTTTTGTTGCATTTTTTAAATTATTTTCATGATCTTATTTTCATTATACAAGTAATTTCTTGCAAAATAAGTATTGCTTACCCCAAAATGCTCTAAACTATTTTTACATTTGAATAAGTCAAATTGGTCTAAAAGCCAAGGTTATTCAAAATAATTTAAGGTAAAGTAGTGTAAATGTGTATATAAAAAGAAAGAAGTAAAACAAATTATTCTTCAGGTTTCAATACAATATTGAATACATCAAATTGAGTAAAGCGGTACGTAAAAACTGATAGTGTATATAATATTTAGATAGTGATTCGTGTATAAATGGTTTATTTATGAACTAATAAAACTAAACTTGTTTTTTGTAGTGTAATAATAAATAATAATAAAATAACCATGTCATTAAGACATTTCATTAAGGTTTTCCATGTCAAAAATTAAAAAAAAGTCTTTATAAACAGAAAAAAAGTAACTCATTGACATAAATAGAAATGAAATTGGGATATGAATATATTGGCAATATATTAGATAATGATGATTACAATTAGGCAATATATTTGAACTTTATTTTTTTCACAAAATATTATCCAACTGAGCCTACTATTTGTATGAAGATTGAAGGCAGTTTAAGTGATACTGTGTTTGGAAAATTGGTTAAAAGACAAGTCAGCAAAAAACTAGTATGGTCAAATGGTGTATGTAAACTTTCACTTGAAATGCGACACATTGGACATCAGGCCAAAAAAAATATTGAAAAATTATGACATCAAGCTCAATAGACACAAAAAAAAACATCAAACTGCACATAATTTGTTAGTGCCAAAAATGGCTTTCAGAAACATTACGACTTTCAACTTTGATAAATAATCATTTCCCCGAGTGGGAATGAAACTCAAGACAATCATGTTTATAGGCAGACTGTCCCACTGAGCAACAACAATGCTTGTTTTAAAGTATCTCTTATCAATTTTTGTTGTCCCAGCAAATATTGCAGTCCTTGGACTTAGATTTATGTAATTTTTTGTGTATTTCAATGCTTAATTAAGCTTTTACCTTGCTGGCAAACTTCCTTTCCATTGTTAGCTTTAAGGGTGCATGAAGACCTTGAATGTTGCGAAGCATAGCCATATTCATTTTTTCTTCATTGAGATGGTACTGGAAAACATTAATTGTAGTATATAATATATATATTTTTTGTTTATATTATATCATGCACGGACATGCAAGAACTGATCTCCTTCCTTCCTTGTGACTATGAGCAGATGTGTTTGAGTCGGGAGTATATAATATAATGAAAGGTAAATAAATCCCTTAAATAAAGATTTTTATGATTTTGAATGATTTAATTGCCTTATCAGGGCATTTAGCAATAACATATATTTATATACCCAGTGCTACTTACACATATATTAAAGAATCTCCCTTAATATATGTTCTAAGAAGCTCTCTTTTATATGTTTGAATAAACATGTCAATTATATTGTAATGTTTGTGAAGTGCTTTGCACTGTAATAAGAGACTTGGTGGAACTAAGATAATTGGGGCAAAACTAAGGTAGTTCATGTTCAATGATTAACCTAAGAATTTTAGATTCTAACCTACTTAAAGTTCCCCATTTTGTATAACATATAATAAAAAGTATCGATACATACATTTTGTTCAGAAGCCTGAAGAGGATGAGACATGCCTAATTTGTTTTTAGTAGCCGCAAATCCCGCAACCATAGGACTAGGTATCCCAAATGGACCTTCTTGAACTGTGACATTTCCAGCATGCTCAGGTTTTACTTTTAACGATGGAAGTCCAAAACTCTGTAAATATGTAGAAAAAAAAAACAGTTTAAAGTAATGAGTGAGTAGAAATTCTACTATTGTTAATAGACCTTACAAAATAATAAGTTAAAACCAATTACGCACAAAAATGCCATTACCATTTTGAAACAATTTAGTTATATTTCGATTTATAAGATAAAATATTAGTTTTCTTCAAGATTTTAATAAGAGTAACAATAAAAGTTCGGTGTATTTTCACGCCGCAAAGTTAATAATATACCAGAAAAATGCTATGTCAAGTGTCAATATTTGTCAAATCATGTTGGAATACAGATAATTTCATCGTCGTAAAGGTAACGTCAGACAAACCCTATAAAAATGAGCCAAAAACTTCAATTTATAATTTTTTTCTCTAACATTATCTAATTTTAATATTTTGTAATACAAAAATCAAAACGAAATTTTATATATATAAAAGTTGTTATAAGAAGCTAAATTATTTCATGAATTTTTTATACATCAGAAAATGTTGCAACCCTCAAAAATAGATGTACTGTAAAAATATGTTTAAATAAGATTTAAAAAAAAATCATGGGCACAAGTAGACAGACAATATATAATAATAACAGGTCTATTAAATTAAAATCGGAATAGTAGGCTTGTAACTCCGGAGGGATATAATATCATATCACTCTATTTTAGTATTTTCAACTATTAGGTTTTTGATATTTTTATAATAATCTTGATTCCCAATATATCACTTTTATAATATATATTTATATTGATAAAACAATATTTTTATTATATTATTAAGTTTTTTTGTCGCTTTATGATAATAATTCGCAATATAGATGATACTATAGTCTGCTTTTGCTATAATAAAATGTTCAAAAATAAGTATACATACATAGTTTTAAATTTATCGTAAATTACTTAGAACAATGAATGAAAAGGGCTATAAACTATATAAGCTATGCCGACTTTTACAATTGTACAATCTGTGCGTTAAGAAACACAATATAAATGCAAACATTTAAATAAGTTGTATGTAAATTTATTATTTCCTTATAGACAGCTAAACAATTAGCATAAAAATTATAATCTGTGATAAAGTTATGACTTCTAAATAGACTAATCAAAATAAAAAAAAATACATACGACTTTTGTACCTATATTCAATTCATTTATCATCAATATTTTTTCAGACGTTTGCATATTTTTTGATAAACATACCTTTTATTACTATTTATAGAAATAGCTAACTTACTTAAAATATTTATATAACTATTTAAATCGCTGACTAAATATGACGGGACGTGGCACTAAGAAAGAATTGGTATATTTATTTATTATTAACTATATTTTTTAGGATTAAATTATTTTGAATACATGTTAAATAAATAATTATTTGCTGTTAGGACCCTGAAGAGCAAATGAGGAGAAAATTTCGGGCCAAATGTTTGTTCCGTGCTTTAGGGCGGCTTGTACTCGCTAATGCATATTGGCTTATCGAGGGTGTTGATCAATATGAAGGACTGGATAACGTTAAACGTCGAGTCGAACAAGCAGTTCGTGGCAAAAAGAAAAAACAATTATTAAGCATAAATGTTAGTGTCTAAGTTTCGATATTCATGTATGTTATTTTTTTAATTTAAAGTTCGATGCTTAGTCCATATATTCACATCATAAAATAGAACTTATATGATAACTTAAAAATTCATATGAATTTGAACTACTTTGTGATATATTAAATACGTCCACACCTTT
The DNA here is from genome assembly GCA_019049465.1 of Dryas iulia moderata. Classification (NCBI taxonomy): domain Eukaryota; kingdom Metazoa; phylum Arthropoda; class Insecta; order Lepidoptera; family Nymphalidae; genus Dryas; species Dryas iulia. The sequence goes on from CM032429.1 coordinate 7,485,160, forward strand.
TTTTGCACGCACACACGAAACCGTTTTTTTCCGTTCTCGTAGGAACATCGGAAAATCCTGTCTCTTTCGTCCGCTTCACCACCATAAAAATTGACATATGATTTATATGACAATTTATTAATTCTCCTATTTTTTTTTAATTCATCGCCTATAATTTGACATGGGCGTTGTCGGTCAGCCACTCAATAATGCTAACGTTTCATATATTTACACCAAGGTATACTTAAATTTATAAAGTATTATAAATTACATTATTTAATTAAGTTGCTTAAAAGTACGTTATTTAATTATATTTAAGCAATCCTTGCATGTTTATCGCAGCTGGTTAAATATACTATACAGTTTTTTTAAAGCTCTAGTTTCCAAGTAATTTATTACCGAGAAACTAAAACTTCTAGTTCGGTCATTAGTTACGTACACGATCTAGACAGAATTAATGGTTAAATGTTATAACTTTAGGATAAAGCACTCCTGAATAAGCCAGCCGAAGAAAGAACAGATCAAGAGAAAAAATATATATTTCGTATCATAGGCGGCCTTAAATGTTTTAAACGATATCCTAACGTGAGTTTATTGATTTTGCTAATAAATAATAAATATTCTTGGGACAAATCACCCACGGCTTTCGCCATTGTTGGTGTTTAGAAATTTTTGACGATGCCGACTCTATATAGCATAGATTTGGCGTGACCAGATCAACCAAAAATAGACAGATTAACAGTAGAGAATACATATGCTCGTATCCATTACACGAGCGTGTAGATAAGTATGTAGTGGGTAGAGGAATCAAGCCTACGAGTCTTTACATTCTTGAATCTATACAATAAACATATTTTATGAAATTCTCTCAAAAATCTTACCAACGAAAATAAATTAATGTTATAATGGCTTATTGTTCAGAGTGCTTGGACAGTTTTCACGCACAGTTTGGACGCACGTTCGAGTCCCCGACCGAAGTTGAATACTTTTGCTATATTAAAAAGTATTTGTGGCCCAGTGACACAAGCGTGTGACTGTAAACGATTGGTTCGATTCCCACTCGAGGAGTGGAAATATTTAACATTTCCATTTTCTTCGCTCTGGTGTCGAGGTAAAGCGCGGCGTTAAGTTCCGCCACTTTACATGCAATGCCTTCGAATTCGGCGGAAAGTGGGGAACGGAGTGTCTTAACACTAGGTTCCCTCTGCCTACCCTGCTGTGTGCGGGATACAGCGTGAAGCTATAAAAAAAAAATAATAATTAAAAAGTATAAGTATATACTTTTAAAATATTAATAAGACTTATCACGTATAATATAATAAAACTTTTACTTAATTAGCACGTGAAAAAGAAATTGGCAGCCGTTACGTACTTTAAGTATTACGGTCCAGGGCGTACCATAGTTCGTCAACATCAGGAGGCACACGCGTTGTATTTTATTATAAATGGCGATGTGACTGTTAGCCAATTGATTTACGATGAGCTCTTACAACAGTATATATCTGTTGACGTCGGCGTCATGCATGCTGGTGATATGTTTGGCGAAGTGTCTTTGTTGCATAATATATCTAGGACGGCGACTTGTACTACGAATGGTTAGATATTAATATTTGATACAATTATTACTAATTGTTATATAATTCTGACTGTAAAAGTGACTGTGGGTTCGATTCCCACTTAGAGCATTGATTATCAGGACGTTGAGTGCAGTCACTTAATATATAATGTCTTAATCTGAGAGGGAATGTGAAAGACGGAGTGCCTTAACACTAGGTTCTCTCTGACTATCTATCCTGTTATGCGCCCTATAAACAATATGTAGTTTTAAATTTATATTGTACTGTTTCTCAATATATTAATTTTTGTTTCATTTTGTATAAATTAATTATGAAGTTTGCACTGTGCACCAATATCTGACCTTCACCGCCACCACCGTCGTATTTGCGGCATTCAACAATTGCAATGTCTCTAAAAACGTACAGAAAGCGAGACGGAGTGACTAGGCTCTCTTTGTTTAGCCTACCACATGTGATGTGGTGCACAAAGAGCTTAAAAATAAAAAATAAATATGCAAAGATATTAAGTTCAGTATATGAACCAAATATTCAGATTTTTTTAATACAATATACATACCTAATACACGAATTGGAAATATACGTTCCCTTATAATTGTACACATACACATATTTGATATTTTCTTAAAGCTACGTTAAGAAAATCAGTTGTTTGAATATGAACAATGATTAAAAATAACATTTATGTATTTGAAAGATTGTTTGGGAATCTAGTTTTAATTGGCGTCTCAGTCGAACTCCCGTTGGTTCATTATTTATTACTAACAGACATTCAACATGATCATTTAACCAGGTGTATTTAGGTCATGACCCCGAAAGGTGATGGCTCATTCAGGAAAATAAACTATTTAAAAGTAAAGTATACACAAAAGCTAAAGATGTTTGGATGAATATAAGTATATGCTATGTACCTACCTTGTAGCAAAACAATCTAATAATAAATTTATTTACTCGAATGATTTGTTAGTAAATATGCTTAGAAAAAAAATAGACACTGAAATCAGCTTCAAAATACTGAAAAATATGTCTCGGAGTTAGAAAATAACGTGAACGTCCAAAATTCCTTAATTTTCTTTATAAACGGGATAGCGTATCCCCACTTTGAATTTTCTATTTGTTACGTATTAAATATTTATATATATTTCTTGATATGATATTTTATGAATAAAACAGCTTATAGATTTACGTTTTCCCACGTATATAATAGTAAAACATATAGGATAGTCACAAAGAACCTAGTATCAAGTCACTCCGTTCTCCAAACTCTACCCAAAATCGAGATGTTGCTTGTTGAGCGGCTGAACTAAACATCGTACTTACTCTTTTTACCTTCTTCTTAAAGCGGTGGAGTAAAAATAATTTAAATATTCCTCCGAGTGGAAATTGAATCCACAAGCATTCGCGTTTAAAGTCAAACGTTGTGCCACTGTGCCACGATTGCCTCTCTTCTTATTTTATATTCTTAACATATATTTTTAAAAGTAATAAAAACAAGAAAATATCATACAATATACAACAAAAGACAAAATTGACAGTTTGTTTCGTATTTTTATAGCACAATAAGCTGTTTATTTCGTAGAGTGATTCGGTAAGAAAACTATCAATCAGATTTCGATTCAACATTTAGTATCGTAGTAACCGTATTAGTCGTAAAATATTTAGAGGTTTGTTTACGTTAGTTGATAGCCCGAGGATATACTGGCTATAAAGATATTGTTAGTTTTATCCCCTAACAACTAGATCACTGTGAGCTGCTAGTACTTATGAAGGAGGACTTCAAGAATGTTCTCCAAGCGTCCATTCAGAAACAATGGGACGAAGTTCGTCGTGCTATGTCAGCTTTTACTTACTTTGATGCGCTCGATGAGGTAATTTATAATTTATGTGCATATTTATATGACTAATGTTATTATATGTTTATAATTTTACGTCTTATTTTGATAACAGTAGAATAAAAAATAAATAAATGTAATATGTTATATTCTCTTCGACGTGGTTGGTTCTTGTACATAATTATGTAAGTTTTTTTATTGTATAAGAGATTGATATGTGGACTATACCACAGACTAAAATGTATTCTGTTAATTCTTTTCTAAATTTCAATGTATTATTAAAATATCAATTTATTTAGTGTTTTTTACATCTCAATATTTGTCTATTAGGTATTTAAAGTTATTACATTGTCAGTAATATACATATTTCAATATCCGTACCAGGCATAAAGGTATAGATAGACAACTCGACCTGCATATACATTTTTTATAATTATTTATAAATAACAAAAATCAAATAGATAAAACACTATGAGCAAAATAACAGAAAAACAGAAATTATACATACTTAAACTTTTAAAATCTTCCCTGTGATATCACTTTCGACATATTAACTTATTCAGTGGAGGACGGAGTGCCTTGACACTAGGTCTTCCCTGACTACCCCGCTATGTGATAAAGCGTGATCTTATTCACGCGTAATATGAATATACACTTAATCTAGTAAATAATTACATAGTCAGTATCAAATAGGCTTTACTATATTAAAAAAAGAAAATAATAAGCAAAAAATAAAGCCTATGCTATTTACAAAAAAATGTTGTAGGTAGCACGTCGCGAAGGTTGTATAGTTGCCAAGATGAAGTCCTACGAACCAAATGAAACGCTACTCGGTGACGGTGTGGGTGTTGCCAATTTCGTTTATTTTATTCTATCTGGGCGATGTCAGATGATCGAGTCGTTACAAGTGATTGTTACTACTCGCCTCGGGAAAAATTATTACGCTTTGTACGATCCTTATGTATGTTGATTTATAAATATTTATGTTAATAATATATTTTAACTAGTTTAAGGTATGCAGTAGATTTAATAGCATCAGTGTAGGGGAAATTTAATTGCAATTAACAATTAAATTAAGATAAAATAATTAATTCATTGTTAATTGTGGTACATACATAAAGAACTGATAAGTTTTCAGTTAATTGTGATTTGTATGTGATTACCCACACATATATAATGATTGTTAATATTTAATTGTTAATTGCAATTGAATTTTGCCCAGCACTTAATAGCATATATCTACAGCTTCACGCTTTTTCATGCATAGCAGGATGCTCGGTAAATAAGACACAGGGAGCCCAGTGTCAAGATACTAAATTCGCCTTTTTTCGCTCTTAGGTACCAGAACGGAGAAATGAACATAGTATATAATAGTAACCTCGGTCCTGCACCCACAACCATCGCGTTTACAGTCAGATACTGTCACACTGCGCTACGGCTTACAGCATATGTGTAATTAAAATATATAAATATTTGGGACAGGATCTGGTGATTTGAAACGCATCTGAAATTTTATTTTTAATATCATATATAAAAATAATAATATTTTTTTTTAATAATTACTAAGTAATATTTAAGGTGCCAAAAGAAGAGAGTGAACAGGACTTTGAAACAAAATATTTTGGCGCTTATAAAAATTTAAATAAAGAAGATGAGAGCAAATCAAATGAGAGCGAACAGGCAAAGGAGAGTAGTAAAAGTGATCCTAGTTGTAAAGTTGGATCGGAAAAGAATGTTTCTCTGCCTAGTTCATTTAAAAAACAGTCAGCTAGTAATGTTAAATCAGATAGTGATTCCAAGAAAACAACTGAACAACAAAGGGAAAGCAAAGGAAGCGTTGAATTTGATGTTCCATCTGTCAAATCTAAAGAATTGTTGACTCCTACTCACGAGAAACCAAGAGAATCTGTTAGGTATGAATTAGTAACGCGCAATTTTGTAAGCTGGGTCGAATTCAATGGGTCAATTTTGTAAGTCAGAGGGAACCAGTTTTAGGACTACCTCCGACACTTTGTTCTTGACATTGATTGTTGGGTAGCGGAATTTAAAGTCGAGAAGACGAACGTTTTACCAGAGCAACTTAAAAATACATATATTTTCTTAAGTGACAGTCATATCACTACTAACACGGATTCCCTAATACGTAGCGCCATAATGTTATTTTTTGTTTTAGACTTAGTATAATTCCTGAGATCACACCTGTAACTAATAAAAAAATGCCGCAGCAAAATCTTCGGACATATTTCATGCAGGTATTTTATTTTTTATAAAACCCATAAATGTAAATAATATTTTTAATATATTTTAAATATATTAAAAAAATATTAATTATTTATTATTTTTTTCTGGTAGTAAGTGACATTTACACCAGTAATATTCGTCTATTATTTTACTCCAAGAATAAATCTTCTTTTGTTGTTGTTGTTGATGGTTGTTGATAGGTATGCCAACTTAATCCTGGATCAAGTTTCGGTTTCGGAGAGAACATGCGCGATCGTCGCATTGTGGCGTTAACACCCGTTAATTGCATGCTTTTACCCAAAATTTGGCTTTTGCAGCGTAACACTGCTAATATTTGGACGAGAATTCAGCATTATTTAGAAAAGAAGGTGATTTAAAAGAGTATAAAATTTATAATTATAATCTATACACATAATAAAAATCTATGTGATCGCTGTCTGTATGTATATGGAAAAATTATTAGTGGGGGCATTTATGAATGTAAGAGAACCCATAATCATTTCTTTCTTGCTTGTGTTTGCCTTTGTATACGTTAATCTTAGAAACAGCTCAACCAATTTAACTGCAGTTTTGACTGTTTTGGTATATATAAGTTCCCTTAATATTTAGTGTTTATAATACTTCAATCGTTTCGTACATAAACTAATTAGAGTATTTTAAATTACATCGTTTACGCAAGCGAAGCCGCGAATGGACCACTAGTATATAATATCTACATAATTCTACATAAAATAATTTGTTTCGTTTAAGATAAATTAACAAATATTATTATAGATTAAATGACATATTCTTTCTTTACTTCAGATTCCAACCAAAAAGCAGCTTTTTAAGGAATTCGTGTCAGCACGAAAATGGCAAGATTTTAAAGATCAACTCGTACAAGATATCATTTCTCGCTCCAATACCGTTAATTGGACTTCTGTCCACGATGTTCCGTATTCTATTCGTATGGAAGAAATGCTGGACATTTAAATATTTAGTTGTGTAATAATAGTTAAATAAATCAATATAAAAATGCATTTGTTTTCATTTTTAAATTCTTTTATTTTTATTAAGTTTGGGGCCAGTCGTGGCGCAGTGGCAAGAACGTGTAACTGTAAACGACTAGTTGTGGGTTCGATTCCCACTCGAGGAGTGGAAATATTTGATATTTTAATTTCACTTAACACGCAATGCCTCCGAATTCGGCGGAAAGTGGGGAACGGAGTGTCTTAACACTGGGCACCCTGCTGTGTGCAGGATACAGCGTGAAGCAAAAAAAGTTTTTACAAAATAGTATTATTATTGCAATATTTATTTTTTCCTATCCACAACCTTAGCTTAAATAGTCTTCAATAGTTTAGAGAAGTTTTTTTCCATTTGGAAAGTAGAAAACGATTTGTCACTAATTTCTCTTTGTCTATCTTATAAAGGATATAAACGATAGGTATAAGATATAAAAATACTAATAAACATTCTATGAGAAAGTTTGCAAAACATTGTGTAAGTATGATAATACAGCTTTCTTTAATGTTTACATTATCGTAAATTACTCTTAATGATGTTTGTGTTCAAAATTATCTTATACTAGTGACCTGTACGCAGCTTTGCCTGTGTAAATTACACGACTATTTTGTTTTATCGATCGTCCACGATATAATTTTTTATATATGAACGGATTGAAATACTATAAATACTTCATGTTAAGAGACTACTACTACTAGTTTACTAAAGTGCAACAGTCGAAACTGCATTCAAATCGGTTGAAGCGATTCTCAGATTAGCATGCACAAACAGACAGACAAACAGAAAAGAAATATTAAAATCATTATTTTGGGTTCTGATACACACGACCTCGACGAAGACACATCGATCAGTTACATTTTTACTATATGTTGATAAGATTATGCAAAGACGATTGGTATAATTATTTTTTAACATAATTCTGTTTATGATGACTGTTTCTTTAAGTTTCAAGTTACTTATACCAATTGTGCGTCATAAAATGTTAAATTTATAATTATTGTCCTATACTTCCGTTTTTCGAATAAATAGCGAGGGCGGAGACCTCGGGCACGGGCCAACTCACCTGTTTGCAAATAACATTGTCAAGGTGCTGTATTGTTTCTTTTACAACGCAGGTTAATAAAAAAATGATTAATTTTAATATTTACTAAGCTTTATCATAATTTAAAAAGTTTTGTTTATTATAATTGAACTTAAATATAATGATTAATAATTCGATTTGACCCTTCGCAGGCAATCCTCCAATTTTTTGTAGAACCTTGACACGTATACTTTAGCTGGACTCCTGGAAAGGTCTCTTCTAACCCTCCTGGTTGCCATTATATTACTACATGTGCGAAATGGACTACGTTTACTTTAACTTCAACAAAGTAACGAAATCACAAAAAGTAGAACAAGGTAGGATCCAAAAAGAACACAGACGCTTAAGCCCGTAACGCGTTTATACTGACTAGCTGACCCGTGCCCACTTCCTTGGGCGTTAATTATATTTTTGTGATGCAGTTTTTATTTATTATATATTTTGTAGTTTTTAGTAGGTACCAAGTCATATAAGGTTAGCTGACATGAGATTTGTATGGTATTTATGTTAATTGTTGAAGACTTCCCAGAATACTGTTATTTGTTAATTTGTTATCTGGCAGCAAAAATATTGGTTTTGTTGACTTCCAACTCGAGATAACCCAACTTATAACTGCGCCTGGGAAAAACACTTCTTACTCAGATCGATCCGTACCAGGGAAAATGTCTGATTCTGAGATTTATTCATTGTAAGTGTAAATGACACCTCTACTGGAAACTGTAACGTTTTGAATTGGATGGGTAGGTCCGGTGGAATCATCGGTTTACGTGGTATACAATGGTTATGGTGGACAACTACATAATATACTTTAAACGACTCGTTTTATCTTCATTAGTTTATGATTAATCAATTATTTTGATATAGAAACATGTTTTGTTCATGAAATAGATCTCTCAACTTCACATAAACATTCTTTCTTTCATTAATAAAGTAACCTTTGCAGTGAATGAAATATAAAAGCTAGCTAAAGAGTACCGCGGAATTTTTTGTAGAACTAATAGAGACCAATATTTTTGGCCAACATTATGTTTTGATGAACACTATGTATGATTAATATTAAATTTAAAAAAAAAATCTCTGATTTTTTTGTTCTATACAAAAAAAAAAGTAGCCTATAGTTTTTTGAATGTCATAGAATTTTCATAATCGGTTCAGTATCTCCGAAGATTTTCTCTCACTGACAAAGTTACAAACTTTACCTCTTCATATAACAAAATAGTATAAATATACAAATATATAAAAAAAAACAATATATCGTGTAGAAATTATAAAGAAAATTACTAAAGACTGGTAGGAAGTATATTGAAAACACGCGATGACGACATTATTGCGCGTCGCGTAACCAAGGTGACCGGTTTTGGCGGGAAGCGCCCACGCGACTTGCCATCTTTGCTAAGCTGAGGAACAAAGCGCAAAATTGCCGAGCATTCGACCGCAGTGCACCGCGAAGAATCGAGCGCTACGTATTTCGACGACAGCTTTTGCTGATCGAAATTTCTTTAATAACCATTAATAACATCATAATATTTTGTTTCTTTTACTTTCTTTAAGAGTTGCTTGTGTATTTAGTTGTGTTAATTCGACATTTTGATTTAAGGTAAGTTACAAACGTCGTTATGTATTTATAATTAAGTATTGATAGAATATAAATATAATATAGAATGAAAATAATCGATTTATTTTATTATTTTATGATGAATTGTAAATCCAAGCTAATGTGGAAATATAAATACACAGAACATATATGTAGATACTTACTACCCATTCATTTTTCAATTATTTTTTAAAGAAAAAGGTTAACATTTTATTTAATATTGGCTCAAAAATATTGATTGATATGTATTGATTAATATAAATATAGTTTTAATTATTATTTTTGGTAGTAAATACTCATTTTGCGGTGTCGTAACAGATATACGAGTATATACAGGTAATATGTATGTATTATATTGCGAATACTGTCTTTACCGGCGTAGGCAATTGCATTACATTGTTGCTCGGTAGATTATGTTTAGAGCTCCACTCAAAGGAGCAACTGTGATTTATGTCTTAATTCTCTTTATTGTTATTGGAGTTAAAGGTCACGTAGGACATATTTGTAAGACTGTTGATTACAATGGGCATATAATATTATAAAAAGCTTCATTCTTTTTCCCGTATAGTAAGCCCTACGTACAGTAGTCACGTCACGTCACGTAGTCACGTAGTCACGTCACGTAGTCAGAGAGAATCTACTGACAAAATACTCCGTTCTGCACTTTCCGCCCAAAATCGCGACATTGCGTGTTAAATGGCGGAAAAAGCCACGCTTTATCTTCGGTATTAAGGTAGAGAAATGAAAATAATATCTATATATTATTATGAGTATGATTATTCATACTCCCAGTGGGAACCAAATCCGCAAACATCTTACTTACAGTCAGACGCTGTCTTACTTCATCATGATAATAGAGGCTCTATTATTATATTAAAATGTAATAAACTAAATGACTTTTAGTAAATGGAAGCTTTTTTAAATGATTTACTTTAATTGATCGTAATCTATAATTTTCAATTTAGACAATGAACTCCTATTATATGTATTTTCTAAGGTATTTTATTTTAATATTTATAGTATCTCAATTACTTTAAGAAGATAATTCTAAGTTGAAGAATATTCGTTTGTTAATTAGTTTGTCTGAAGTAAGCAATTAGTTATAAAAAGAATGCTCTATGTAGTCAATTTACAGATAACTTGTTGACTTTGGAAGGTCGGTCTATTCATGACGCTACTAGAAGTAACAATTAATGCTATTCATGAGTAAAATGATAAAATATACCTATGACATAATGCTTTTTTTAGCTTCACGCTGTATCCCGCACACAGCAGGGTAGGCAGAGGGAACCTAGTGTTAAGACACTCCATTCCTCATTGCCACCGAATTCGGAGGCATTGTATGTTTAGTGGTGGAACTTGACCTTTGCCTCGATACCAGAGCGAAGATTATGGAAATACTAAATATCTCCTCGAGTGGGAATCGAACCCACAACCAGTTGTTTACAGTCACACACTTGTGCTACTGCGTGAAGACTGGCACCACATAATGTTCGTATGTAACAAAATTAATGAGGCCGTCGTGGCACAGTGGGATAGCGTTTGATTGTAAACGTGACGGTTGTGGGCTAACTTCCACTCGAAGGAGTGATTATATATTATTTTCATGTCTCTGCTTTGCGACAAAGCGAGGATTTCAGTTTCGCTACTTAATATGAATTTTTAATCTAAACTATTTTTGGAAGAAAACGGAGAACGAAGTGTCGGGACATTATGTTCTCTCTGAATTTCGATATACGACTACCTTATGACTATGCAGAAGAAAACGTGAAGCAAAAAAATATACTATATGTAGAGGTAAAAATTAAAGATTACTTATTTTTTTGTATAAGTAACGGTTAAATCTGTAGTTGATGTAACCAAATACATTTTCCACTCATACTTGCAACAGACATTTTGATATAAAGTTAAGTATTAAATTGTGAGGTCGAGGATAGCCACCTAGGAAAAACAGCAATAGAATAACAAATACATATATACAGGTTTTTAATTTAGCTGCCTTACGTATAATGTAGGAAATGTAATCAGAACGATTTAATATTTTGTTTAATCGTGTAAGAAGAGAATAAAACTTCTGCAGAAGATTTATTAGATTGTTTGTTGTATTCTCTGTTTGTTTTAAATGATATATTTAGTATTTTTTGAATACTAGTAGATTGAGTTCTTCGTGGCAGTAGTGGTACAATGACTTAATGTAAACGATATGGTTGAAATTTCGATTACGATTTCCATTCGACTTAGTCTAGTATAGTAGTTATATTTAAGTTATTTCAATTTTTCTGCTCTGGTAAGACAAAGCGAGGCGTTAACTTAAGTTCTGACACTCAACATACAATGTTACGAATTCGAAAATGGAGATGAGAGTGTTCTCTGCCCTCCCTCATTTGTAGCGAAAGGTTGTTAAAAGTCTCAATACGAAGTACATAGATACATACATATTATATATATATATATATATATATATATTATACATATATATATATTATAGAGAGAGACGAGAGAGAGAGCGAGATAGAGAGAGAGGAGATAGAGAGATAGAGAGAGAAGAGAGAGAGAGAGAGAGAGAGGAGAGAGAGAAGAAGGGTATAGATATATATATATATCTATTATATATATATAGATAAGATAGATTATGATAGATATATATATATATACTAATAGATATATATATATATATATATATATATATATATATATATAATATATATATATATAATATGTATTGTATATATTAATATATATATATTATATACATAACATATGACCACATAATATGCTTCTATCGCCCAATATCAATAATGGATCCTAATCCAAAACTGCAACCTTAGATTGATGTAGCATTTGTTTATGTGAGTAAATCATTTTTTTAGTGATTATGCAATTATTCGATTGTTTATTTTATTATATTATGGTTATTTAGCCAATTTCTTTAATTTACTTTACACAAAAAATGATTGCTAGATGAATAAGTGCCCAGTCGTGGCCCAGTGGCACAAGAGTGTGACTGTAAACGACTGGTTGTGGGTTCGATTTCCACTCGAGGAGTGGATATTATATTTCCATTTTCTTCGCTCTGGTGTCGAGGTAAAGCGCGGCGTTAAGTTCCGCCACTTAACACGCAAGCTTCCGAATTCGGCGGAAAGTGGGGAACGGAGTGTCGTAACAATAGGTTCGCTCTGCCTACCTGCTGTGTGCGGGATATAGCGTGAAGCTATTTAATTTTTTTTTTTAGATCAATTTAAAAATTCGATAGAGTTTTTGGATTAGGATCGATTATTGATATTAGGCGTATATCTGCTTCTTATTTAGACTTTTTACTTATATTCGTAGATATCAATAGTTATGGTTTATTTATCTCTTTGCTTGCTCACTAAAGATAAGTGGTCCGTACATTGCGTAGTCATTTCATAATTTTATACTTTATATATTTTTTCCACTTCAGAAAATAAAGTGTTATATTATTGTAATGAAGTATGTATATATTCGTAACTTACACGGAAAGTTGTTTACAATGAAACGAAAATAACAAATGATGTAATTTACAGTAATAGGTACGCCTGCACACAAATTAAAATGTCAACTTTATTGACTACTTGTTATATTTTTTTGTTAAATTAAAATTAATTAAAAATTACCATATATTAATTATTGCCGCTTTACGTTTTTGTTATAAGTACATTAATATCACCTTCACACCTTCTAGGGTTTTGTCGTAGTTTATTCGTTTATGCGATAACCAATAAATTATTACTAAAAGGCGATATTTATATTTTTATGTTACGTTATATTATACGAAATGATGTAAAGTTAAAGAGTTCAGAAATATCAGATATTTTTTTCTTTCTGCTTCATGGCTTTTTCCTCATTGCTAGGTTATCAAAGACCTTTTTGTCACTCCTTTCTACACTTTCAGCCCGAAATTAAGATATTGCGTGTTAAGTGGCAGAATTTAACGCCGCGCTTGTTTCTTACTATAAAATAATCATTCCCCTGGGTGGGAATTGAACCCTGAATCAATCGTGTTAAACATTTCGACGCTGTCCTACTGCGCTACAATGGCCTTAATTTAATTTAAGTACGTTATTTATTTCAATTAAGCTTAACTTAATTAATACCTATTAAACGAACAGTTAATACTAAAATCAATTTATTTTTCTTTAGCCATGTATAAAATGCTAGGCACGTAAAAGGAATTTTAATTAAGCATTATAAGTTCATTATGAAAGATTTATATGTGCACAAATATTAACTTAGCGAAGTTTCATATTCGCGACTGTTGTGGAACAAATAAACGAATGGCCCAAATAGAATTTTATTCATTTTTCATGATGACAGCGACTCGTACGAGCTGGTACTGAATTAACTTTCTTTCAGGACGAAAAACGATTTTCTTTTTGGATATAGTATTATTTACATATGTTAATATTATAGTGGATTTATTTGAATGTCATGTTGTTCTTTTTAACAAAATGTTGTTTATATTTATAAAACACTGCGTTGTCGGTTGATTGACTAACAGACAAAAAGCTTAGTTAACACTACACGTTAAATGGGGAAGATTTCCCAACGGAACAGCTAAAAATGAAATTTTACGTATTGTAGCTTATGCAAACATAGTTACAGGCTTCAAAAAAATATTGCTATATTATTTGTAATACCATATATGCCATAAATAAGTAACAAGAATATTTAATTTAGAGTATAAAACAATATTTTAATTGTCTCTACCAAATAAACTATTTTTAACTTTTATTTATGCATAGATTGACATTTTCTAGTTTCTTCTGTTTAGTTAAAATAGCTTTTCCTTTATATATTCACACAAGAGAACAATAAATCATTTCCGTCATATATAAACTGTGGGCGAACACGAAGGCAATCATATACCGTGTAGGTGTAACCGGCTTGCCACATGTCATTTAAGGATATTGATTGATTAATCTTGCACGTGTTTTCATTTACACTACTTTTTTATGGTTCAAAGAACTAGCCGTATTTTTAAGGAGAAACTGCCCTCGATATCGTAATATGACGAAACTATTGCTCTACCATTTGGCCATTGCTTTATTTTTTTTTAAATAAAATTAAATAATTTTCAAAGATTCTATGCTATATGTCCATATCCTTGCGTTTAATTTATAAGGTTGCTAACACTGACGTTGATATGAGAAAAAAAATCACCATCTGAAACTAAAATAGAAAAATGACGTAACGGTATTTGTGTCTAAAGTAGAGTCAATCACGAGCTATCTCGCGAATCTGAGCGAATCAGTGTTGCGATGACCAATGTCCGTATTTGGTAGTCTATAAAACCATATGAAATGGACAACTAGTATGTATTTGGTAAGAGCCAGTTGCTAGGTAAAAAACTATTGACTATTAAAGGATTGTAGGAACAGCTCTTGAAACTGCGGATGTGTGTAAAGTTTTAATTATTTATATCGTTAAGAGATTAAATGACATCCATATGTACTTATATTAAAAATGCGAAAGTCTGTCTGTTTGTCTGTCATGCTTTCACGGCTAATCTTCCGATCCGAATAATCCGATGAAATTTAGAATAAAAGTAGTAAAAGTCAGGGGGTCAAAAATAAGCTACTTATTTTTTCAAAAATCCATTTCTAAGGGGTTGCAAAAGGGGATGAAAGTTTATATGAAAGATCTAAGCCGCTTGACCGACTGTAATGAAATTTGGCGAAAATATTGTTGATAATCCAAGCTTAAACATAGGCTACTTTTTTTTTTTTAAATCCACGTCTGAAGTTTGTAATATCACGAAACAGTCATGCAGTTCACGCGGCGAAGCCCCGAACGGGCGGCTAATATGCTATAAAGCCTTGTGGAAAGTAACATAATGTTTTATGTGCAGCTTAACACTTTTTCCCACATGGTATTCAGAAAGAATCTAGTGTCAAGATACTCTGTTCTCCACTTTTCACCAGATAAACGGAATGTCTCCAACATTGCTTCTTTATTTTTAATGGAATAAGTTACAATGTTAATTAGGTGATAAAATATTGCTAGAAAACTGTGCATGAGGATTTATTGGCGCAGCGGGACAGCGTGTACCTGTAAGTGCCATTGGTTCAGTATTCGATTCCAACTCGGGGAAATTTTTATAGCTAATTTTCAGCTCTGGTGTCAAAAAAAACAGATTAGACATTTTATACGGATATTCATATTATTTGCATAGTATTTAAAACCAATCTACCTTATTACTTCATACTTTTTGGTTTGTAACGTCATATTAAATTAATCAATATTTACGTCAAATTGTTTGTTAATTATGAATTAGTGTTAATCCGTAAAGTTTTATTTTTATATGTTGTGTTTATAGTTTTATATCTAGTTATCATTTAGGTTCTGAACGGTGGTTAAAGAAAGTAATATTATTACTAAAGTAAATAGCTAAGAAATTTGACCAATCATGACCGCATCAAAATCACTGAAATCGTCAACTAGTACCGCCAAATCGGTGATCATTTTGTTCAATTTTATAGACTATATTAGACTGTCGTTTCCTTTCACAGAAAAAATAATAATAATTATATTATACAGGCATTATCTCAGCGGATACGTAGACGTACTGGTGTAATTCGTTCTGAGTCAATAGTGACAAAAATATCATATCCGTGTGATACACCGATGGGCGTTCGTCAGAATCCTTGGACACCTACTAAGAGACGTGGTCCCATTGCTGCAGAAGCTGCGAGTCCTGGGCCAGCTGTTGTGTCGTTGCCTTCTCTGATTGGTAAATTTGTTTGTTATTCCATAAATAAGGTGATGATGAATGATAAAAATACTAAAAATAATGCTATTAAATGCATTATAGCTATATTTTTAAATAAATTTTGAAACTATCTTATATTTTCTTAATTTGATAGAGTTTTTAAATTAGAGATTTGGTAGAATTTCTATGGTGTCAGTAATCAAAATACTTGCCTTTGAATTTTGTTTTTCGTTAAATATTTGAGAAAATATGATGTTTAAAAAAATAAAAGTAAGTTTTAAATTATTTAGATATACAAGTAAACTAAAAATCATCCATTAGTCAATAAATTTAATTGATTTAATTTCAAGTTCTGCATAATATTCAACACAAGTATTGAATTAACATATTAAACAATTATACAAGCTTACAGAAAAATGAAATTAATAAATATATTGCAAAAAAAATTCATTGTCATTATGAGACAATAAATGAGAAACAAATAAATATTTACACAAATAATAATTAAAAAGAACAATAAGACTATTTAATATCTATTTGCTTACATTTTACCTGTTTAAAAATTTGGTCACGGTAAGTTTCTCTTGTGCATATATGTATCGGTTTCGGTAGTATTGTTCGGAGAGCGTGCTGACATCATCCGGAGGTTGCGAGATTATCGTGTGCTCAAACACTGACCTTGTCCGTGTTCATACACAACGTGACATCACTTAGTTAATGTTCACCAATAACACTGTATTCATAACAAGAACGAGTTTTTATTTAGCCTCAAAATATACCTTCCTGTATTTGCTTAGAAATGTGCGATCTTCGTCTGTGTGATGATGTGGTTCTTAATATTTAGAGACGTATATAAATTATGATTTAATTTATGAGAACGAGTTATTTAAACTTTATTTAGTAATTATCGTAAGCGATTGTGGGCGACTAAGTTTGACCGTGAGCAAGGTGAGATCTGTTTGTTACTTATTTGGAACAATATTGTTTATGACTATGAAGAAAACATTGATAATGAATGTGTTGATATTATTTAATCTTAACTTTTATTTGTTTTGATATATTTAATATACGTTAAAACAAATAAAAGTTATTGTTTATTATAAAATATAATAAATTAAACTTAAAATAATGTGACTGCAAATTTATGAAACAAAAATAACAAACAGTAAACATAAGTTGCTGGAATTCACAGAACTTCATTAAAAATAAAAAATAATTTAATTGAAAAGGTTGAAAATTATAGAACTGTATTTATTTATTAAAATGATAAGTAAAATTTAACCAGTAACATAAAAAAGCTAGCAACTAACATAACAGTTTCAATTTTATATTAAAGGTAAACCTCCACCTGAGTCTCGTAAGCCACGTGCACCAGCTTTTACTTTTGGACAAAAATTAGATCCATCTGGCAAAGATAAAGCCGGTCCTGGTCCCGCTTCCTACAACACAGAAGGCATGACAGCTAAAGGTAAAATCCATTGATGTTTACTATAATATACGTTATTAATTATTCCTACCATATATATTACGATAAAAGTTATTGAATAGGTATCTAAGTAATATTATCAAGGATCGTAGGTCTTTATTGGTAATAGATTAACTCAATGCAATTCTCTATTTCAATGGACAATCGATCTTCATTTATACTTCAGTACCGCCTACAGCAAAATAAATTGATAAAATACAAGAAATAATTGAGTAATTGTTTTCTTTTATGAAAACACAATTGTTCTTATTTTCCCAATTTATCCTCTAATAAATAAATAGCTGGAACCGAGTGCTTGATTTATATAAACGTATATATTATTGACTTTATTCCTATAATAAAAGATGACGCCATAATCATGTAAGGTAGTCTTTTTGGTGTATAATTTCTAATATTAATTCATATTTCAAGAAATAAATTGATTCGTTATTACTAAATAAATATTCGTAGAATGTTATAGGACTGTCGTTAAATTTTCCTTATATTCTGAAAATGCATTTATTCGGTGTCGCAAAAATATTTAGCTTAAGCAAAAAGCAATACGTAACAATACAGAAATGTTATACAAACATGTAAATTTATTTAGGTCAAAATTTCATGCCTGCAGTATAATTTACATAAAGTGTGTCGCGCTTACGTTTCTCCCCATTTCTAGGGGTGTATCGAAGTAGTTAAATTCTAGTCATAACTTTAATAGTTGAAAGTCATTAAGTACTTTTGATGTGAATTTTGCTATAAGGTAATTGTCTAATAAAAGTTACCCCATAACATGTTTATTTTACTTTTCCTATTAATAAGTCTTAAAGAATGATATAAAGTTTCTCACTAAATTCTGCATTCGAAGAATATTGCAGCACTGACATTGGTTTACTGTAATTGTATTTATTCTATGTCGCCAAATAAGTCCGTATAACTGAAGGTGATCGAGGCGGTGAGTCAACAATCGTGTGGGAGCCAGGGGACCATGAATGGTTTGTTTGATCTGGTTCGATCGAATGCAAGTCAGTCTTCAATACACGTCGCCTTGTTTAACTCACGGTGCATTTTATTTTCCATTTATTTTTATAAAATAATATTGTTTATTTGTGAATCGTGGAGTGAGTGATTTTTTACAAAACAATTCAGGAGGTAAAAGTTCATTCATTTATTTATATTTTCGTGTACTATTTTATTGGTAAATTAAATAATAAATATAACTACTATGATATTTTAAATTATTTATTTTAAATACGTCTATGGATATAAGGTTATAACATCCAATATCATAGTGGGAGAATTAGAGCAGCGATTTATTACCTAATAGACTCTATCCTGCTAGGTGTTGTCAATCATAAAGTATGTGTAGATCATCTTTACAGATATATTTATAACTTAATACGAATATAATAATATAAAATAAAAATCGCTCATACAAAGTTGAAAAAAAATTGCACAATCTTTCTTACACGTTTAAGTGTACCTATTTACTTTTTACATTTAAATAAAAAAAATCACAACATACAAAACAAAAAAAATAAATTGTATTAAATATATATGACAGTTACAGAGATAGTTTTTGTTACCATACCGAGAGTTAATGTTTTTTTTAGAAAATATAATATTTTAAAGTATTATGCTACACTTTTTTGAACAAATATTTACAATATTTATTGTATGATTTATGTTAATTATATGTATTTACTTTTTATAGATAATCAGCGCATATTTATAAAATTTTTCAATAAAGTATACAATAACTGTTTTTTTATTATGTACCAATTAAAATGTATTTTACGATAACTGTAGCATTCATTTTAATCCAAAATTTTGCTGGCAAAAAGTACCTAGCGGGTTCGCAAAACACTAACAAAATAAATGGCAACAGGCCGAGCAGTGGGTCCTGCAGCGTCCTTACATGGACGATGGCCGCCCCCACGAGTTACACCCACACCAGCGCCTTGCGACTATGAACCAAGCAAAGCTGCTCGCGCTGTTCTAGATCATGCTCCGGCGTTCTCGATAGGCCTTCGAGTAAATGTTCCTCAACCGGGAAGTAAAACGCCAGGTGGATTAGCAAATCGACAATATCAACTTTTCGCTTTAGAACATTCATCGTTTGTTTTGCGATCTATGATTTTTTACTATTTGGCTTTTAGCTCCATCTTTATGTGATTCTACGTTTTTACTTGTTTTCATTTTAGACTATTATTTAGCTGTGTCGCCTTTTATTTTTAATTTTTATTCATTGTATGTTTATTTGCGTTAGAGCTTTGAACTTTAGCTTAAACATTAGCTGTGTCGATATTTGTTGTAAACGTCATCTATCATTTCGTGGGATTCATTTTTCTAGCTTTTTTCCCCCATAGAAGAGTAGTCGAACAGAAACGAGTACCAAGACACTCTGTTCTCCAATTTTCATACATTTTGTTTAGTTATATTTGAGTATTATATTAACTATTACA
The DNA here is from genome assembly GCA_019049465.1 of Dryas iulia moderata. NCBI lineage: Eukaryota > Metazoa > Arthropoda > Insecta > Lepidoptera > Nymphalidae > Dryas > Dryas iulia. The sequence goes on from CM032429.1 coordinate 7,505,123, forward strand.
CTTATATTATTTATTTTTATTACAAAGTTGAATCATTTTTTATATAATATAGATATTTTAAAACCAATTACTGGCTGCGCACGATAAATTCTTATTAAGTTGGAGGTTATAGTACATTTTAGTCCTTTACTTGTAAAGGTAAAAGAATACTTGGCATGATGAACTTCACACTGATTTGGCCATGCAGGAATGTTAATCTTGAAACTTTTCTTCTGTTAAATATTACAATTTTTGTGTACAAGGTGTTAAAAAAGAGACTGTTCAGTTTTATTTGCATTTTTGGAACGTGCTTTTATCGGAACATCCATGATTTAATTTTATTTACTTATTAAATAAAATATAATAATCTGAGAGACTGAGATTCAACAGATGCCGTCTTGGCAAAGTCATTCTGACTGTAAACGCGATTGGTTGTGGGTTTGATTCCCACTCAGTTTTTAAATTATTTTCATTTCTTTTGATATCTTATGATGGCGATGATCTAGTAGAAGTTAATTAAAATTCTATATTATCAAATATTCTGCATGAATGACTTTTAAAATATGTAGAAATTATTAAATATAGAATAACACTATATATCTAAATCTTTCTTTCTTAACCTAAATACTTTATTATTTTTAAATTTATTATTATTCTAATCGTTATTTAACTCTAACAATTTTAAATTTCCAGCGCCAAACGTATATTCCATGCCCCCGGTTCTCGGTGAGGCACGTGAGGGTAGCAAGCGAGCGGCACCAGCGTTCAGTATCACCGGTCGTGGTAAAGCGGTAGAGAGTAAAACGCCCATGCCAGGCCCTGGCACGTATACAACAGATAAAGCAGCGACAGTTATAACTAAACGACCACCGGCGTATACGATGGCACCTAGAAGGGAACTAAAACATCCGTCGGTCGCTGTGCCTGGACCAGGTGTTTACTGCCCCGAGAAAGTAAGTTCAGTGCTTTGTATGTAATGTTTGTAGGTTGATAAAATATTAAATTATAATATGTGGATTTAAATTAGATGCTAAGTTGTGTTCTGAAATTATTATAAAATTAAAAGAATGAAATTTAGAAAACGTATAAAATTTTGAAAGTAGCAGGGCTCGAACCGAAATCGAAAGTGCATTTAAAATTATATCTTAAAAGTAAATATTGCTTAGTTTCCTATGTGACTGACATTACTGACATTTTTTTAAGATTACTGAATGATCTTACATAGAATATAACCTATTTGAATATGCTCGTTTTGGTTTACTAACAATAAGTACATCTCATTTAGTTATTATAATAAAGCACAATATTTTTATTGTGGTTTTAGTTATTACGACCTCGATATAGGGGAAAGTGGGGGAAACGCGAACACCTAAGGGGGAACTTAAATAAAATAGCAGAATTTAGATAAAATGTTTCTTTAATTGCTTTGTAATCAATCTTATTCCTCTAACTAATTGACTAATCAACACTTATATTACTCCAATAAATTGTAACATAAAGTAACAAAAACAAAACCCTTAGTGTTCGTGTTTTAGTCGGGTAAATGCGAACACCTAATGGGGTAATACCGAACTAATATTTGAATGTCTTCACGACAGAGATCACATTTATAACCCGCTGAGGTTGACTGTCCGTCTGCGCATTTCTCATGAGACCATTCTTTACATACGTAGCACATAATCCAATCTTCATCCGGAGGTTTTATATATTAATCTTTACAAAATATACAATAATAGTCAATAGCATCTTTCTTCGCTTCTTCATCCTCGCTCTTTGAAGTAAGCTCATTAAAGTCTGTAATATTGTTGAAATTTTTCATGACTCTTTCAGTCTTTTTAGTTATAGTTTTTCTATCAATACCTTTCAGTATTTTTATTATTTTATTTTTTTGGAATTTTTCATTGTTTTCTTTTGCTCGCTTTCTATTTTCCTTTTCTTCCAGTTGGTCTTTTAGTGGTGTGCTTGTTAGAATGATTGATGTTCTCGTTCTTGTATTGCGTTTAGATGTTCTGGGAGAAATTATAGGCAATTCGACGATTTCAGATAGAGAAACTAACGTCGTTTCGCTGGATTGTACAGCATGTTTATCAGAAGCTGGGATATCAAAAGGTTCAACATCATCATCGGGAGCCTTTTGTTCGTTTGTCTCAATGCCGGTTTCTTGATTATTTGGAGGCTTAGTACCGGAGTCTGGATGTTTTTTGCAGGTAATATTACAGTCTTCGGATTATTATTCTGGGGAACATATGACTGAATTGAATCAAATTCAACGGGGCGCAAAGGATAAATACCCGCAGATCTAAACCCACTTGAAGCTTTTTCAAGATTGCTGCACCGGTTATAAGCATTAGTAAATAATTCAACAATCTCGTACTGTGTGATGGGTTTCCCAAATCGGTCTGACATGTAATTCTCACATTCTTGATTGTATGCATTCTTTAGAGGACTAAAATACGTCAAATCTATATAAATACGTCAAATATATATATACTAGGGTGCCTCTTCATAAAATTGTAATAACAGTCTTTTCCGGCAAGCTGTTTTACTCGGTCAAACTGATGAGAAAGTTTATTCAAATCTGCAAATTGAAAGGCTATACTGCGAATTTTTCTTATCGTCAACCCATAGTATAGTTTGCTACAAGTTATGATATACTCCACGAGTTCTGATTCCTGTTCATCTGTAAATAATGGTCTTCTTCCAGTTTTTGGTTGTTTTATTAAAACTTTATTCAAGTAGTCGAAAATTGTAGTTTTTGGCACTGAGTAAGTTTCTGCTGCTTTCCCGATGCTTAACCTTTTGTTTTTAACATCATCAATAGCTTTTTGAAGATCTTCTAGTTTGTACTTTGTTTCAGTCTTTCTAGTATAATTTCGAGGCATCTGAAAAAATAATAAGTAAAAAGTGAACAGAGAACTACCAACAAGGGGTAATGTCGAACGTTCGTGACTACCCGACGTAGCCTGTTCGCCATTGCCCCGTGGTATTGAAACATTTAATATAATAAAAATATTTTAGGTTACATTTCTTTTGCCGTTAGCGTGACTGTTATTTAACTCATTAATAAATAAGTATTCTAGTACGTAAAAGTGAAATTGCTGTAGCTGATAGAAATAAAGTTACATCGATTCAAATTTACGAAAAAATTACATCAAAAATACACATAATAATTAAAAATTCGTACCTTGAATGCTGCGTGCGTCCTTACTCACTGTGTTGTTGACTGGCACTACATGCGGCGTGAACTTTAAGATGGCGGGGAATAAATGACGTCCATCTCTTTCTAACATAGTAGAATCGTAGGATTCGGGATTACCCCGCGTTCGTGTTTCCCCCACTTTCCCCTATACTTATAGAACTATTCATTCTAATTCTTGAAATTAAAATAGGTCAAAATAACAATCATTATTCATGCATTATAGGACTGGGTGTACTTCTGTGGTCATCCATTTTTTTTGTGTAGTAATTATTTACAATATTTTTTTGAAATAAAATATATTACATATGAGTTAAAGCCAAAAACTTAAAGCCTGGATGACGTACTGCATCATCCAGGTATTAGATTCCCACTATTATATACAAATATAAATAATTATATTTAAATTATTTTCATTTCTTTGTTCTGGTACCTAAGTCAAAATGTGGCGTTGAGTTCTCACTCAACACGAATGTCTCGATTTCTTGTACAAAGGTTGGAGTGTTTTGGCACTAAGCTCTCATTGAGCCCAGCTATACGGGAAAAAGCAAGAAACTAAAAAAAACATGTAGTGTATAAGAGTTTTCTATATAACAGTACTTTATTAGTCCAAAAATAGACTTTTTATTCATTATCATATTAATGAACATCAGTTATAATGTGAATGAAATAATATTAAAACTTGAAATATAAAAAAAAAACAATCTGGCTATATTTAGTACAACATAAATTATGATTCAAATTAATTCATGACATCATTAAGCGTTCATTCTCAAAAACATCACATTAATATTTCTTTTTGAAGAACCGGTTAATTTTGCGCGTGTTTCATACATGGAATTCAAAAGGTTATTACTAACAGGTATGCGTGAACTTACCGTGGGCTCCGGCACATACTTTCGGAATACGTCATTCACAGTTCATCGGCCAATCTGTTCCATACTCGGCTCCGGAAGAAATCACCACTGCTTAAACTAACGTCTGTAATTTAACGCTTAATTTATACCCTGTTTGCGATTCATTGCTTCTTTAATGTTAATTAGTTTATTATTATTTATTATTTATATTAGTGGAAGCATTAGTTAGTCAAAGTCAAAATATGTAGGCGTAGTTCTTAACATTTTCTTTATTTATTCTAACTTATATAATGCTTCAGTAATATGCTTAGTAGAAATATTTGTTATTTTCCAAATGTAAATGTTATCGGGTTTTGTTGAGATAAGTTTATTTGGTTTATGTATCTTAAACACTTTCGAGTATAACATACTTGTGTTTTTGCTTATACACTATGATATTGTTATTTTTTATCAAAAAAAGAGAATATTAAGATGTGCGATACTTTTGCATTAACTGTTTACTTTGTCACGTATTATAAAATTCACTACAATGACAAAGTAATGCTCGCTTTCTTGCTAATTAATCAATACCAGGTGCTAAAAAGTTGTTTAATATGCTTATTGCTTGGCAACGCCTTCTTATTAAGTATTTTTCGCATAAGTTGTTTATATTGTTTGAACAAATATTTAGATTTAGACAACTAAGTATAATTATGTATCCACATAAATTTGACGCAAGTAGTTGTTTGGTCAGAACTTATTATATTTAATTTATTTACTCTTATATATCTAAATATAAATATAGCGTTGTATTTTATACTATAAAAAGAGTTAAGTATTTTTTTTGTGTGTTTAATCAAAATGTGTATAATTTCAGGCTGATTCAGCTCTGCGTGCAAAATCTCCTAAGTACACTTTATCTACTAAAACTAAGATAGAAAAAATCGAACAAGTTCCCGCGCCTAACGCTTACAATCCTGAAAAGGCAGATAAACTTCTAAGAGAAAAATCGCCAGCTTTTTCTTTTAGAACTAAATCTGAGATTGTTAAAGTACATCACGCACCAGCACCTAATGTATATTCACCTGAAAGGTCATTGCACTCGTTGAAAAATGGACCAAAATATACACTCGCGGGAAAAGGTCATGCTGAGAAACATGAACTTACCCCTGCACCGAACTCTTACAATCCACAGAAAGCTGATAAATTGCTACGTGAAAGTTCACCAGCTTATTCGTTACAATCTAAAGATATTCATGTAAAAATAGAGGAGACGCCTGCTCCTAACGTGTACGCCCCAGAAAGATCTATCCATATGTTAAATGGCGGTCCAAAGTTTACAATTAAAGGTAAAGGCTGTGAAATAAAGAAAGAAATAACTCCTGCACCCAACAGTTACAATCCAGAAAAAGCAGATAAAGTGTTACATGAAAGCACGCCAAGATACTCATTTAGAATTAAAGAACAAACTACTGTTAGAAGTGAATCACCAGCACCAAATGTTTATTGTCCAGAGAAATCTATTCATTCGTTAGATAGTGCTCCTAAATTTACTATTAGTGGTAAAGGACCGACAGAGAAAATTCCTAACACTCCTGCACCAAATGTATATAATCTAGATAAGGCTGATAAGCTATTACATGAATCTTCACCGTCCTACACATTTAGGTCTAAAGATCAGGTCGCTAAAGTCGATTACGTTCCCGCACCTAACGTGTATTCTCCTGAAAAATCGATGCACATGTTAGATAGTGCTCCAAGATATACAATTGCAGGAAAGGGACCGTCGCAAAGGATTGACGACTTGCCCGCTCCAAATGCTTACTGTCCCGATAAGGCTGATAAGATTCTTCATGAGTCTTCTCCAGCCTTTACTTTTAGACCTAAAGTAGGTGTCGAGAAACCGAACGAAACTCCAGCCCCAAATGTGTATGATCCGCGATTATTAGGCGGTACTCCGAAATTCAGTCTATACGGAAAGGGGCTGGAAGCGAAACCTAGTGACACTCCTGCCCCAAATGTGTATGATCCACGATTGTTAGATGGAACACCAAAGTTCAGCATGTATGGCAAAGGCCCAGAATCAAAACCGAGTGACACCCCTGGCCCAAATTTTTATGACCCCCGATTATTAGACAGTACACCGAAGTTTAGTATGTATGGAAAGGGCCCTGATGCAAAACCAAGTGACACTCCGGCGCCTAATGTATACGATCCACGAATATTGGATGGAACTCCAAAATTTACCATAAGTGGTAAAGGTCCAGACGGAAAGCTGTCTGATGTTCCAGCTCCCAACGCTTATGATCCTCATTTACCAAATGACTCGCCTAAATTTTCGTTATCTGGCAAAGGCAAAGACGGAAAGCCTTCAGATACTCCAGGCCCTACTAACTATGATCCACATTTGCCCGTAAATTCACCAAAATATACTATAGGCGGTAAAGGCCCGGATAGTAAGATTTCAGACGTTCCCGCACCGAATGCTTACGATCCTACCTTACCAAATGGAAGCCCTAGATTCACTATTTCTAGTAAGGGTCCTTCGCCAAAAATAGAACTAACTCCGGGTCCAACATCGTATAATCCTAATTTACCGCACAGTAGTCCTAGGTTTACAATAAGTGGTAAAGGACCTGATTCCAAACTCCCTGATGTTCCCGCACCAAACGCGTACGATCCACACATTCCGGACGGAGCACCAAAATACACACTGTCAGGAAAGGGGGTTCCCGGGAAAGTATCAGACAATCCGGCGCCAAATGCGTATACCCCTGAAAAAGCCGACAAAGTTTTACATGAAAACTCACCAGCGTATACGTTTAGGCCTAAAATTGAACCGGTTAAAATACCGAATACTCCTGCTCCTAACTACTATAACCCAGAAAAGGCTAATAAAGTTGTATTAGAACACACACCGGCGTATACGTTATCGCCAAAGGGTAAAGATGGTAAAATCAATGATACACCAGCTCCCAATGTATATAATCCGGAAAAAGCAGATAAGATACTGTTAGATAACGCTCCCAGATATTCGTTTAGGATAAAAACAAATCCGTTTAAACCAGATTACGTTCCAGCGCCAAATAATTACAACCCAGATAAAGCTGATAAGGTTTTATTGAAGAGTTCCCCACAGTATACCTTTAGAATTAAACCTGAAACGTTAAAACATGTCGACAGTCCAGGTAATCAATAACTTGTTTTTTTATAATATACCTGTTTTACTTACAGCATCTTTATTAAATATGCCCTTTAAAGTATCAATAGATGTTTATAAAAACATGTATACAGCAGTGAAGGTAGAGAAAACCTAGTGTGAAGACACTCCTTTCTCCTTCAAATAAATCGAAGTATTTTGTTTTGAGTGGCGGAACTCTACGCCCCACTTTGTCGTGCCCGACAGGCACTTACATAATCAATATTAATATTAAATATCATTAAAAACTTAAAAATATTGGATCAGTTACAGCATCTTCTAAAAATAGCTTTAAGCTAAGCTCTAAGCTTTTTTTATACTTAAAAGATTCAATTATTTAAAGTAATGATGATTCTAAACGCATTCCAGCACCGAATTCCTATACAATCCCCAACTTGAACAAGACGCCATTATACACGATATCTGGCAGACACAAGGAGCCGATAGACGAGCGCCTCAAGGTGCCCGCTCCCGGCGCCTACAGCCCGGAGAAAGGATACAAATTTGTACTCACCTACTCACCGCAATATACTTTTGGTGTGAAGATACATACAGACAAATTCACTGACTCGCCAGGTAATCTATACTAATAAATAAAATTAGAGTATTTATTTAGTTTGTAATATTAAAATAACTGCTGATTAATAAATGCATATACATACATATGCATACATACGGTACATATACCCAAAATAACATTTTTACAATTATTGTCTATCTGCCCGTTTGTTCTGGCTAAACTCTGGACCATTTTTAATGGGACCTTCACTGACAGATAGCTGATGTAATAAAGCGTAACTTAGCTATTTTCATTTTAGAATTATTATATCTTCGTTTTATTCTACGTGGACGAAGCCGCAGGCAACAGCTTAGCTTGAGATAACCGTCGCGCTGTGGTTCAGCGTCTGACTGTCAACACGATTGGTTGTGGGTTCGGTTCCCGTTCGAGATATTGATTCTATTTAATTACTTTTTTATTTTTATTACCCGCTCTGATATTTAAGATAAAATGCGGCCATGAGTTCCACCATTCACCTCGCAATCTCTTGAATTCAAGTGGAACATCAAGAACGGAGTGTTCTCTCTGATGTTCTCTCGGACACGTCAGGTTCTCTCCGATTGCCTCGCTATGCGGGATAAAAGCGTAAATTTGCTGTTTTATATCTGTTAAGATGTGACGGTCTGTTGACTGGTATAAATGTTTTCAATTTGAATTCAGGGTAATGTTTATATTGAAAATAGATTTTTTTTTGTATCGTAACAGTTGCTTTTATGTATTACTTTGTACTTTAAAGGATTAACTGTTTAACAGTATTTTTTTGTAGCTTCACGCTGTATCCCGCACACAGCAGAGTAGGCTGAGGGAACCTAGTGTCAAGACACTCCGTTCCCCGCTTTCCGACGAATTCGGAGGCTTGCGTGTTAAGTGGCGGAACTTAACGCCGCCACCCTATTTATACAAAAAAGATATGCAATACAAGCATATAAAAAGAAATAACAGAGAAAGAGAATCAAAACACTCTGCTCTATAATTTCCACTCAAAATTGTGGCAGAACTTAACACGTACACATAAAAGCTTACATAGTTGTTATGATAGCTCTTGTCGTGGTTCGCGAAACGGATTTACGCCTTTAGAATTCATATATAGCACTAGTAAACTAGCACTTTCATAATCTACCACACTTCTCATATTATATTGGATATTATAAAGTGATAAATTATAATAAATACTTTATATGAATCTGTAACGGTAAAGTTTTGATTAGATTTGGATCGATTAATCCGAGTAAAATATAATAGCTTAATATACAATGGAGTCACAATGTCTTGGCACTTCCAAGAACTCCTCTCTCTGCAACGCGATGAGTAAAATTACGGCGAATCTAAGGAACTGAAAAAAATCTTATTTTGTGCAAAAACGGAACGATAACCAAAGATTATATTTTTAGAAAAAATACATAAATTTTAAAATATTTTACATTTTAAAGGAAAACATATTGTAGAATAACTAACACTTTTAAGTACAGAAAAGCATAGATTTTACTATAATATATAATTTTATCTTCAATTTACACACAACTCATTCGCTACTTAGTGAAACATAGGTATACAGTTGTTATCTTTGCGGTGTGTAGGAAAGCATACTAAAGAGGATTTTCCGAAATATCTCATCAGTAGAAACGGGAACATAGTACGCCAGACGCCTGGTTGCGAGTTCGATTCCTAATCGAAGAATTGAAATATTTAATATTTCATTTTCTTCGCTCTGGTGTCAAGGTAAAGTGCGGCGTTAAGTCCCGCTACTTAACACGCAGTGCCTCCAAAATTATTACAGCGTCCACAATCAACAATGAATTAATTATCAATTGTGGTTTACACACACACAAAAAATCTGTTTTTTTTTCAAAATTTTATTTACACACTTAGGAAATTGAAGAAAATATTTAGAAAAAATATAAAAAAATGAATGCAGCGGGACAACAAGAATAAGTTGTAATATAGCGTATTAAAACGCATGGCTTACCGGTCAGAGCGCCTGAACGGTTTCCAGTAGGCGCGGGTTCGAATCCCGTTGCGTTCAAATTTTATACGTTTTCTAAATGTGTTTTTCAAAAGATTAATTGCTTTGTTATTGCAAACAACTCCTATAGTATAATAAACCTCGTTCTATTACAGCGCCCAACAGCTACCGAATCCCATCAGTATTGCAGTCGCCAGTGTACACGATGGCGGGGCGCCGCGAGCCCCCCGCGGACGAGCGCGCGCGCCTCCCTGCGCCCGGGACCTACTCGCCTGAGAAGGTATTGTAGTTAATCTGTAGATGTTACTAGCAGATGTACTTGATGATTTTGATGAATTAGAATGTTTTGTAAAAGATTGTGTACGAGAGGTTAGGATTTCTTTTGTAGTAATAGGGTATTGTATTAAGTCTGTAAAAGATGTTACTAGCAGTGGATACTTGATAATTTTGGAGTGGTAAAGAATGTTTTATGTACAAATTATGAAATCTATAGAAGAAGTAATTAGCAGTTGATACTTGATGACTTTGAAGAGAATTAGTATGTTTATATAAGAATTATGATATATGTAGAAGTTACTAGCAGTTGATATTTGATGAATTTGGAGAGAAATAGTATATTTTGTAAGAAATTGTGTAAAGAGATTAAGATTTCTTTTGTAGCCTCTGTATGAAGTATTGCAACTGTGTTTTACCAATTATAGTAAAATTGTATAAAGAAAAAGATACAACAAGTACAAAAGCGCACTTGTTATGCAATTAAACGAAAAAAATCAGCCTTATTTATAACATTGCGTTGAGCGATCGATTTTTGTATTTGCTTCTTAACTTACTTTGTTAATTTATCAATTAAGAAAATATCTTATTAATATACAGCTAAAATACGTATAAATCCTACTGTTTGCTTGTTTCATATAAATTAATATATCAAATATTTTTTTCCAGTTCCAACCTAACAAAACGCCACAAATAACCTTTGGAATCAAGCATTCTCCACTATTGGGGCAATTGAAGCCGGTAGAACAAAATTATTCAATCAATACTCAAACACATTCAGTTGTCAAGAAAGTCTTACCTGTAACTGAGAAGCCATCTGAAAATGTTGACAGAGATGTGTATGAAACGGTCAACGGAAGACATTCCGTGGCCGAATCAGTCGATTCTCAAAGAACAAATGTGACTCACGTGAGGACTCATAACGAAATAAGGAGTACAACAGCCACTCCCGAACCAGTAAGGGAGACTTTAACACAAGAAATAATTTGGGTTCCGGAGAAACAACGCCGAGGATCGTACACAATAGACACAACAAACGGAAATGGTTTCACAGAACGATACGAACAAAACGAAACAATACCAACGAATAACGGGACGATCCAAAATTATGGTAAAGGAGAAAGAAGTGCATACAGCACAGAATCAAGGAACAGCGAGGTCGTACAAAAAGACGGTTACGTGCAAAATGTTGATACGCAAATAAAACAAGCTAATGCTCAAGAGCGCAATGTAAGGGCGACTGAGGAGGTTCGCGTTGGAACTGATGTTCAAAATTTGGAAAATGGTGGTACTGCTACCACTACAACTAAAACGACGGTGAGAAGAGTTGGTACGACGGCAAGGAATGCTGGTACCACCACCACAGTGGTACGCACAAATGCGACCATCACGTCACGTGATGTAGGCGTTAAATAGATACACTAGAAGATTACGTTTTACGCTTACATTAACATTAATGAGAAGCTCACTAATAAATGGATGTTAACGATAAGCCAATAGGAATGATGATGTCGGTTCATTCGAATATTTTCTAAGAAATTCAAGTTGTTGTATCGATTTTCATTTTTTGACGTAATAAAATTGTGTTTTATTTTTGTCAACATTCTGACGATTTTGAGTAAATTAAGTTTCGAGTCCATAACGAAATTTCAATACTCGAACTGCTAACAAAATCAAATAAATACATTGTCCTTTAACTTTATAATTTTTTATACTAATAACGCTTGTATATAAAAAAAATGACTAAAACGAAGTTATGAAGCTTGTTAAACACTAAATACGACGCAATTCACTATTAAAATATTAGAATATTGTCTATCGACTGTTATCTATTGCGCGTTCTATTTATATTTTAAATATATATTATACAGCGCTAATGTATTTTATAATTTATTATAGATTTTTTAATAAACTCTATTTTTGCCATTGTTTTTTTTATTTTTTCTATTAAATTATGCTTTAAATCAAAGAGAAGGAAGCGTTCCGCCAATCAACACGCAATGTCTGTTTTCATTTTCATGTCATCAATTTTATTGTTCTTCGTATACTTTACTATATTCTTCCATACTATACTTTGATTATATTCTCTAGCCAGCATTATTTTCGTATAAATAAGTAAAAAGTTTTCTTCAATTTTATTTTGCCGCATCAATGCTACTGTGGAATTGATTCTCGTCATCATTTTACTATTTTGTTTCATTAACCTTCATGACACGAAATATTAAAACGAAAATCATATCGCGATTACCGTCTCAAAATGCCTTTTAAGATAAACGGATTGTTGCTAGACAACTATTACAGTTTAAAATATCATCGTGGCGCTGTTGGAAACAGTGTGGCTATAATAAGCAAAAGATGAGATATTTTTTATTGCATAGTTTGACAAAAGATGGCAAGCACTACATTAACTCTTAAGCATCTGCGTACGTCGTAAGAGACTGGAAGGTTTGAAAAAACTTTAAAGTTGCCTTTTATTTATAGCGAATTGTTTTTGATAAATAAGGCATATTACGCTATAGGCAACTAAAGGAAATTTAAACTACTAAATTTTATAAAATTGATAAAAAAATTCAACAAATACTGCTACTATGTTTATACACACATTTAAAAAGATTAATATTTTATTAAACTTTACGCATAAAATAAAAAAAAAACATAGGCCTGGAATGCGTTTATCATTGAAATATATTTCCATATAATGAGACTGGCGGATGTTTTGTTTGATAAATGGTACCAAGTTTTGTTTGAAGCGGAAATTTAGCATGAGCGTTGGATAAGTGGGCAGTGAACCACATTGTTCACGCCTACGCACTGAGAGCATTGTCATGAGACTATCAGACCCGCGATAAAGAAATAAAAACAGTTTCAATAAGCTTCACTGTTCACATGTAAACTGTCATAGTTCAGACAATGGATTAGCATTTATTATCTGTGAGATGTCGTTTACTTTTCAAATGTACAGATAATGAATTTTAAAAAGTTATTTTATTGTTGTATTTTTAATTTTAAGTAATACGATAATACAGTAAAAGATAATAGCTGCAGTTATTTATTACTAGTTTTAATGAATTACATGTATATACTTTTAGTACATTGTTATCGCTTGGCTTTTTGTTCTTAATTATCAATTTGTATGAAAAGGAAGAACAAAAAGCCCACGAGTACAATAACAAATTGATTATTCAATATAATTTAAATTGTGGCCAGTCGTGGCCCAGTGGCACAAGCGTGTGACTGTAAGCGACTGGTTGTGGGTTCGATTCCCACTCGAGGAGTGGAAATTATATTTCCATTTTCTTTGCTCTGGTGTCGAGGTAAAGCGCGGCGTTAAGTTTCGCCACTTAACACGCAAGCCTCCGAATTCGGCAGAAAGTGGGGAACGGAGTGTCTTAACACTAGGTTCCCCCTGCCTACCCTGCTGTTTGCGGGATACAGCGTGAAGCTAAAAAAAAAATTGTGACAAATTATCAATTTTCGCTAAAACAGATCAGACAGACAGATAAGGCAAATACGTAAATTAATAAATATACACATAGATCATATAAAAGAGTATAGGAATAATCTGTACATTTTTTTTCAGAGAGTATAAAAAATTGACATACGGACTTGAACCCGCGCCTCTTGGAAACCATCCAAGCGCTCTGACCGCTAGGTCTTATGTATAGGTCGAAGATAGACGCGGGTTTAAGCACATTGAAAGTTTTATAATTTTTCAAAAAATATTTTTTATCCTGCGTGCGAAAAATGCTTTAAAATATTTTCATATACGTTACATTAAATGATATACTTTTTTTTATTTAACAGTGAGTCTAATAACTTCCTCAATAATAACTAAAATAATGTAGCTAATTTAATAATAACTTAGTTTTAATTGAGTTAAAAATTGATTTAAGTATATGAGAAACCATACAATGACTTTTAAACATTATTAAAGTGTTATTCTACACTCAGGAAAATTGAAAAAGACATTTTTATACGTTTTCTAAATGTCTTTTTCAACATAGAATGAGTTATGCCTGCACATTTAGTATATTGTAACAACACTATCAACATTTACATATACGTATTTAATTCAGCTTCACGCTTTTTTCGATAAAGCAGGGTAGTCAGAGAGAATCTAGTGTTAAGACACTCCTTCAAGTTCTTCACGTCGAGATATAGCTTGCTGAGTGGTGGAACTTAACGTCCCTTGTCTTAGAGGTACCAGAGCGGAATGAAAAAAAATATAAATCAAAAATAAATGAAAATCGAACTCGAAACTGTTATTTTAACAGTCAGTTGCTGTCCAACTGCGCAACGACAGCCTCAACGTATTTAATTACTTATAAACAAATAAAGCAACTAGAACACCCTGCAATTACTACACAAGATTACCATATTTATGCTTGACGTCAAACATTGAATAAATTACAGAGTCACATAATAAAGGCTGACCTGCCGACTTTACTTATTATGTTTGTTTGTGTTTTATATATAATAATAATTTTTAAATTTATTAGTATATAGATTATATAAAATCTATACGAGAAGTCGCTCTTCAGCAATCCATAAGTTGACTATTCGACTACTGGCCTGGGCTCAATAGCCCAGCCAGCCCATAACGCAATACGTTACAGAGAGAGGAGCTCGAAGCACTGTTTTGAACTTGCGACACAAGTATAGGCTTAAGTCATGAGGTCCACGCAAACCGAGCTTCAACAAAAGTCTTTTCAATATGTATAGGCATGAATACTTAAAAAATAAGTTTAAAAAGTTAAAGTTAGTCACAGTGGTGCAGTAGCGAAGTGTCTGACTCTAAAAAAAGGTTATAAATTTTATTCTAAGTATTGTTTATATTTTGAGAAATACTTGAATACGTACTCGAGACCGCCGTGGCGCATTGGAATTGTGTCTATCTGTAAAACAATGATTATGGGTTCGATCCCCATTCTGAGGAATAATTGTATTTAAATTTTCATTTCTTCCGATAGCGTCTGAACTATATGTTTTGATTATTGAGTTTTTCTTCGATGGTACGGTTATATTTGAACTTTCATTTTCTGCCCAGTAAGACTAAATGGGGCGTTGAATTTCGGAATGCAATACGCAGTTTTTCGAATTTGGTCATAAGACCGACCTGTTAAGGGAACCTATTATAATTTTAACACTAAATGTCAATGTGAGGTAGCAATAAAAGTCGTAGGTATATTATAGTCATAAAGTCCACGCAAACGAACTTGCGGGCAGTTGCTAGTCGTATAATAAGACCTCAAAATCTTACAATAGAGATCATAATATAAAAAAAAACTCTTATATATTTTGATTTTGACATCTCTCAGTAAATACAAATTTATAGTGAAGCTTGAAACAAGTTTTTTTTAAAATTGTTTCGGAAATATCCAAATTTAAAACAAGAAATTTAAGCGATCGAGAAGATTGAACCTGTTCTTTGGTGTTGAAATTTACACATCTCTAAAAATAATATGTATGTAATTAAGGTTTTAAAATGTTACTACATTTTTATATAAACATACTAGCAACCTGCTCGCAGCCTCGCTCGTCGTTAGCCACGAACTACTTACAACTAAAAAATACTTTTCATGATATAGTTATTTTGTATTTTTGATGGCCCGCGTTTTTGCTTAAGTAGTTTAAGTTTTTCATACAAATTTGCATGCCCTATTTCGGCCCCTTATCAGCTATTTTTTTTAAATAGCCCATATTTGATCCTAGCGTCATATTTTCCTTAGAAAATTGATTCATCGAAATCGGTGAAGTGGTTTAGACTTTTAATAGAATATTTTATCCCATAAAAGTAGCCTTGATACTTTGCCCCCGGGTCAAACTAATTAATTTTAGTCAAAGCCCCAGGTCGAAGATTATTTTCATTCTAACCTCCATCTTAATTTGGTAAGTAAATAGACAAATAAACAGACTTTCACATTCATGATATTGTATGGATAGTATCAACGTACTTTAGGTACGTATATTAATGAACATTTAACACAGCGCTTGTACATTGTTTTAATCTATTAATGTTACGTTATTTTACACAAGTTATCTTTTTCAGTAATCTAGATTTGTCCCTTATTCGAAGTAGCTGTTCAGCGTTAAGTTGATCGCAACTCCCTGATATGAGAAATAGCTTGCTTTACTTTTTTCCCTAACACAATCAACATTTTTTCGTAATAGGATTATGAATACTGTTATTACAATGAATATTTGATTGATGTTATACAAATTGGATGAAAGAAAAATACAATGGGTCTAACCTCTGACCTTATGAAATTGTTAGATATAAAATTGCTAACACCTGCTTTGTTATTAGCTTCGCTTTTATTAAATGTTTTCGTAAACGCCTTCCTTCTCTGACGTAAATTGAAAGAAAAATACCTTAGTATAACTGGCGTGATCAAATATTTTCGATGATTTCAAAATTGATTGATTAGCTGCCCACGTCAGTACACACCAGTTCAAATAAAATTGTCTTCCATAGGCTCGTATTTTATAGAATACATATGTTTCTTATTTAGGGTCACTATAGAAGTCGCTGTATGTTGCTTGTTCGCTTGTATGTTGCAAGCTTTTCAAAAGTAGATACACATCTGTTTCAAGAACAGTTCGCTGCAATAATAACGATAGTTAAACAAACAAAAAGAAATTTACGTAAAGATACTCCTTTCTCCCCAAAATCCAGACATCGTGTGTTGATTGGCGAAACTAAACGTCAAGATTTATTTTAGGTAAAAGAGTCGAGAAAGGGAAATCATTTCCATATGATCTTTTTCTTGTGTGGAGATCAAACCCACAATCGCGTTTGCAATCAAATGCTGTTCCACTGTGCCATTATGACCTTAGTGTCTGTTTACTACCAAGTAAAATTGTAAAAGCGTTATTAATGTTTGTTAACGTTGTAATTCTTATAAAGATCTAGGTAAGGTTTTATGTGGCAACTTGCCGACACCCTAGTTAAGTGATTGACGTAATACATGTCCCGCACCACCCTACGGAATGAAGGTTGGCCCATAAGCATGTGTTGTGACGACATTTCACGCTGTTTATCGGACATTCACTTGTTAATACTAATTTACTTTGTGTAGCTCTTTGTTCGTTCTTTGTTTTTCATGTAATTCTTAATTTTATGTTGTAATTTTGTTAATTACTGTAAATTAATTAAGTCTATTTAGTATAAGTACTTAGTATTAATGGTTTTATTTTTTTAAGGTCAAACAGAAAAAGTTACCCAGTTTTTCAATTTTAGTCCACACATGGATTCGTCATAATATCAAATTATAAAAATAAAACTATTTCCAATTAACTACTGCCCACAAGTTTGTTTGCGTTATTTATGGACCTAACTACTATTATAGGTACCCCTTATTTCCATTTTTATATTGTACAATCGAATTATAATTAATTTATCGCATATTGGGTACAACTATGTTATTTTATATATGCATCTAGATTTCATAAAGTAAAAAATGGCTTATTACTCCTATTTTATTTAATCTGTTTTCATTCTATAGTTTGGGTAAATTGTTCATGTGTGGTTAGTCGTAGCGCAGGGGCATGCAAGTGTGACTGTAACCGCGATTGGTTGTGGATTCGAATCTCATTCGAGGAGTGAAAATATATATTATGTCCATTTCCTTCGCTCTGGTGTCGAGGCTAAAGCGCGGGGTTAAGTTGCGCCACTTAACACGCAATGCCTCCAAATTCGGCAGAAAGTGGGGAACGGAGTGTCTTAACACTATGTTCTTCCGCTCACCATGCTGTGTGCGGGATACAGCGCTAGAAGCGCCAGCGGATGAAGCTTAAAAAAAGAAAAAGAATGTTCGTATTCACATCAGGTATTAATGGAACGTTTAGTTCACATGTCAACATAAAGTAGAGTTGGGTACTATTACCCTGTTCTAGTAAAATACAATGAGTTACTCGGTCTGAAAAAAATCGTGACATAAAAATCATTCAAATCAGTCCACAGCTCCGGAGATTGTTTGCTATAGGAGGAAATAGGAGGAGTTTATAGGAGGAAAAAATCATCACATATTAAAAATTGATATTTTATGACTAACTCGATATTAAGGTCAATCCATAATTTTATTTGAAATTTTATTGAATTTCTAAAATCGTAGCTTCACGCTATATCCCGCACACAGCAGGGTAGGCAGAGGGAGCCTAGTGTAAAGACACTCCGTTCCCCACTTTCCGTCGAATTCGGAGGCATTGCGTGTTAAGTGGCGGAACTTAACGCCGCGTTTTACTTCGACACCAGAGCGAAGAAAATGGAAATATTAAATATTTCCACTCCTCGAGTGGGAATCGAACCCACAACCAGTCGTTTACAGTCACACGCTTGTGCCACTGGGCCACGACTGGCCACATTGAATATTGAATTTCTACTGAGGTCAATCCATAACTTTATTTTAAATTTTATTAAATTTTATTTGGTTTAATTTAAATTTTATTTATTGATGCCCGTAACTATTTATACATATGAAACATAAACTCAAAATTATCCATTAAAGTGGTAATTTTCTTGTCTTTATTCGTAAAATTTCCACATATACCACATCTATGGTGCATGTGAAGATCTGTTCCGGAAGATTGCATTTTTTTTTCAGTAAAAGTGTATCCCACAACGGTCCTTTAATATCATTCTTTCCACTTCTACATCCTCCTAATTGTTTTTTTCGTAAATACATTCGATATACAGACATAATATTTTCACAATTTTTATTATAACATATACCACTGTTATTTATATGTTTATTTTTTTGAAATACTATGCGTTGGCAAATTCCTAATAAGGTGTGGGCAATTTGCATATTTATTTATAGGAATATAATCATACGTATAAAAATAAGGAAAACTGTAACAAATTAGACCTACATATATTCACTGAAGCAATATCAAGATAATTTATAAATAGTAATCAGTATGACGTCAAAACAATTTACACCCTTATCCTCCATTAACTCTTACAAGCGAGTGTGGTACAAATTGACATAACAGTAAATATTTACGTATCAGAATGTATTGCGCTTAGTTTAGAACTGTTTTACTTTCGGTCATAAATCGTGCACTAGGAGTTGGGGCTAGTCGTTAATTGGTTTTACAACAACAATGGTTCATAAAACTATATTAAGTATTTCAATTCGTATACTTATGTCGTTTAACGTTTTTGTCTGCTTACCAGAGAGAGCCCCTTTCCAAAATCGAAAAATTCATTGAGTGGTGGGTTTCAACGCCATGCTATTTTGTCGGTACCAGAGTGGAAAAATTAAAATAATTTATATATAATGAGGCAACTGTGGAGCAGCGGGAGCGACTGATTGTAGGTTCGATTCTTACTTGGGGCAACGATTGCATCTAAAATTAAAGACTTATATAAAACCTACAATTTTTTAATCTGTGAAATAATCTAAGTAAATAAATGCAATTTGAGTAAATAGATTTATATGCAAAATATGCATATACTATATACCATTATGGAGCCAAGCGTGGCGCAAAGCCACAAATTGTGATAGTAAAGCGAATGGTTGTGGGTTCGACTTCCACTCGACGAACGGAATTATTTATTATTTCTATATTCTTCGTTCTGGTGTCGAGGCAAAGCGCGGGGTTAAGTTCCGCTACGTTACAGACAATGCCTCTGAATTCGGCGGAAAGTGGGTAACGGAGTATCTTAATACTACATTCCCTTAGCAGGATAGTCTGCTGTGTGCAGGACACAGAGTGGAACTAAAAAAAATGAAAATATATTATACATAAGAGTGCATACATACGTGCACTTGTGCAGTATACTTGTGCATGTGTAAAGTTTCAGATATTACCGTAAATTATGATTATTTTTGTGAATTGGTTCCTTACGAATACGTCAGCTATATGTACGTGTACTCTAGAGTAGTATCATACATAGTGTATGATTTTATCAAATTTCAATAGATTGTTCTGAATCAAAGATTATTCTGAAAAGAATTGTAAGTTTTATTCAAAAACGTTTCGCTTAGTTCTTTTACATAAAATGAAAAAAGTAGTAGTAGTACTAATATATTAAGCGTTTTTACATAGAAAATTCAATAAGTATTTTAACAGAGGACTTATGACATTTAAAAAGCAACACGCGACAGGTCAAGGCTGTCGACAGTCTACATTACCTAGTACTGTAATCGTCATTTTAGGTGTGACCATACATTACAATTCAAATAACTAATGACAAATGTCTCTTTAAAATTATTATAGTATTTGCAACCCACATGAATCCAAAAAGGAAAAGGATGCAAATTCATAAATTTTCGCTTGTATTTTTTAAAATCACAATCTACAATTTCTAGAAGGATATTTGGTTGTAATGAATCAAATACACTGAACAAATACACTGAATTGTTGGAACCAACAATTAGTAATTGCAATAATGCTTACGCAACCAAACTACCCTGTGGTTGACGCTCTATACCTCTCTCTTCTGCACTGTGCAGTATTTTTTCCTGCACACGAGCAGGAGGACCACCTGATGGTAAGTAACCTTCGCCCATGGACATCTACAACGTCAGAGGGTGAAAGAGGGAGAAAGGAAGAAAGGATGAGGCTGGTGGGAATAGGGAAAGCTGTCTTACATGTCATCGAACCGGAACACATCATCAGATGTTTGGCGGTTCATCTTTGACATGATAGTGGTCGCGAGCCAGTCGGAGAACGAATCTCCTATCACTAAACTACTGGGTTACCCGCATTTTACGTACCCGCATTTTACGAGACGCTACCCAGCGGCGTAGGGGAATTGTATTCTTAACCCGTCCCCCACGGATGAAAAACTAGTACTATACTGGTGGTTATAGCGATATTAAAGCGGTCAAATATAGGTAATAGTCTAGTAAATTATATTTTAATCTTTTTTCAATGTCACAACTTATAAATAAAATTAAAATATATTTTTGCATTTTAATTTCATTTATTTAATTCTAAAAATAAAAGCTTATAAAAGCTACATTTTCGAATAGGTATGTAGTCTGTTCTTGGTTATATTTTTTCTCAAAATTTACAATGATCCGTCTATTGTTACTGTTTACTGAGAAATGCTGACATAATGCAATTAAGGAAAAGAAATATGTGTGTAAATAAGCTCTTAAATTTTTATTCAAAATACTCCGTTTCGCTCAACTCTACTTAATGGAAATCATAAATAAATATAACGTTATGAGAAAAATACTTTATTTTTATGGATATTATTGGATTTTTCCATATACTAGGGACACGTGGTCCCTTGTTTTTGTTATCTAGTTTTAAAATTGTTCCATTATTTTTTTCCTGTTTCTTAAATAGGCTACGAAATTAGAGACACGTCTATTTACAAATAAATATTTCCTTATAAAGTCCTAAATATTTTATTGCCATATATGCCCTACTTACAGTGTATAAATTACATTTATGGTTATAGTATAAATAAATGAATATTACTAATTGTATTGATTTTAAATTATTATACATTGGTTATTTCATGATTCCTGTCACATTACTTCCATCAATATATTGAAGTACCCGTTGACATCGTTAGTTGGGCCGAAAAATGTACCATCACAATTATACATCAAATGATCCAGATGTTAACTGGCGAAACTAAATTAATAGACCGAAAATACAAAGATAGATTATATTAAAATTAACATTAGCTACTTCAGAACTTAATTACATTTAAGTAGTAAATAGTATTTGATTTATTAAAATAAATCAAACAATCGATTATTGGTATTTATAAATTTATATAATATATTCTTAGGAAATTATAAGGCTACAATAATAAATAATTTTTTAAATTATAAATTGTAATTAATCCATTTAAAATTTATTGATTACAATTTGCACATGATAGAGATTTACTTTCTATATCATTTCTTGTGCCACATTACTTCCACTTTCACAACCGCTTGCAGAAGTATAGCTAGAGTAATAGCCTCGTCAAAATATTCATGATATAAGTCCTATAACACAGTAGGACAATGTCTGACGGCAATTCCTTTTGATTTCGATTTCCATTCTGGGGAATTATTATTCACACACGACAATGCGTGGCGTTGCATTCTGCCACTCCACACGTAACTTATCTTTGTCTTAACTGATATTCAGGCGAAAAGTGGGGAACAGACCTCTTGACACTAAGTTCCCTATGCCCAAAATATAATTGTATAACATTTTTGATACATAAGAAGCCATTTTTATACAATTTTAAAGAATTATTTTAATACCTTATTTTTTTTTAAATATCATACATTTTTTAAATTATAAACTGTACTCTTTTTAAAATTTATTGATTACAATTTGCATGTGATAGAAATTTCTTTTTTGTATTACTTCCTGTGCCACGCAACAAGTTGTAGGTAATTACTCCCACTTCCAGAACAATGTGCTTTTAAGACAGAATCATTATATCTATGTATGTAGAGCCTCGTCAAAATATTCATGATATAAGTCCTATAACACACAGTAGGACAATGTCTGACGGTAATTCCTTTTGATTTCGATTTCCATTCTGGGGATAATTCCCCTATTCACACACGACAATGCGAGGCGTTGCATTCTGCCACTCCACACGTAACTTGTCTTAACTGATATTCAGGCGAAAAGTGGGGAACAGACGTTTTGACATTAAGTTCTCTATGCCTCAAAATAAAATTATAACATTTTCTGATACATAAGAAGCACTGTTTGCTTACAATTTTAATGCTTTACTTTCATATTTTTAAAATGTTTTTTTAAGTATCATTATAAATTGCATTCTGTGGTCAATATGATATCAATGTTTGTGTAAGGGAACTGTCGCGCTGATAACGATATGAACTACGCTGGACATGGGCACTGCACTACGTGCATATACTTATTCATTAAAAGCTACTTACTACCTATATATGCAGGATATTTTTTACTGGAATTAAAATTAATGTCGAAAATAACCATTTTTTTTATTAGATTTTTTATGCAATAACGATAAATCTTCATAGTAAATTAAGATGTAACCGGTATAACATTTTAGCGATGTTGCGCTTATTTTAAGAGACTATATTAATTATAATTAATAAGAGAAATATATGGAAAATTAGTAAACTATATTATTTATTATGTTAAGTTCCGCCACTTAACACGCAAGCCTCCGAATTCGGCGGAAAGTGGGGAACGGAGTGTCTTAACACTAGGTTCCCTCTGCCTACCCTGCTGTGTGCGGGATATAGCGTGAAGCTATTTAATTTAATTTTAATTTAATTTACATTAATTATAATTAATAAGAGAAATATATGGAAAATTAGTAAACAAAAAGGAAAACGTTACAATTTTATACAGTTACATTGAGATCATACTGGCATAGAGGCTGGACAGATAATTTTTACCTTAATCAATGAAATTAGGCCATAATATTTATATTATATACACTATTTATATTATGTATTAAATAGAGTTGGGACTCTATTCATTTATATTATGTATGAAATAGGTTGGGGTGGGCCCCAACCTCATATTATATATGAGGCCTTTGTCACGCAGTAGAACAACGTCTGACTGAACACGTGATGGATGTGAGGTCGGTCCCACAAGTGGGAATGATTATATATGGCTTTTATTTCTTCGTATTATAAACCACAACGGATAGTGGAGTGCCTAGACACTAGGTTCTTTCTGACTATCAAGCTATATTGGAAGAAAACCTGAACCTGCTTTTATTATATTAGATAGAAACAAAGAAAAATATGTTTTGCTATAATCATAGTTCAAATAGCAATTGCTAGCAGAACCAACATAAGTATACTAAAAAACAATTACAAATCCCAACCATTATCACTTATCGTTATCATTATCGTAATTCAAACAGAAATCCCGAGATAGTGTATTTTGTGTGAGATGCGGTATCAAGTTGTCTACACTGTGTATTTATTTCTGATTGCACTTATCTAATGATAAAAACATGGCATTACATCAAATCTGTCCTGCCTGTGAGGAAAATCGATAACATACAGGCATGGTGTTCGTATCATTATTATCTCACCATTGGGGCTAAAGTGTTGTTAAATATATTTAACAATAATAACACATACAAAGGCGTCGTTCACTTTTATAAATTAGTTTAGTAAGAAATATATATTAACGTAAATTCTTTTTTAAAATATTTTTTTAAGTGCAAAAAGAGTACTTCAAAATAGTTTTTATATATTTTGGTCGGGATATCGTATTTATGCCATATATTTTTTTAAATAAACTAAGTTGCAAGAAATGGCCCGAAATGCCATTATGAGCATTCATTAAAATGATATATAGATACTAGTATATATAAATCGTCTGATAGATAGATGCTAGTATATATACATAAATCAACTTTATAAAGTTTTAAAGTATGTTTCTAATGAATTTTTTACAGACTTTTATATTTTTCCTCTATAGAGTAGACAGGTAATATTTTTCTTCGACTAAACGAACCTCCATACACGCTAACGTTAATATACGTAAGTAAATTGTAATTAATTTGCTCCACATTTCACTTGCCATGAGCCCCGACTGTTTATAATATTCTCTCGGGGAACGTAAATTCATTATGCTTGCAACTTAATTACACTGCAAAATGTTTTACGTGCAGTTAAAGTTACGGACGCTTTATGAGCGTAAAAAGTAGTTAAACAATCAGTACGTTCCTTCTTCATATTCTATTAAGTTTAAATCACATATGTAAATTTTGGATACTCATAACATTTTTTTAATAATAACTTCAAATAAATTTATAAGCAACAATTATTTTTTTTTGCTTCACGCTGTATCCCGCTCACAGCAGGGTAGGCAGAGGGAATTTAGTGTTAAGACACTCCGTTCCCATGTAACAATTTAAATGAAAAAAAAAAAAAAAAAATTACTCCTACAGTAGGTATGAGTATTATTTTAAATACTACACAATCGTCGTGTTTACAGTCAGATACTGAACAGCCAAGGCAGCAACGATTGCGTATAATTTTAGCATGAACAAAATTATAGCAATAACGATAAGTAGGCATTGCTTATTTTCGTGTAAAATTGCAACGAAAAATAAATTAATAATCACATTTTAAGTTGTAACTACTAACATAATTCAATTTTCTATTTGAACGAGCTACCTGGCCAATTATTAACCCGAAATTTCATTTTAGATAAAGAATGTCATGGGCCAGTCGTGGCCCAGTGGCACAAGCGTGTGACTGTAAACGACTGGTTGTGGGTTCGATTCCCACTCGAGGAGAGGATATTATATTTCCATTTTCTTCGCTCTGGTGTCGAGGTAAAGCGCGGCGTTAAGTTCCGCCACTTAACACGCAAGCCTCCGAATTCGGCGGAAAGTGGGGAACGGAGTGTCTTAACACTAGGTTCCCTCTGCCTACCCTGCTGTGTGCGGGATACAGCGTGAAGCTAAAAAAAAAAAGAAACAAGACAATAGATAAAGAATGGAAAGTTGTGAAAAAAGTTTTTCTTCTTTTCAAAGTAGTAAGAAAGATATAAACAACAACAAAGTTTCTTTCAACAAATATAAATTTGAAGATGTAACATACAAGACGGTAAAGTTTTTCAATAAAATAGTCATATATTATTTTTAGTATTGTTTTAAGACAGTTTAACTATACTATTTGCTATTTTATAGCTTTCAGTAAAGAAGTGAGAAATAATTTCAAAGGTAAGCTGGCTTTAAAAAATATTACAAATTTAGGATTTTTGGACGAACAATTTTCAAAAGTGGGAATCGTGTCATATGGACACTTCGCCACTGATACCTTCAAACCCAAGGTATGTATGAAAATATCATTATAAATAGTATTTTATAAATATATTAATAAATACATTATTTATAAAAGATACTCTACAACAGCTTATTGTGATAAAAAACTATGCTTTCACTATGCTTACAAAATCTTAAGTAATTATACTTATTTTGAAAAATCGGTAAAGAATGTGATTACACAATTTTAGTAATGCGAACAATATGTAAATATTATTCTATTTTTTATTTGCCGTGAATTAGGAGTTATCTCTTATGTAACTGTATGTTTTAATAATGCCATGTCACTTTTACACTATGCTTATCTTAGGCTACCCTTTTCTTAGTACACATACTAAATATTTAGCAACTGACTTTACTTGCAAAATATTTTTTAATCGCATTAAAAAAATATATAGTTTCGTCGTGTTTCGAGTTTAAAGTTCCTCTTTTATACTCAAATTCTTTTGACTAATTTATTTAGACTAAATATCGATTTACACACTGCTATCACGTAAACTTAAAAAAAGAAACGAAAATGACTTATTTTCTTAAATAATTTCTTCTACCTTGTCCATAAAAGAGGCAATAGGATTATTTTTTTGGAAAGTGCTGCCCAAATGGTGAAATTCAAAATGTGGAATTGCACTTAAAAGTATTACTAAACACACGTCGCTCAATGAATTAATTTAATTAAAAAAATAATAAATAAATAATTTAAACAATTTATTACTAGGGGCCAGTCGTGGCGCAGTGGCACGAACGTGTGACTGTAAACGACCGGTTGTGGGTTCGATTCCCACTGAAGGAGTGGAAATATTTAGTATTTCCTAGTAGTATTAGTAGATACAGCGTGAAGCTAAAAAAATATATATTACTAAAAACATATCGAGTTTTATGTTAAATTACATTTCATAACACTATAATTACATCACTCTATACCGCTAAACCCTGCTGAAGGCCAGCAACCTTGACAAAGGGGTGTTTTTACGATGCCTTTGTGCTCCCATAAGGACATTTAAATTATGAATTGTTTTCACAGAAATTAACGAATACGATATGACATTTAATAGCTCGCGATAGGGGGTAATTTATTATAAGAATTGTAACACGATTAATTTAATTAGTAGCTATGGAGCCCATCGTGGCACGGTGGGACAGCGTCTGACCGTACATGCGATGGTTGTGAGATCGATTTCCTCTCAAAATGATTATATTTGAACTATTTTCATTTCACCACTCCGGTAAATTTAACAATGTGCGGATTTGAGGTCTACCACTGAGCATGTAATGTATCGAATTGGGACGGAAAGTAAGGAAAGTAAGGAAGGTTCTCTTCCAACATGATGGATAAGAAGAAATTAGTAATTCTTAAAATTGAACGCCTCTAAATTATTCTATTTATTTTTGATATAGAGTTACGACACAATTAAATAAAATAATTATCTTCACCAAAGATTTCTAAAGAGTTCCAAAAAGTTCTAAATGCTTTCTGTTGAAAGGTTAGTTAAATGGGTATTTTCCTAATAGAATATCCTTATACACTAATAATATAAAATATTATAAAGTTATAGTTTATATTTCCACGAATAAAGTACTTTTGTTGCGGGGTCTTTTAAGTTATTCATATTTTTGTTACAGTTTCATTTTTTTTCCCGTATGTGCAGTAAGCACATATAATAGCAGACCCGTATAGCAGACAGCTCATAGAAACAAGACACTCCACTTTCCGCCTGAAATCCAGATATTGTGTGTTAAGTGGCGGAACTTAACGCCGCGCTTTAGCTAAGGGTGAAGAAATGAAAACAGTATATGATCATTCATCCTGAATGGGAATCGAACCCATATCCATAAAAGTTACAGTTAGACGCTATCACACTGCGCCACAACGACCTCAATTTTAAATACAATACAAGATTAATTTTATAAAAATATTAAACTACAACTACTCTACTTAAGGCTTATAATATTTTTTGTTTATTTGAATAGCTGCGACGTTTTTTATGATAATTGAGTACAAGATTGCAAAACATAAAAATTATACAAATGCAAATTGCGTCTTAAGACAGTAAACATTCAAAGCCGTACCGTGATATATATACTAAATTCTATTTAGTATACTTGGAGATTTGTTGAATAAGTATACTATGGTTCTATCTCGTTTCGTTGTATGGGGAGATATGGTGTTATCTTGTTCTGATGGCGCATTTAGTAGGACTCGGGCGCGCCGCGGCCTTTGCGTGATTCGTGGCCGTGTGTATGTATCGTAGTTAGTACATTCCGCTGGAGTAGACGTCGCGAGTAGGCCGCGTTGTCGCCGCTAGTCACGTGCGCACCTTACTATTTGTAACTTTTGCACTTCAATTATTCGCACCTCGGTTTCAAATTGCCATACAAATTTTAATACGTAATTCACTTAAGTGGCAAGATGTAAAAACAAAACGTTAACTCACTTTACTTAACACTCATGGACTTGTGGATGGACTCGTAGTGACTCAGTGTTTCTAGGTTTTAAAGTGTTTTGATCAACTGTGATTGAAACGATGTGTTATTGTTTTGTGCTCCGTCTAAGAGGATTGTCAAAAAAATCGTCCATATAGTTTTTTGAATGGAATACAAGTTTTTACAATATGTTGTATGCGGGAGCCGCTGCTTTGATTTTAAATTATCATTTATTACATGTTCATGAGAAAAAATCAAAAATGAACATCAGCTGGAGTTGGTTGTTAATTACAATCACAATTGTTTTTACATTATCAAATTTAAATGTAGTGGCAGCAAAATCCAAATCGTTGGGAAATTGTACTTCGAGGACAGGTTTGATAACATTGTATTTAGTTTTGTGAATTAACAGACTTTGTATCTAACTTTTCCAATTTATAAACAAATTTCTCCCTTTTCTGATTCACACATAATCTAGCTTTAATGCACTTTACTTATTTTATGAATGTAGAAACTCATATTTCTTTAACTTTTGAAAGATAATTCAGTACTAAAATTACTTACATACCAGTCTTCGTAGAATGCATTATGAAACAGCATTATTGTAAATTCTTTGCTTATTAATTGATTTTCATTTTTTTAGAGATTCGATACTGTGTATCGTATTTCGGAACGTACATATTGCGTACATATCTATGACGCGTGCAACAATATGCATACGAGGAAGAAATTTCCTTAAATCGCATATTTTTGTTATATTACAAATGAGAAACGTTTTTTTAACATTCGAGCATTTAACTTAATGCATATTAGAAAACGTATATTGCCATAACCTGAATTACAAAGTAAAAAACAGTACCTAGTGACTAATATATTTTCTTTGAGAAAACTCAACAGACTTTCTCTAACCAATTTTTCTTTTATTTCCCTAATGCTTGAAATTAAAACTTATTTAACAGTGTAAGATATGCGAACGAACTTACTTTGGGATGTGAGCTATTTACAAAGCTTTATTAATGGGAACCTATATGGATAGCTTCGTAAGTATTACACGCTACTCGAACAATGGTGCTAACAAATAGTGCACGGATAATACCCGCTGAATGTTATCAACACTATAAAGTAACTAATATTTCTAATCGAAACCATGCACCAGTTATAGGTATTAGGTACAAACAACATGTAAAGGATTCCATTCAAATCTTACACTTGAGATACCACGTATCATCAATGAAAACTAAAATGTCTATTTTTACTTTTGGCTGATCATCAATAAAAATTCATTTGATATCAATTGAAGTATTGTAAAATATTATCTGCTGTTTATCGGTTAATGTAATCTAAAAATATATATACTGTATTGACAAGTGTCTATCAAATGCGTTCTTCATAACATTTTTAAATATATAAAAATTGCATTACACATGATTCCATTAAAAATGATTGGATAAAAAATGTATGTATATTAAAAAAAGTAAACATTCCTTTAACTGTCAAAGTAGTACCTGAAATTATAACTATATCCGAGAAAACTATACGGTTATACCTACTATTTATAAATGTATTGAATGAAATTGACTCAGAGTTAGTAAGCGTCGGACTCAGCAGATTTTTCTCTTAATAGCTTCATGGTAAAGGCTTCTGGCGCGACGCATTTATGACTCATAAAGTTTCTTAAGATAATACAATTTAGTTGAAAGGCACAAAATATGATTCATTATTGAAAGTAAATTAAAATAGTGACATTTGTTTAGTCCCATAGATATTTCAAAACAATAACAATGAAACGAATGACATTGAATGAAATAAAAGCCTATAGATAAAAAAGAAAACCAGCCTCACCATTTTTCCCGCGTGGCGGGGTAGTCAGGGAGAACCTAGTGTTCAGACACTCCTTTCTTTACTTTTCGCCCGAAAGCGAGACATTGCGTGTTAAGTGGCGGGACTCAACGCCTCGATTTGTCTTAGGCACCAGAGCGGAGGTATCTTCAATCATTTATGTTAGGACTTTCAACAATGTAATTTTCTGTTTTGCCTGTTAATCATATTAATTATCGTGACCTGTGGTTTAACCACTATACATACTCATATGATAAACCACGGCATATGCTTACTCTGTGATAGGAATTGGACATTGGTAATTTATAATGGAGATTAAAAAACGTTAAAAGTTGAAAAAAAGTTAATTTATATTTTCAAATGTTGCCTATGTTTGTTATGCATTAAAGCATTATTTATTATTAACTTCTTATTACTAATTTGTAAGAAAATGAATGATGTAGGTACGTACATGTACAATGTCAATTCATTACGAAGTGTTCATCAATTAACAGGTATCGTATCTGAAACGATAATTTCAACAACGTTCGAGTCATTGTTTTTCGGAAATATTATTGTTAAAATTCATGTGTTCACATATTTAGTCTTTATTAATGGATACTGAATTTTTTTCTTATACTTCCTCCTTCACATCTGTAGGACAAATGTCTAAATCTAATTCTTATGAGAGATTTAAAAATGCCTTATGTCATATCTGCATTTGCACAGACAAATACAGATGTTTTCGAAGACAACTCTAAGCATTTGAAAAATACATCACATATTTTATACTTTATCAATAAAAATCTACATAATTTACATTTTTTATTATGTTTTCCTTAAACAATTCACGATATAATTAATAATTTATAAATACTTGCTCATCTTATTTAGTTTATTATATGTTATTTCTAATATAAAAGTAAAATTAGAATAAATATCTAAGCTCCTCAGGCTCAAGGTGTCTGGGATCTTGCCAATCTTCTTATCCTATACTGACTGTCCTCACGAAATCGTCTATAAACAAAACTATACACCAATTGCGGCCTTGTATGCGTATTTTTTTTTTACTTTCAATATTTTTGCTCTGTTTTTAATATCAAAGGTTTAGATAAATATTAAATATATTAAAGATTTAAAGAAAATGGGAAATGTGGCCAGTTGTGGCCCAGTGGCACAAGCGTGTGACTGTAAACGAGTGGTTGTGGGCTCGATTCCCACTCGAGGAGTGGAAATTATATTTCTAATTTTCTTCGCTCTGGTGTCGAGGTAAAGCGCGGCGTTATCCGAATTCTCGCGGAAAGTGAGGGACGGAGTGTCTTAACACTAGGTTCCCTCTACCTACCGTGCCGTGTGCGGGATACAGCGTGAAGTTAAAAAAAAAGAAAAAATAATGAATTTACAAATTGATTGTAACGGTCATTAATGATATTGTTAGGAGTGCAACACATATCTTTCAACTCGGGCAGCTTTTTAGGTATTTCTAATGCCTTTAAGGTAACCCATTATTTCAATGTACTGATAGATATTGTCAAAGTACTGTTAGATATTCTTTTACTCTTTTACATTTTAGTATACCTATGGTAAATATTCAAAATGACCGCGTGTTTCAACACAATAACTTATTACAAATGTTTAAGCTCTATTATACCTAATAATTTTTCGTCCGAATTTAGATTTCGATTATAAACAAAGTTACGTACAAGACGTTAGTTGTTTTTGCTTTAATTGTCGAAGCGGTGACCGTTTCAAGGTTAATACCAACAATATT
This sequence comes from Dryas iulia moderata, assembly GCA_019049465.1. Lineage (NCBI taxonomy): Eukaryota > Metazoa > Arthropoda > Insecta > Lepidoptera > Nymphalidae > Dryas > Dryas iulia. The sequence continues at coordinate 7,536,898 of CM032429.1, forward strand.
TTAGTACGAATTTAATTTGTTTTTTACGCGTTGCAAAATTAATATTTTTCTTTGTAAGTATTCTTGTACAGAATATTTCTCTAATTCTTGAATATTTTTTCACAGGCTAGCCATTATACTAAATGAAGTAGATTAAATGTCTCTTTAGTGATAAAAACAAATTGATTCTTGTTATTTGTCGGGCAAATAAAATTGATGCTAGGTTAGACTGGGAGCTTTAGGCTACTTAGTAACTTTGTCTCATTTATAAGGGTGTATATAATGTTATGAGGTTGAAAACTTTTTTATCAATACACAGCGAGAAGTGTTGAGACAGTTCAGACTCATCAGTTTTTGCCTGTATTTGAATTCTAATTTCACATTATCAGCTAGCAGAAATCAGTGCAGTGCAATATTTTAGAGCACATGTTAAAAATGTATTAGTACACTGGTCTTAATATTTAAAGAGATCAAGAAGAATTGTAATGAAAATTGTTCTTATTCACCTTATGTTGTATGGCAGATTAACCTTATGCCTAAACTCTGTACCACATATAATCAAAGTATACAAAGTCAATAAAAAACTCAAGGAATCCTGTTTACCATCCTAGAAGTAAAAACTTCATGGGTAAAAAAAATTAGACCGTAGAATCTCCGAAAAACGTTGAAAACGACAATGCATGACTGCTATTTGCAATCGATTATAAAGATTCAGGGCTGAAATACTTCTTTAAATAATCATGGGATATTTTCGATTCTTTTAATTTTTTGTTAGAAGATATCTTTTTTGTTAAAATTTTCAAATATTGCAAATTCTTATTAATTTACGTACTAAAGAAATAATATAATTAATTTATTACTTTTTATTATTTTTTTATTTACTTAAGAAATAATATTATAATCAGTGAAATTACAATAAAATTAATTATATCATTTCTTAAGTATATATTATTGACCCATCATTACATTTTATGTAAAATATGTTTGTGATTAAGTTGAATGTAATAAGAGAATTATTTTTTCCATACTTTAACTGGTTACTACAGGAAGTATCTCATTCTACAATAATTTTAGTTACAGGATGCATGATATCTTAACGGGCACGTCCGGTCGACACCAATGTATAAGCACTCTAATATCATAGTGAAATAAATTATTAAATAAAGTAATAACGTGAATATTCAAAATGTATTTCGTACGATGTGCCTATATCATATAAGAAATTATGCTATTTATACATTATACTCATTTTCTTGTTGTTGAGTGTGTTCAGACAGTATAGTCTCAATTACAAAGAGAAAAAAATATTCTCCACGGGATCCTAATCACTTAATTGATTTCCTATATCTACTACTTGATACAATCAACGGCTATCAAGGGACGGAATTCTTTGCAATCATAGGTACTGGTAGGATTAATTTTCCGAATGTTGACCACGCCTTCGTGACTTTGACCATGCCACACCCTGAACTGCGACTAATTAATAGTGTTTTCAATACCGTATATACCCGTCCTCACGTCTCATGTTTCATTTACCATTAGTATGATAAGGTTGTCTTCTTTGACACGTCCCTCGTCAACTTCTTCATATTTGTTTACCCCCTCGATTGGCATACTGTAACACTAAACTAAGTCTTGTCAACGATATTAATGTTTGTCTTCCCTACATGATTAACTACATTGTTATAGATGACATTACTCGTACGTTGACAAATTGTCTTTAACTTTTCCATGAAAGGCTCATTTTGTTTTTATTTTACAAGCTACACTTGTAGGTGCGGTGCATTATTGAATGACGACAATTGATCGTCAATACAATTATAACTAATCGAACTACATATCTATTTAGATGTTATTCTATCTTTAATATGACTTATATATAAATTACATATAGTAATATTAGGTCGTCAAAAGCTTTAAAATAGATTTAAATTAGTGATCCTTGGTTTCAGATGTAGAATTTAGTGGTCCATTATTAATTCCAAAAAAATGTGAAATAACATTGAAACAAGGCCAAAACTACACATTGCATTGTAAATCCAACTATTCTATAAATATAGAACAACAAGAAATCGCAGAAGAGATGGTAGAACCGTTTCATAAAGTACAAAGAAACGTGACGAGTTCAGATAGCTTGTATAAATATGAAATCGCGCTAGATTTATACAACGTTAATCAGTTTGCCGTCGGTTATTACGCTTGTTTCGATTTCAATATAAATAGCAGCGACATATTCAGAAACATGCTGGAAGAACCTGTTAACACTAAGCACATTTCTTATATCTATATATTTGTCGATGGTGAGGCCTTCATAATAATAATACCAAGAATCACATAAATATTTTTTATTTTTTTGTTATGTTTTTCTTATATTGAATTATAAAACTTTTAGAGACTGAGACCTTATTTGCGCCAATGAGAGAACTTGTAATAGCGCAAAACGATGAGTCCATAGTAATCGAATGTAGACCTACCACACCTGATGTAAACGTTACTTTGTACGGGGTATGTATCATACACTAAGTCACCTAAAATGAGCATTCATAATTTTTATATGATTAAAATAAATTAATTGCTTAATTCACATGACAGTATTTATAAGCAAAAATTGCTTGAGTATTCATGCATGACGTACAGTACTTAAATATTATTAAAATAATCAAATGGGGCAACGTTTACTGTTATAATCTCGTAACGTCGTAACTTTAACAAAATATTTGAAGAAGCGAGTAACTAGATGCATGGAAATAATAAATTGACGTTGTCTCATTTAGGGCTTCCCAAAAACTAACGCTTAGAGCTGCGACATAAAAGTCACTAAGGCATGAAAAATATATTAAAAATTACCATTTGCTTTAGAAATTTTAACAACGTTCTTAATATTCAGGACTTTGCAGAGAGTGCATACCAACCATATATTTTTAGCCCAAAAATTGGATTTACTATCGATAACGATGCCCTATTGGATTTTACCATAGAAATATTCACTTGTAGCTTTGTGAGAGGAGATTTGATGGAGTCAAAAGACGTTTTTGTAAATAAACGTAGGTGATTAGATGATGTACGAATTTACCTAGCGTACCTACTACTACATTCACTGCAAAACATGTGTGCTAATTAGACATAGCAGACTTTAGACGATGTAACATATTTTGTAGTGAATGTAGTTTCAAATGTTTTTCAGTTTTATAACATTGAATTAAATTGTGTAATTATAACTAAAATGAATTGATATATAAAATTGAAAAACATGTCGATGAGGTAACTATTTCCTTACTAACAAAACATTATTTATTTGGTAATACGATAATAGCAGCCGAGTAACAAGATAATAGAACATTTAAAGTACTCTCCAAAGATTGGATTTTTAGCACGAAAAGGTAGCTCACGTGTTTTCCAATGCCATGGACAACAAGGAAGTAAAAAAATTTGGAAAAAAAATATAACTTGTAAGTAGATAGTGTTGATATCTTGATGTCACATAACGAAGTAGCGTGGTGTAATGGTTTCATACAATATTAAACCAACTTAATCCTGTTCGTGAACCGGCTTGCTGCTTATAACTCTCTCCTTCTTGTTTGTGTTGCTCTGGTTGATGTTTGTGCACAACTTAATTATGTATTCAAACTAATTTACTAACAAAATTTAACATTTTATATTTTTGTAGATATGTATATATGACTATTTCACTATTATATTGCTGTTTGTTTTCAATCTATTTTCTTTGACTATATCATTTTTATTATTTTTACACTGGGTATGACAAAAATAAGTTAATTAAAACATTTGGTAATGTACATTTTATTGAGCGTTTATAATTTTATGTTCTTATTTTATAATGCATATTTAAAATTATATAGGTTACACTAACAAAACAAGTGTAAAAGGAAATAAACTATGCTCATTTGTATTAAATTCAACAAGTAGTCGTCAAAAAGTCGTAAAAAACGATAATAATACCTACAGCGACGTTTATATTATAAAAATAATATAAAATTAAATTTTCCTAGCTTATCAATACTGGAACAAACTAAGATATTAATGATAAATATCATCATGTTTATTTTAAAACGTGAGTCACTACGATTTAAGTGTAATTTTATTCCATATTTTCAAAGGTAGATTGTTAAAGTTATTTCCTATAATAAATACCCACCTATAACCGAATGCGTAGAAAACATAAAATAATTTTTGTTTTGATATATTTATTTAGAAAATTCACTTTCTTCTTAGCTAATTCGTTTTCTGTCTATCATTTTTGTTACTTTAGCAGCTTAATTTAATATTTAAGTTAATTCATTTGTCAATATTTTCTAATTATATTTAATAGCTAATGAAAGATTGTTGCGTGCCGCATTTTATTGCGCTTACCATACTTAATTACTGTACTAGAGTATGTATTTATTCAATAGTAAAGTTCTTTATATAACGGATAGATTGTACAAATTATTGTTGAAGGTCGAACTGAAAAAGCTAATAATTGTTTATTTTTAGATAGGCACGAGCAACCTCCAATACCCACAATTGACGCTTGTTCAAGATATTTTCTCGAAAGTGAAACGTTTTCGTTAAACTGTACTGTTACTTATCAACCTAATTCACCAGTCAGTTTGTTTTGGAACACACCAAACAAACAGGTATTTCTGTATTCATTTATTTATATTAATAAATATATTATAATATTTTTTGCAGCTTGTTTTTCCCGCATAGAAGATTAGTAAAAGATAACTTAGTGTCAAGACACTCCGTTCACCACTTTTTGACCAAAAAAGTCTCGATACATTGCGTGTTGAGATTTTAACGACGCACTTTGTCTTGTGTACCAGGGCTATCCAAGTTTATGCTTAAATTTATTAGAAATATTATATAACATATAATATTCATTACGATTCATTATATCATAAATTTAGGTATAAATATAAATTTATTGCAAATTCACTCATTTGCCTATGCCGTCTATGCTATATAACAGAGTAGGACTTAAATTAATTTAACCATTTAACAAGCAGGATAAACTTATCCTGCTTGTTTTACATTATTATTTTTAAATGATTATGTTCATTGCAATTTCCACATATAGCAATACGGTATCTGGCATAATAGTATAGGCAATGAATTTGGTGAATGTAAAGATACATTTGACCATTTTTTTTCCAGTTTCAAAGATAAAGCGTGGTGTTCGATTTCTAACACTTAACATTTATCATTGCTAATAGGTGGAAAGTTCAAAATTTAATGTAAATTCTACAATAATAATTATATATTTCAAGTAAATTAGGCATTTATATCCTAACCTAAGTTTAAAAATAAAATACCATGATTCTTACAAGTAAGTATTTTGAAATTAATTCTAGGGTCACATTGTCCACGATACCAACGAAAATAAAACAACTGGAGGTATTTTGTTTCACAACATAACTATTATTAACGCGACAAAAGCAGACGCTGGAGACTATACATGTATTTCTAAGTCCATATCCAACCTGAATTGTCCAACTTACGTAACAAAAGAATATAAAGGTATATAATGATATAAATATAAATGTATTATTCTATGTCTTTTATTAATAAGTTAAAGCATGATTGTGAAATGTATAATTTCAGATAAAGGTTTTATAACTATGATAGACGCGAATCGCGTTATTGATGGAACATATACCAAAGAAGGTAAACTGAAATATACTGTCAATTCTTATCCACCAGCCAACTACACATTGTAAGTTTTATTAGTGGTTTAATATATTTTGATATACTAATACGAATTATAAAAACAATTTATTTCGACACGTTTTGTTGTTTACTTATTGTAGTAGCCACCTATCGATGGCTTTTCCGAATATTGGGAAGGTCAGTCAATTTTTACTGAAAATTTTTACTGACACTCCCTTCTACCCACTACTCTGCCTGAGCTCAGCATCGCTGAGGATTTGAAGCCTTTGCAACCCTCATAAACTAAAACAAAATACGTGAGGCGTGTGCGTGTGCGTGTGCGTATGCGTATGTGTGTGTTTCCAATAACAAAACGATAATAACTTTCTTGTACGCACAAGAAAACAAAAAATTTGAGACAGGCGACCTGTATTAACTGTCCTCACATTATATTTTGGTTAGTATGTATAATAAGTTTCGTAACAGCCATATTATTGTCTAAATAAAATAACCAATCTTATATTTCTAGAAAAACAAATCATTATTTTGTTCATATTAACATTAACTGACATATGAAAGAATTTAAAAAAAAAAAAATCTGTTAATTCTGCCAGCTTTTAAAAATACAACTACATTTATGATTTAAGTACTGTCTTAATTTTTTTTAAGCTCAAAAATGGTAAAACACAGTACCTCAGTTAAAAATTCTTTCAAAAAAATTTTTTACTCTCTTGAATTTAGTGACAGCATAAAATTTATTCAATTAATTCAATATATCTAAAGGTAATAATTAACTTACAATTTAACTTAGAGACCCGGATAAAGAAGCGGATAAAGAAATAATAGCTGATATAAATCATTAAAAACCACTATTTTTCAACAATTTATAAAAAGATTTTGAAATAACCTTTCTTTAATAGTTGCTCCTTAATATGTCCCGCTTGATATTTAGGAATATAAGGAGTTATATTAAGAATACAATTGATGTACGGTCAAAGTTTATTTCTAAACATCAAGTACTTAGATTGAAGTACTTTTAATACATCTATTTTTATTGCCCCTAATATTAGGCACGCTGGTAGATACATTAGCATATTATTAGCAAGTCAATAGCATTTTACTCTTTGTAGATAACTTGTTGGACTGGTTCCTGGTGGTAAATCATGAGAACTGTCAGCCATCACCCATGAAATATCCTTTGTTATGCTCCAATGAGGTGTCCAAGGTGTCAAAATTTTTCCCCCGTCATTTTTCGGAAAAGCTCTCAGACTGCATATTTACCTTTAGTTTTTGCCATATTATATAACAGCCTTCAAGTTTCCTCCTTCTAATTATAACTGGTAAAAAAAGAAACACATATATATTCATTTTAAAATGTGTTATGTAAACAGCAATATAACTTGGTGCTATATATTTAATTAATTAAATTTGTCTAGACATGGTCATTTAACAATAAATTATTCTGTTTTCGTTCTCTAAACATTCACAATATATAAACAAGAAATCGCGTCGATTTCATTTGTTAAACATAATTAAAAATCAAATGACCTTACCAAGTGAAGCTCGATGATAATTACGCTGACAATTAATTAGACGTGACTTATAAACTCTGCCATAATATTATCTATATCTATATTTATACTATAAAGAGTTCTTTTTATTAAAAACACTATCCCAAAAAACTGTAGGTTCAATTTCAAAAATTTCTTTTGTTGGAATGTCCATCCTATCAAGAAATGCCTATATAACAGGCATATATAGGCTATATAACATCACGCTACGCTTAATTAGAACGGAGCAGCAATGAAAAATGTTGTGAAAACGGAAAATTATTCCTCCTTTCCTCTTGAGATTCCGTTGCTTATGCCTTGTAAATCATTAAACTTACGTAGAAATCATGTATGACGGATTATTTTGTCTATATAAGTTCGAATTTTTTCGACAATTTTCTAAAAAAAATGCACAGGTTTTTTTAAATAGATATAAATATTATAATTTCAATTATAATAATTATTAAATGATTGATGATAATAATTAAATGATTTTTAATTCAAATCTCACCAGTAGTTAGTAATACTTCAAAAATACTTGTAGCATTCATAATTAATTAATAAAACAAATGATGTGTTTGTTGATTAATAAGTAGGATATGTTCTTTTAACAATCTACGTTTACGTCTACGTTTGCGTTGTCCCATAAGTCGTCTTTTACGAATTAGGTCGCTATTCCATTAAGCATGCGATATGTCTATCTTCTAAGGTCTACTCAGTATAACCTTTTTATGGTAATGAAATTTGTTCAAAAATAATATATTTTCGAAGGTGTTTTTATAAACATAAAATTAATTCTTATTCAAGCATATTATAAAATCCTTATACAAGTAACTAATTCTGAATTGAAATGCTTTTACATCCTTTGATTTTAATAAATAACTTAGAAGATATCATAGTTTTAAAATAACCCCGCAATAAAATTATGATTAAGTATTAGTTTGTGAGAGAATGCAAACCGGTGAAATTACGCCATAGCCATAGTTTTGTAACTCACGCGAGCGAAGCCGTGAGCTGTCGCTAGTTATATAATATAGTTATATAATAAGAACCTTAGAAATAAAATTGATCTAAACAACATTATTTTAAATCTACAGCGCATTAAGACAAAATCCTATATGTAATAAGGAGTGTCGGTAAAACAGTTAAAAAAAGATTCTCGGTGACAATATGTAAACAATAAATCACGCCATATTAAATTTTTAAAATATTTATAAACTTTACTTGGTAGTTTGTACGTTTGGTTTTCAATTGTTTTCTTTATTTTCAGATTAAAAAATGGTGCAGATTTGCCTAAAAATAATTATACAATATCTGTAGAGCCGGAACATATTGATATTACGCATATTTTTTTGCCTATAAATAGCCTAGATGTATACGACACGGCGAACTATACTTTGGTCGCACAAAACAAATACGATACTAAAGAAAGAACATATGAACTCCGAGTAAAAGGTAAATATATGTTTGATGTTCAACTCCACATTCAGCGGAAAGTTAGGAACGGAGTTTCTTAACACTGGGTTCCCTCTGCCTATCCTGCTGTATGTGGGATACATCGTGAACCTAAACAAATAATTAAATTCCACATGAATTTGTAGCTTCAAAAAATATATATAATATAAATAGTCTGATCACTGCTAAATATTGGATTTAATCTAAATTAATACCGTTCGTCTAGGATATAAGCTACCATTGACGTAGACATTTTTTGCGTCTCGTTATTTCCATTTGAAAAACTCTTCGCGGATCTACGGTATGGATAACTGAAGATTGAAAGTCGAAGTCAGTTGAAGACATAAGTAACATTATAAAAATTCACTTTTTTTTCGTAATTATATTGAACAGGGGACACCAACAATATTGTTATATCTAGCAGGGGTATCCCTGCTAGATATGACAACATTGCTCCTTGTGATGGTTTACCGTGTCAGTTGCAAACAGTGTCTATTTGCGTAGCTCCTTAGTAATTTTAAGTATACAAATATTATATATTTAAATAATGGTAAAATTTTATCAGGATTCCTCGATTTGTACTTAAATTTAAAACTAAGATTCGTATTCCACGAATGTAATATATTATTTCTATTTTAGCACCACCAAGGATCTATTTTGGGACAGATCAGGACAAAACATTTGTTTTAAATACTAAAGCAAGTCTGATATGTTCTGCCGATGGATATCCTTTGCCGAAAATAAAGTGGTCCTTCAATGACGGAAAACAAACCACGCCTCGTCCAGTAAACTTATAATAGTTTTACGCGTTATTATTATCGCTTTGTATATTTTTGTCATTCGTTTATATTTTTCTCTCGTGAAAAATTATTTATAATTATTTCATTTACTTTTGCAGCCAGATAGAATAGAAGAAACACCAATAAAAGTTACGTCATATATAACTATAGATGCTTCTACTTCGGGAAATATTACATGCGACGCTCAGAATAGAATAGGTAATATAAGCGTTACAAGGCAGTTTATAGTTTGCGAAGTCCCTACGTGTTTCGGGGTTAAAAATTCAGATGGATGGTTTTCGGAGGGTCAACATGTGACTGTTGAATGCTATGCATCTCTGTATTACTTCACTGCCATCAAATGGTATAGAAACCATTCTGAATTGAACGGTAAGTTGAAGAAATGTATTGTCTTTTATGTATTGGTATAGCATTTTTAAAAATATCATATAATTTAGTATAGTCCATACTAATATTAAATATGCGAAATTTTCCTTTGCGCCTTCTGTCTGTTACGCTTTCACGGATAATCTACCGGCTCGATTTGGATGGGATTCGAAACGAAAAATGTTTTATATTTTCTGTTTGTTTGGACAAGCAAAGTTGTAAATGATATAATGAAAAAAATGTTAAAGTTTGAAATGTGTGTGTGTAATATAATATTTACAAAAATTTGAATGTTGACTTCTATTTTTTCCTAAATTTCTAATGTATTTGAACATTGAGATACATGTCCATAGAGAAAATTAAATGGTGATTTTTATTATATTGTTCTCAAGTGATTCACGATGACATAAATTATTTCTATAAATTCTTTAACACTTTTTAAAGTGTTATTCACACAGAAATTCGAATCTCGCCGCGTTCATCAAATGTTTAAACGTTTTCTGAAAATGATTTCAATTTCTTAAGTGTTTGAATGACACTTTAAACTATGTTAAATTATTTAATAAATACCATTATCTTCTACCAAATGTAGCAAAAATTTGTAAAAGTCTCTCTACAGAGATGCTAGCAATAAAAACAAGTTTCAATAAAGCGTATAAGAATTTCGACGCAGTTGGTAGAGCTTAGCGGTCAGAGTGCTTGGACAGTTTCCCCGAGGTGCGGGCTTGAATCCCGCTGCGTTCCAGATTTTATACGTTTTCTGAAAATGTCTGTCTCTATAAGTCATATAATCCACCATGTACCAAAATATAATGAAACACAACAGAAAACGGAAAGAATTTAAAAAAAAACGTTAAAAAACACAAGAAAGTAACTGATAGTAAAGAAAATAACTGATACTTAACGGTATAGACTAGACTACGTGATGTTTAGTATTAGTATAGCTTGCGTATGAGACTTGCACAGCGTTATTTTAATGTGATTGTCTCAAGCCTTTGACTGGTTCCCTTGCATTTATGTCACGAAACAAAAACTGGAGACCGGTTAACATTGCGAGTGACCCTATGTTTGCGGAAGCTTATTATTGAAATACATTTATGTTAATTATATTGTTACCTGTATTTATTTGTAGCGTGTTTTGTCTTATTTGTCAGTAATTTTAATTATGATTATGATATTTTTAATTTAGTTACATGTAATTGTTACACAAAATGTGTTAAAATATGTATGGATAATATTGAAATTAAATGTATGCTACATATCAAATATAGTATTTCTATATTTTATATATGTATTTATCATTTTATTTATGTATTTTTATTTTAGATTAATTAAGAACTTCAATAAAGATATGAAAAATAATTTAACTATTTCAGTTACTGTTACCAAAACACGATTCTCATTAATAGCCCGCTTAGAAATAGCAAAAATCGCTTTAGAAGATGCGGGTAGTTACATATGCTCCGGTGAAAAGGATGATAATGACTTCGTAAATCAAACTGTGTATTTCGACGTTGCAAGTAATCATTTTTTTTATTCCTATGTTATTATACAATTTATTTTTTTAGCTTCACATTTTTCCTTGTAGTGAATGGCGTACACAGCTCTTTTTTGCACGTCTTGCAAGGACGGGGAAATGAAAATAATCTGAATGTCGCTTATCCGAGTGGTAATCGAACTCATAGCCATCTTATTTACAGTACGACGCCGTGCCGCTGCGCCACCATATTGCCTCTTAATTCCATATACATAATTCTAAAACTTATTTAAATTATTTATCTTATATTAAATAAATTTTATTTTTATTATAACGTTTTTAGAAAGGCGACCACTTAATGTAACAATACCTGATACGCTAAAAGTGGATGTAGAATTGAAACCTTATCAGACTAAATGGCTCACATGTCAGGCGGATGCGGTTCCTCCACCCAATATAACGTGGTATAAGGTGAGAAACATTTTTTAGTATAGCAATACAAAATAAACTACTGTATAAAGCAGATTTACGCTTTTTCTAAAATAGCAGGGTAGCCAGAAAAAAAAACCGGTTTCCAAATTCCGGCCGAAATTAAAACATTGCGTGTTGAGTAGCAGAACTCAGAGAGATAACAGAAAGAAGGAAGTGGAAAAAAAATCGCCCTAAATGGTAATCGAACCCACAACCAATTGACGTCTACAGTCAGATGCAGTCTGCAACCAACTGCAGTCAGTTGCTGTCCCACTGCGCCGCGATGACCTCAACCATAATTCGCATATTTATTTGATTTATATTTGTTTATTTAAAAAAATACACTTTACCCCCACATCAGGGTAGTTACACTACCCTTGTCGCCCGAAATATCGTCATTGCGAAATAGGGTTATTGTCTTAGGTACCAGAGCGATGAAATAAAAATTCAAATATAGTCATTCCGAGTTCAAAAATACCGAGAAGGAATCAAACCCACAACCATCGCTGCAAAGTCAGACTCTGTCGCAATGCTTCACGACGACCTGACCTTAAAAAATATATTTAATTTTTAATGTTTTTGTTTTTATTTTCTGCTTTATTAGAATGGAGAGATTCTTCCTTTCGACAATAAAACGTTTACTGATGTCCGGAATCATACGTTTGTTAATTCAACCATCGATATAATGTTAATTGATGAAGTAGAGACTGCATACGAATGTGCAATAGAGAGTGGTGGAATAGTAGAACGGAGAACTTTTATACTACAAGGTACGTACGTATTTATTCCTATGAAACTCTCTTGATTCCTTATATTCAAATTGTCTTTTTCACTTATTTTATAAATTGTTTAAGGTTATATTCAAATTAAAAATTCAAAATATCTTTATTCTTATAGACTTTTGCAAGTATTTTTGTACTTTTCACATTATGTTGAATGTATTTGCTTTTATGTTGTGTTAAATCATTTATTTTTATACTGAAGGGCAGTTTCTCAGAATTTTCTAAGTCAAGTAACTTTTTTACAGATATTCGCACACGCAAGTCCGAAGTGTACTATTTCTATATAACAGGCGCTATAATATTCGTTTTCGTTGTATTAATAATTTATTTATTATGGAAGATGCGTAAAGTGAAACAGTCTAAGAGAGAGTTACTAGCAGCAGGCCTATGGTATTTCAACGAAGGTCTGCCCAAATCAATCAACCCGGAACTTGGTATTGATGAACAAGCTGAGCTATTGCCGTATGATGAAAGATTTGAATTTCCAGCCGAAAAACTGCAACTAGGTAAAGATACTGTGTTTTAATTTTTTTGTGTGAATATATGATACACTATTTATAAGCCGTCGTAAGAGTTTTTGAAGCGGTCATTCATGGTGCAGTTGAACAGGGCCTGATTATAAGTGGGACAGTTGTGGGTTCGATTCCCATTCGGGAGAATGATTACTTCATTTCTGCGCTATGGTAACACACGCACTTAACGCGTAATTGTTGAGATTTCAGACAGAAAGTGGAAAACGGATTGTTCGACATTTTTTTTTTGAGGCGAGCCAAAAAAAATTATAAATTTGGATAGGCCTGTTGCTAAAAAAATGTTTCCCCTGACTTTTTAGTTAAACCATTTTCACTAAATACAGTTAGGTATTTTACTGCCGAACAATGTTTATACTTTTCTCCACATGCTGCAAATTTGATGAAACATTTACAAATGTGTTCTGCTTCAATATTAATAGCAAGCACACTTTACTGGCCTGGTCTTAATGTTTGTGTTTCAAAGATATTCTTTCAACAAGTGCGAAAATAGATAGCGAGATAAAATGGGTTTTTGTTTACACTGTTCATAGTTTAGTTCAAAATAAAGTTCATTTGATTATAAGATAACGAAAATTAATAACTTTCTACTCAGCTTCTACAACACAAAAATTCTCTCAACTACGAACTCATAATTGTTCGTAATTCTACGTAGTTTTTATGGAAATAAAATAATAAAAAAAGTAGTCATAAAATGGGACAATGTGCTTAAATTTAAGTTCATAACAATTTTATTATATATGATGTTTTTTTTCAAAGTATAAAAATAATAACTTTCATAATAACATTATATTTAACTGGAATGATAACAGTATAATATTGTGACCTAGTAGCAATATTTTGTTGTTGTAATATGTCATAAGCGTTAAAGAAAAATGCAACAAGTAGGTATTTGATATCACGCTGTAGCTTCACGCTCTATCCCGCACACAGCAGGGTAAGCAGAGGGATCCTAGTGTTAAGACACTCCGTTCCCCACTTTCCGCCGAATTCGGAGGTATTGCGTGTTAAGTGGCGGAACTTAACGCCGAGGTAAAGCGTACCTCGGCACCAGAGCGAAGAAAATGGAAATATTAAATATTTCCACTCTTCGAGTGGGAATCGAACCCACAATCAGTCGTTTACAGTCACACGCTTGTGCCACTGGGCCAACATATTTCAGATTTCCCTGAAACACTAATGTCAATTTCTTCTGTAGTGGTTGAGACTTGTTTAGATGAACTTGACGTATATGGGTTGAAAATCTTTGAAAATATTTATAATTTACTGTTCATTTCATCACTTCATCTAAGGATGACATATTCTTATTATGCCATCCTCATAAAACATGAAAAAACAGCGAAAAGTGGATAGTAGATACCAAACATATATTTTTAGGCAAGCAGTTAGGTGCTGGTGCGTTCGGTGTGGTCTATAAAGCAGATGCTCGTGGAATTATAAATGCTGAAGAGACTACTCCGGTGGCGGTCAAAATGGTCAAAAAAACCGCAGACAACATGTATATCAAAGCTTTGGCTTCAGAATTAAAGATAATGGTGCATCTTGGAAAACATGTTAACATTGTTAATTTATTGGGTGCCTGTACCAAACATGTTGCAAAACGTAAGTTCCTATATTTAATTCTTGTCACTGCGATGCTACAGATTTAATTTATCACTGCCAACACTTCATTGATTAATTTATTGGGTCAGTAGCCTATTCCTGAAGCGTGCGTATCATCAACATTCATTGTAATAGACAGGCTAGGTAGTAGATAAAATTATGTTGTTTACAATGATATCACTCTTCATTTTGCATCGTAAATGTAGTACATAAAATATTCAAGACAAAATATTAAAGCTGCTCCTTCTATTATCCTTTGATATTCTAAATCCTTTGATCTTATGTTGAAAAGGTACTTATATTTAAATAGTTTCTATAAAATATACTTTTAACTTAAATCTGAAAAATACTTTGGTCTTATTAGTAGCAAGAATTTTAACCCATATTGCTTATTCCTACGTAAGAAAAGTTGAAAACGTATGAAATCTAGATAAATGAACAGATCAGACGAAATACTACTAATTACTAATTAAAAATACAATATTTAATAATGTTACTGTCGTTTAACCTATTTTATATAAAATAATTATACTTTTACATTATATTTTACATTTATTTTTATTAACACCACAACATGGCCCACAATTAAATTGTTTGAAAATTTATTTTTAATACATAATTAAAAAAATATATTATAAATTTTCAGGAGAATTGGTTGTAATTGTGGAATATTGTAAATTTGGCAACATACACAATTACATGCAGAAACATCGAGAAGTGTTCATTGATCAACTCACGGATAACAAAGAGAAGAATCTCGGTAGAGTTAATAGAGGTTTTGAAAGCACTACCGGCAGCACTGGGTAAGTTGTGTACAATTGTGAAATAAATATTAGTTACATTTTATTCGCCTTATTATTTTTATTCGCCCACGAAGCTACAGGACTATAGTTATTTCGTATTTTCGGTAGTACGCTATCTCTAATTTTTAATTTTAAATCACAAGCTACATTAATTTTATAATATTATTGAATTATATATGAATTTAGATATTTATCGAATTATATATGAATAATATCGTACGGACAAATAGATTTTCGATAGCGAATTTTTCGTGGAATACTTCATAAGAGTTAATTGATCTGGATGAGAACTAATTATTTTAAAACAAATATATACCAATATATGTCTTGGAAATGAAATGCTCGCTCCAGGCTATTACAAAAGTATCACTGTCAACAATAAATCTGTACATCACAATTGCTTTAAAAAACAAGAATCCCGCTGAGTTTCTTGCGCTGGTTCTTCTCATGTCTGAGGCATTAACTTTAGTAACCGCTGGTAAACTACATAGTTGACGTTCAAAAAATGAAGCATGTAACTTCTTATTTTGAATAAAATTATTTGACTTTGACTTATAGTACGTGGCCAGTCGTGGCCCAGTGGCACAAGAGTGTGACTGTAAACGACTGGTTGTGGGTTTGAGGTCCCACTCGAGGAGTGGACATTATATTTCCATTTTCTTCGCTCTGGTGTCGAGGTAAAGCGCGGCGTTAAGTTCCGCCACTTAACACGCAACAGCCTCCGAATTCGGCGGAAAGTGGGGAACGGAGTGTCTTAACACTAGGTTCCCTCTGCCTACCCTGCTGTGTGCGGGATATAGCGTGAAGCTATTATTAAAAATTATAGTTATCAGAAATATTGTAAATTTTTAGCATACATCAAATATATAAACTCACACAAGGAACAAAAACATGTTATAATATTAGTGTAAATATAAATCTGCTGTATTCTGACTGTTTCTTTGTTGTATTAAAATTTATAATTTTACACTTTACCAATTGAGAATATTAAAAAGAGAGTTTAAATAAAATGAATACAATTTTTGTTCTACATGTTAAATTTGTATATGAAATAATATTTAGTTATATTTTAAAATTGTGTCATATGAAGCTGAATTAAGTCGAAAATTATTAAAGGAAGGAAAATTCGTTCACGTTACAAATTTTAGCAGTGTCCTATAATTTATATTTATAGCACTCCAAAGTGCATGAATGGTATTAATCATTAATTATTCATCATATATAGAGATTGACGCTTTTTCCAGCATAGCGGGGTCTTAGAGGACCTTTGCCAGCGCACTCCGTACTTTATTTTTCCGACTGAAATCGAGACAATGCCTGTTGAGTGACAAAACTCAACGTTGCAATTTGTCATTTGGTACTAGAGTAAAGAAATGAAAAATTTAAAAATCCCCTGAGTGGGAATCGAACCCATGAACATCGTGGTTACGCCATTTTATTATTCATCACATTTTATTAGTCATCGTATCGTATATATTCTTATTTGGCAGTTGAATTCTGTTTAGATCATTTGTTTTCACATTTACAAAGCGCTACTTTACGTAGAGCCCGAACACCTGTCGCTGTTTTGTTTAAAGATGTTATTGTTTGTTCTAAAACTGTCTATGATGCGCTGCTTGCGTTCAACATACATATATTATATCGACTGGGTATCATAAATCTTGAAAACTAGCACACGATATTTCGTAGTTTTTATATAAAAAGGCCCATATTTTATGCGTTATATTTGTTTTAAATATTCTGATATTTTTTTATTTATATTTTTGCACATGTGATTAGGGTACATAGAAAGAAAATTTTAGTTGAATACACAATGTCTCGATTTTGGACAGAGAATGGAGTGTATTGGACACTCCAGTTTTTATGATTTAAGTTTTTTTTATAGCTTCACGTTGTATCCCGCATACAACAGGATAGGCAGAGCGAGTCTAGAGTTAAGACACTCCGTTACCCACTTTCCGCCGAATTCGGAGCATTGCGTGTTAAGTGGCGGAACTTAACGCCGCGCTTTGCCTCCACACCAGAGCGAGAAAAATGGAAACATTAAATATTTCCACTCCTCGAGTGGGAATTGAACCCATAACCAGTCGCTTTGTTACACACAGTGCCTCTGCACCACGACTGGCCTCTGGTGGTCTGGTGACTTAATACTTTTAAACATTTTTAAAGTGTTATTCCACACTTGATTCCTTCCAAAGTTGAAAAAGACATTTGGAAAACGTATGAAATTTTTTGGTGACTTAAGTTAATATTGTATATTTACTGTAATGACACAGCGATAGAAATGTTCGCAATTGCTATTTTTAAAATTAAAACAAGTTAAAACCCACTTGTTTTTAAAATGTCCTTTTATTCTGTACTAAATTAATTATTTTTACATTACATTAATAATTACATTGAATTTATTTTACACTTTTTCAGCATGCACTCTGACTACTTCGGCTCCAACCATACACAGGATACAGACCATACGTTTGTAAATACTGCAAATACAAACAGATCCGTCAGAAAAGGTAAGTGGAATTATATAGAATTTATTAATAAATTAATTAGTTTCGATTCTGGGAGAAGTGTCTTCACACTAATTTCTCTCTGCCTACCCTATATTGGAAAAGGCATGAATCTACGTTTTTTTTGTGGATATATAAATTTCGATATTCATTGTGTACTTGCCCAAGAAATAAATAATATATTGATTTGTTTTCTTCATGCCAACCAATAAAGCTACACAGCAAGTGGAATTTGCTAAAGGTATTGTCCTTAACTAATTATATATTAAACAATACTAAAAAATGAAATAAGATATATGTATTTTAAGAGACGTATAAAGACGTTAAATGTATTTTTTTTCCATTAAGGCGTATTAACAGCGCGTAATTGTACACCCAATGGTTGTAGGTTCAAGCCTCACTCGAGAGAATTATTAGATATATTTTGAGTTTCGGCCCTTAAGTGGAGAATGGAATCATGACAGTAAATTATCTCTGCCTACTGTACTATGAGAAATGAACATGAAGCTAAAATAAGACTTACGTTATATAAAGCATAGTAAAGATCAAAATAATTTTATCGATTACACTAAATACAACACACTAAATACAAGAACAATAAAGTCAACATTTTAAGTAATAAATATTAAATTTTCTAAAATGTTAAAAATGATAAATAAGTAATTTAATCATTTTCAATTATTTTTCAGCATCAGAAACCGGCTACGTTCAACCGGAATGGCGATCAAATTACGAAACTGACTACGTCGACGGCCGCAATCCAAGACCTTTGACTTCTAGAGATCTCTTAGCGTGGGCGTTCCAAATCGCAAGGGGAATGGAATATCTTGCCAATAAGAAGGTAAATTATAGAAGATCAGTCTTTGTAATATGCAATGAATACGTTAAATCGTCAATATAAATAGGAAAATCAATGGGGAAAAAAGTTTGAAATATATAATCATATAATTATCTAGGACAGTAGAGGCCATCGCGACGTAGTAGGACAACGTCCGTGTACCCCCGTTTGGTTATACAGTTAATCACTCAGGGAAATTATTATATTTAAATTATTTTCATATTCTCCCTTCTGGTACCTAAGAAAGTTAAGTTCCACCACTGAACGCCGAATTAAAAAGTAGAGAACGAAGTGTCTTGATAAGTTGACACTTACCTTTCTCTGATCACTCTACTATGCGGGAAAAAGGCTGGATGCGATAAGCATAGCTTCTGTGCTAACCAAACCTATAATTCCAACCTTGTTTATTAGGCATAAAAAACATTGCACAGCGGGTTAGTCAGAGGGAGTCCAGCGTGTGGACGTTGAGAAATTTTGCGTGTTAGGTGGCGGAGCGCCGCCCTCTTTATTTAGATACGAAAAAGAAAAATGCGTAAAAACGAAAATTTAACATCAAGGGTTTTAACTGTCAGACGTCATACTGTGTCACGACGGTGACTCAAGTGTTTAGCAGATAACTATTTATTGGTTTTCTTTTAAGTAAAGTGATATTGTTTTATTCCTTCAGGTGTTGCACGGTGATCTGGCTGCAAGAAATGTGTTGCTAGCAGACGACAACGTTGTGAAAATTTGCGACTTTGGTCTGGCGAGAAGTATTTATAAAAACGACGAGTACCAAAAACAAGAAAATGTAATTTCATGATTGATTATTTTATATTTTATTTTATGTAACACGTCTAACGTTAGAAGTAATAATTTAAGCTTTTTTGAAGCTAATATATATAAAGGGTTTAGAAAAGGGAATATGTACTTTCGGAAAAACCGAATAATACCGGTTATTAATATATATTAATATCGATCCTGTAAGTAAGTTAAATAGTTTCGTTCAAAGAAAGAAAGAAAGGAAATCGAAAATAATTTCTAAATAAATATAAACTATCAGATAGTGAATATAGAACCCAAATACATATTGACGTTTTAGTTAGACAGATTATATCACAGCATCCTCATATTGCGGAAGAGTAGTTTGTAAAACTGTGTATTTTTATTTTTAGAACTACATGGAGGAAAACCTCAATAATTTGGAAACACCAGTAACGTTCAGCTCGATTAAAATTTGCTCTCGTATTTTATTGACTAATTCAAATTGTGTTATCAATAACACTAGCGCTTATAGTCTGTAGCCACAAAATTATCATTGTAAACGTTTTTTATTACGTTACGTATTTACAAACTGCTATTCCACGTTATCGTACGGGTAACGATTATATAGCAAACACAGGAATAATAGTAATAATGTTTAAAAAAAATGTGAATATTAATTTCTGCTACCTTACGAT
Source organism: Dryas iulia moderata (assembly GCA_019049465.1). Classification (NCBI taxonomy): domain Eukaryota; kingdom Metazoa; phylum Arthropoda; class Insecta; order Lepidoptera; family Nymphalidae; genus Dryas; species Dryas iulia. The sequence continues at coordinate 7,557,149 of CM032429.1, forward strand.
TGTTTATACAATAATCATAAAGTGGCAAAAAATTCTGAAAATCTCTGAAAACCACAGAAATGCCAACAACAAAAAAAAGCATTATAAATTAAAGTTGAATTTTGACGCATTTTTTTGGGCATGGTTTACTAATTTATATTTATTTTACAGAGCCCATTACCAGTGAAATGGCTGGCTATAGAATGCATGACTGACAGAATATTTTCAACACAATCCGACGTGTGGTCGTTTGGTATCGTCTTGTGGGAGTTATTCACTCTCGCGAAGACTCCTTATCCTAACGTCAGTCCGACGAGTCTCGTTCAATGGCTGACTGACGGGTAATACTCTTATTATTTATTATGGTATTTTTTTTAAATAAGTGCATCATAGTAAATACATAAAGGCACTTATGGTGCAGTGGGACTGCATCTGAATATAAACACGATGGTTATGGGATCGATTCCCACTTGAGGGAATAATTATATATTATAAAACGAAATTACATTTCTAATATTTTCAAACGCAAACAAAATATGTTAGTACATTGTGTAGCGCCATCTATTATAGTTTCGGTGAACTATCTATCGATCGTATTTATCGCATGTGTTAATAAGCATTAGCTAGATAGTTGGGGACCTCGGGCAGTGGAGATGTGTGTTATCATATTATAAAGGTGGTCCTTAAGCCTGCATTTGGGTCACAAGCCCCAGGCATTGCCTCAGAGTTCTTCTCCCTGCAATCGTGAAGGGCCCGGAGCCCCCGGTGCTAAATGTACTGCGTATTAATCTACCTATATATCCGACATGTCGTTTACGACATCAAAAGTATGATTCCTTATCCGTGGTGCTTATATTAGAAATGGGATTTACTATTACTTCCTAACAATAATGTTATTTTCATTTCTCCCTCTTCTACCTAAGACAAAGCGCGGCGTTGAGTTTTGTCACTCAACACGCAATGTCTCGATTTTGGACAAATAGTGGACAACGAAGTGTCTTGACACTTGGCTCTCTCTGACTTCCTTACTTTGCGGAAAAATTCGTGAAGTTTTTTTTATATATCTATTTTTGGTTCAGTTCTAGGTAATGAATTCGATAATATTATTTTTTAAAATCAATTATTGTAAAATACTGGACTACAGAAGGTACAAAAGAAAATAGTTATAAAATTCACCACTAGTATCAATTAGTGTTTTATAATTTAATGCTAAAATTCTACATTTTTTAGTATAAAATCTTAAGTAGTAATAATTTATTCACACAGGCACCGCTTGCCCAAGCCTCAATACGCAGACGATCGTATCTACGACGTGATGCTGCGTTGTTGGCAGCAGAAGCCCACGGCGCGACCTAACTTCAGTCAATTGCAAGAAATCCTTGGTTCATTCTTAGAAGATAACGTTCGCAATGTAAGTATTTCTCTTTTTTAATTTTTTTTAGCTTCACGCTGTATCCCGCACACAGAGGCGTAGGCAGAGGGAACCTAGAGTTAAGACACTCCGTTCACTGCTTTGTGCCTAATTTTGGCGGCATTGCGAGTTAAGTGGTGAAACTTAACGCCGCGCTTTGCGTCGACACCAGAGCGAAGAAAATGCAAATATTAAATATTTCCACTCCCCGAATGGGAATCGAACCTAAAACCAATCGCTTTACAGTTATACTTTGTGCCTCTGCGCCACGACTGGCCCCAGTCCTTTTTTATAATACGCGATATTATATTTCTATGGAGTTCTTACTTTACTTATTATAGGATAGTCATATGGCTATATTCAATCTAAACTGCTTTTTTTTTTTTTGGGAAATTGAAAGTGAATCCAATATAATACTTGGAAAATCCAATGTCGACAGTTGGTCAGTGTTCTCGTCATTGGCTTAATATACTCTTCACTTAGTATTAAAATACTCGTTGCTACGCTTTAAAGCATGAAGTTGCTTTACTTTTGCACTGTTATTAAAACATTGTAATGCGGAATTTGGCCAACCAGAAAATACTTCAGATAACGAAATATTTTAATTATATACATTCCTCCGAGTGGAAATTAAACGAACAGCTATCTAGCCTACATTTAGGTTTCCAATTATTAGCTACATTGTTTTGATAGTTATAGTTACTTTTTGTATATCCATTCCTTATTTTTTTTAAATGTTTGTTTAAAGTATGTACAACATATTTCTGGTTAACATACTACGTACGACGGGGGCCTAATACCCTTAAACAAGATCTATTTTATAAAAATGCAGAAAGAAGCTGAAAGTGGCTATCTAAAGAAAAATAAATCTATCTAAATGAAGATATAAAGAAAAATAATTTATCTAAAGAAAATTAAATAACATTGGAGTTTCTGGTTGTAACAGTATAACTAACCTTTTTTTTCTAAATACTTATAGGTACATATACAAAATAGCTATTTTTACAATGTTTGTCCGGCTTATCTCTGGAACGGCTGAACCGATTTTGGACCGGACTTTTACTGGCAGATAACTGATTTAATAAGGGTTAACTTCAAGCGACAAAATAAAAATACACATACATTTTTTTCAGCATTACGTGGATTTAAATTCAGCGTACATGGATCTGAACGTGCGTAACGAAGGCCAGGAGGATTACTTGGCGATGGTCTGCGCGCCCGACTACAACAACATGGTGACGCCCAGCCCCCATCACTACGTAAACGAGGCGAATAGCTTCTTCCCTCCTACACCTACGCAATTGAAACATGGTATGTATTTACTTTTTATTAATTGTAATTATTGACTTTTTTTTAGTTTCACGCTGAATCCCGCACACAGCATGGTATGCAGAGGGAATCTAGTGTCTTAACACTAGGGAACGGAGTGTCTTAGACACTCGGAGGCGTTGCGTGTTAAGTGGCGAAACTTAACACCGCGCTTTACCTTAACACCGGATTGAAGAACATGGAAATATGGAATATTTCTACTCCTCAAGTGGGAAACGAACCCACAACTAGTCGCGTTACAGTCACACTTTGTGCCCATGCGCCACGTCTCATGTATTTACTGATATTTAATATAATTATTGTTTTTTTTTATTTTACTTATATTTTTATTACATATTTAGAGATCGTCGTGGCGAAGTGGGACAGCGTGTGATTGTAAACACGATGGTCCACTACCATCGTGTTTAATATTCGTTTCTACTTAACACGCAATGACTCGATATCCGGAGAGTAGAGAACGGGGTGTTTTGACATTGATATTAGTTTCTCTCTGATTACCCCTATAGAAAAAGTGTGAAGTAGCTCTTTTTATATTTACTTACGTTATAAAGTTAAATAATAAATTTTACTTACTATAACTGAGTTTTAAACAGCATTATTTATTATATATGATGCAGCTCAGTTATCATATTGCTTCCGTCATTATAATTTATATATTCATAATATGTATGTCGTGACCATATTGTTGAATTGCCTTTTTCATGAAATCATCGAGTATATAATGAAGTAAATGGTTTTTATTAAATAGTCATATAAATTTACCATTACCAATTGACCACAATGCAAACTGTATGTTTTACAAAAAAATGTTCCCCAAAGAATCAAAATATATGATATATTTTATTATTCCTTATATATATAACTGAATGAATAATTTCTTGTTCATGTAACATAGCTACAAATTCACTATTACAATTTTAACTTTGTTACTAACGGCTGCCACGTTAAGAACTTAAAAGTGCTTCTAGCTCCTCGATCTGTACTTAAAGTTCTATTATTTTACGATTTTATATTATAGGTACAATAATAGTTATTAAAATAATGTTTCATAGTCCTACATAACTGATTACGCAGTGTGACTGTAGCATCTGATTAGTCATTTAATTTAACTTTTTAAACCGGCGATAACAAATAGTGCATTCTTATTATGCCATTTATATAAATCGATAATTTCATGAAATAAGCGATTTCAAAATGTTATCATGACATGTAAAGCTTCATTATATCAAACTAGGTTCACTATATCAAACTCTTCAAATGTGCTTAAGTACATAAACAAGTTAATTATAATATATTGCCTAATAACATTCATAACCTTATACAATGTAGTCGTATTATATTTAAAAAGACTTTCTTGGTATTTTATCATATTACGTATTTTCCTTTTGTCAGCCACAACAGAAAATACGCCATTCTGATCTTGCGACAGATTCTGTACGGTAATAAAAGATATGTAATACAAAACGGAATGTTTGTTGTTACTAACCGAAAAACTGTTAATACTTTATCAATTTATGAATTTACAACATGTATTATACAATGATAAATGTGTTGTATGTCGTAGTTAAAGGGTAATTGTTGTGTTGCATGTATTTTTATTTTTCTGCACACGTTTCAAACTTAACAATTTTTTTTAGACGACGAAGGCTATTTACAAATGAGTCCAGTTAACCAATCTATATTCAGTCCACGATTACAAAGCACGAAGTTCGATTACGACGTAGGAAAACTGAACTCAGGTAATGAAACTAGTCAAGGGTCAGAGCTAACGCCGATGTTAACTTTGAACAATATACCGAGGAGTGGATCCGAGTCCGACCACGATGGAAATCATTCCCCGTACTTAAACATGTGTCAAAGGATTAATGAAAACGACGAAGTCTTCGAAAATCAATATAACTATAAGAATACGCAAAATAATCAGAACAGCGCCGTATCCAATCCAACTTATATTACATTCGACGGTGATTTGAAGAAACCTCAAAATATTTCCAATAATTACATGAACATCAATGTGCCCAATGGACTAGTCAAATAGATTATTTTTCGCACAATAACCTCTATTCATCTATACTCACACTACTTATCTATCTTCGCTTCTATGTAAACTTATTGTTCGTGAAGTCTTATGTGTTGTAGCTACATATTATATCTTATTCGTAATATGTATTTTATTAACATTTTATTCTCTAACTTTCAAATTGAATAACAAAATTTGCCTAATAATGGTTAAAGTTATTTGTAAAAAATGGCCGAGGCACAAAAAGGTTAGAAAAATATATTATGGAGCATTGTTAACACTTATGTATTTCAGTAAACTGATCTCTTCTTATATTTTGTTATTATAATTTAGTGTATTAGAAATCTCATTAACTAGCTATTACTTTGCTTTTCAATTTCTCAATACTTTCTACTTTTCTTGTAATGAAAATGTTTTATTGTTATAATGTATTAGAAGTGAAAAGGTGGAATGTTTACCAATGATGTGATATTTTGTTATAGATTGATGTAGGCTGGATTCGAATGTTGTACTCGTAGTTCATATTATATATGTAGAGTGTTGATTAATTTATTTAAGTAATATTTCGTAACAGGCTTAAGTAAGTTAGTAAATCGAAATTGTATACATTTCCGGGCAGCCATTTTAAATTAAGTTTTATCACCAAATGGTGTCTGATTTAATATATATAGTAATCCTGATAGTAATTCTGATGTTAAAACGATTTTAATGATGTATTCAAAGACCATTTATCGATCTATTTACTTATGCCTGTTACGGATTTAGTGCCAGTATTTAATTTTAAACCCACCATAATTGTCATTTTGTAAATAAAATAAATGTATGGATCCGTATTTTTAATAGCATGCAGTAAATATATTTAAGAACAGTTGACAAATAAATTACCAGAAATAATATATTGAGAAGATTTATATAAATAACTTGATATTCAAGTTTATTTTAAGTTTGTGATATATATAGAAGTTACATTAGTTTTTGATGTAGTGTATCAAAGGATATATTCACTTTATTTTAATATTTCCATATAAAAAAAAGATATTTTCTTGTAATGCGATGTCTACAATACGCTTTGTGATCCAATCAAATATTCTTTATACGTCTATTGTATTCGAATAAATGTTTTAAATATTTTACTTATCGTAGATCACTATAGTTATTGGATTTTAATAAAAGAGATATTACGAAATGAGTGGTTGTTTTTTTGTTACCTTTTTTTCAGTTGTTACCTGAATCAGCCCTTTGGAAGGCAGCCAGAATTTGTCAATTGCTCTCTTAACTTTTAACTTTAGAGAAAAAACAAAAACGATGGATATTATAAGAAATATTGTATATTACTTATATAATAACATTTTTATAATAGCTTACATAGTTTGTAGTTTCATTGTTATTATACCCGTAGAAAGAAAAAAATCTTTAATCACATCTGAGCATTTATGTCGTACTTTGGTATGTGAACGTAGATTGAGAGGCATTCATACTAAACACATAAGGTACTGTATTTGAATCCTTATAGTCGAAGGTGAGGATGAAATGAAACGTCAGCTGAAAATGCCGCGTACGACTGCGAGAACAACGCTTTCTATGACTTCAGCACCCTGAAACAAATACCACAGTAAAGTTACAAAATATAAATATTTTTTTTATAAAATTATTGTAATAACTCAAATATTCAGTATCTAATACTTAAATAAGCAAAGGTTCAGGTAGGTAGTTTTATTTAGTATTATTTAACTGGAAAAATAAATTGTGAAACGAATCAGTTTACCTCTATAAAATTTACTAATTTTGATGTCTCCGAGGTTTCTTACTTTTAATATTGTTATGAAAGGTCGTTGTGGCGCAGTGGGACAGCTACTGACTGTCAACGTGACGGTTGTGGGTTCGATTCCCACTTGAAGCATTTATTATATTTAAATAACTTTTATTTTTCTTCTTTAGAGACAAGATGAAGCGCGACGTTGAGTTGAACGTTGAAGAGTGGAGTTCGCAGTGTCCTTACACTAGATTCTCCTTGACAGAAATTTAATAGATGAATTTATCCCGCATAGCGGTACGCTATGCGGGATAAATTCGTCTAAGAAATTTCTAAATTCTCACGCTGTCTCTTGAGATTTGTTAATTTAATATTGTTATAAAAATTCAACTGCCTTCTGTTAAAATTGACAATATCAAGTACTTTAAGTATGAAATAAAACACTTACATCTTTAAAGGCTTCAACTATTCCCAGAGGCACGTCGACGAACATCCTGCCCAGGCTCGCCAGCGCCTACAAGTGTAGATTTTTATAATTTAATTTTGGTAATATTTCTTAATTTATAATGTAAAAGCGAATAGTGTGGCTTGTCGCTTTACAAATTAAATTAAAAGAATTGAAATTTTCTGATAATTTACACTTTCTTTTCTTCGCGCATCTCAAATATATTTGCGATTTTTGTAAGACAGATTGTTTAATACAGTGATATGTAAAGATACATTGTCGTTACGCGTGCAATATCGCGGAAGCAGCAATTTATAATGAAGTTTGTAATGTAACAGAAAAAGTGCAAAATTGTAATCTTGTGACTACAAATTCTAACCGCTGATTTGCTTATGTTACTTTTTGTTTAGACTATTTGAATTAGTCAATTAAGGAAGAATATAATTATAAGGATATATTTTAATAAAAAGTGAAGTTCTAAAAATTTAGATAGGTAAGTGAATTTATTTGGTGCACGCAACGACGGTATGTATAATTCTTGATACTAGATTCTTTCTGACTACCCCACCACTATACGTGAAAAAGTGTGAAGTTACTTTTTTAATACGTAGTAAAATATAATATTTATATAATATTATTTTGGGGTCTAAAGAAAGTTCAAAATTTTTGGAAAATTTCAAAATTTAAAAAATGAGTCGATCAGACGTCACTCAAACACTCACTCCGCTAGGTTTCACATCCCTTGGACTTGTATCGGCGACGGTATCGTTATCCGCACATATTACTACAGCAAATATACTGAATACAATAAACAGTCTGGAGTTGAGGCAGGCCATATTGACTATGCACTACTGCTCTGTAGTTTGCTCTTTTAAATCAACAGCTCGCTTATATGGGGTAGCCTTGGCGTGGCAACTATAAGAATGGCATTGTTTTCAGTTCTTGCTTTTATTTTGTGTAAAATGTGTATTTGTGTTCTTTAAAATAGTCCTAAACGTGCGTATTTTGTTTGTGAAATGTTTTTTTCAATATTATTTCTGATATTGCAAATTAAAAATTGGATAGTATTGTCTAAAATTTTAGCAGTTATGTGGCCGAAAAATATAACATCAGAATGTTTTTGTCAACTCTTGGTTTTTCTAGTTTTACGCTTTTTTCAACAGAGGCTGATAGAACGTAATGTCAAGATATTCCATTCTCCATTTCATGTTAAAACGAATCTGGACGTTTATATCTACGCTGCTCTTTGTATATGGTACAGGATTCAGGAAAACCCTGCATGACTCAGCAATCACGTTTGGCTTGTTAGTTTTAACTGTATATTTTTAACAGTAAAGTAAGTTTGATAAAGTATGATCACATTTTTAAAGATTAAGTTCACCCACTTAATACGCAATGTCGTTTTCAATTTCGGGTGGAAAGTGCAGTGCTTGACACTAGGTTCTCTTTGACTATCTTGCTAAGCGGAATAAGCGTGATATGTTAGTCGTTGAAATTAGCTTATAATTTATGAACAAAATACTGTTACGCTCAGTATAATTACACTAAGAATTACGCTCACTTATTCAACCATACCATAATAATACTTGCTCAAATATTAAAATATACAATACACTTTTTTTTGCTTCAAACTGTATCCCGCGCATAGCAGGGTAGGCAGAGAGAATCTAGCGTTAAGACACTTTCCACCGAATTCAGAGGCACTGCGTGTTAAGTGGCGGAACTTAACGCCGCGCTTTGCCACTGATACCAGAGCGAAGGAAATGAAAATATTAAATATTGTCACTCCTCGAGTGGGAATCGAACCCACAACCAGTTGTTTACAGTCACACGTTCGTGCCACTGCGCCACGATAATATAGTTACTTTATAGAATCACGATGCTTTCATTTATTACTTTATTTAGTGTAGAAGGTAATTGCGGAAACGTGCGATGATGAAATGATAAATATGACCTATATAATATAAATAAAACAATTAGTAAACAATAACATTTATTTTAAACCTTACAATTTTAAATTAATTCTTATTATTATATTGGTGCTCCCATTATCTTCTTAGCAAGTCCATAAAAGCTGTGGAGGCCTGAAAAGAAAAGTTTAATATGTATATTTCAATAAAGGTTTTTAAATATTATGCACTTTAAAAAAATGTTATAAAAGTAAGAATAATGAAGTTTGATATTTTAATTATATTGATATTTTTTAAATTAAAAAAATACTGTTTATAAATCTAACTCTTGATTTGGGATAAACCTTGCAACTCTATTATGACCCACGAACGATCGTCGGAACGGTGACAATACAATGGTTTCCATTACAATATTCATGCTGGGACTATCAGAATAACAACAAGTTTTGACGAGTTTCATTTAGTTCTTTTTTTATGTATATAAGTAGTTGAACAAGTTAAGTATTTTATTTCATTAATTGCTACATTAACACAAACTTTATAGATATAAACGATACTCACATCTATACACGTGGCAAACAGTGCTTTAGGAAGATCAGTGGCTGCTTTAAACAGTTCTCCTAAGAACTGAAATATAAAAATGTAGCTATACTAATCTAAGTTCTGATATTTAATATTTTTTTTTAGCTTCACGCTGTATCCCGCACACGGCAGAGGGAACCTAGTGTTAAGATACTCCGTTCCTCACTTTCCGCCGAACTCGGAGGCTTGCGTGTTAAGTGGCGGAACTTAACGCCGCGCTTTACCTCGACACCAAAGCGAAGAAAATGGAAATATAATTTCCACTCCTCGAGTGGAAATCGAACCCACAACCAGTCGTTTACAGTCACACGCTTGTGCCACTAGGCCACGACTGGCCACAATATTTTTTGACAAACTTAATAAATATTTGTTAATTAAGATTATTAAACGTTAGGATATTTTGTGGACGCCATAGTTCCGCAGTGGATCAACTCTCTGTAAACCAGAAAGTTGTAGGTACTCTTACTGAAAAGTGATTATGTTTTAATTATTTTCATTTCCACGCTCCACGGTCTGGTAAGTCAAACGGAGTTGTATTACGCTACTTAACGTTGTCTCGAATTAAAGGAGAAAGCGGAGTGACTTAATACTAGGTATTCTCTGCCTATCCTGTTGCACGTTGCACGGGAATTGCAGAGGTCAATAAACAAGGTTTTAGATTTATGTTATTAACAAGTACTCTATCATATATACTTCGTCACTAAAATTTTACAATACATTCAGTCCTATGTAAGATAGTTTTATTATAAGAAACTTATTTAACAGTATCTATGTCGTATTACGTCGTCGCGACATGTTGCAGCTGGGATGTATCTGTCTTTATGCGATGGTAATGGGCTCAAATCCCGTAGGGGCAATCTGTATCCGTAGGTAGGTACTTCCCCTGTCTGTGTAAAAGTTTGCCCCTACACTGTGTCTCAAATGAGTTGAAAGTAGAGAACAGAGCGACTGTAAGTATATATAACACTAGAGAATACGAATATATGTATTTATATATATGGAAAAGAGAACAGGGAACTGTATGTCAATGTACGGCTATAATCGCGAGGGTTGTGGGTTCATTCTCATTCGGGGGAAAAGGTTACTTAATTTTTTATTTCGCTTATCTGGTAATCTAAGGATAAAGCGCGGCGTTGAATTGAGAATCTATATACCTCTCAGGTTTAAAAAATTTGAAGGTATTTTTTAACAATAATATACTTACACTAGTGTGAGGAGCGGCTGTGGGTGTTGAAATAGTGCTCGACGTTGTGACAGTAGCTTCGGTGGTTGTTGCGTTTTTGTCTGCGCACAAAACCACCACTGTTAACAATATGATAACAAATGAACATAGCAAAAAGCGAGCCATGTTTCTTTAGCTTCAAACTACGAATAGCTATGACAATATCTTTCTTATATACAGAAATCTTGATGTCCGGAACCGTCGTATTGTATTTTCTGTATAATGTTATGACGCATGTTTTTAGTGAGCGATGGTAAAAATATAAATATTTTGTTTCAAGTGAAGCCCAATGGAGTTGTGACGAAATATGTTTATTCGTTTTGGTTTGTATAATAAATTTCTTGAATAATATGGGCTTCATTTACGTCAGAAAAAGGTTATTAGAAATGAAAATGTTGAAAAAATCGTGGACAACGTCTGTCTGTAAACGCCATGGTTGTGGGTTTGACTGCGGGCTCGGTGGAATGACTTAAGTTATTTTCATTTCTGGTATATACCTAAGACAAAGCGCCGCATTGAGTTCCGCCACTCAACATTAATTATGGGCAGAAGATGGAGGACGCAATGTCTTGACACTTGGTTATGTCTAACTACTATGCAGGAAAAAATATGAAGCTGTAACATATTTAAATCCATAGATTATATGTACATACATATTTTTTTTTTCTAGATTGACTTCCCGTTGGGGGCGGGGTAAGAATACAATTGCCCCCCGCCGCTGGGTAGCGTTCCGTAAAAGGCGGATAATCCAGTAGCTTGTTGGTAGGAGATTCGTTCTCCGACTGGCTCGCGACCACTATCGTGTCAAAGACGAACCGCCAAATATCTTATGATATGTTCCGGTTCGATGACATGTAAGCCAGCTCTCCCTATTCCCACCATTCCCATCCTTCCTCCCTCCTTCTGTCCTACATTCCCAAGGCTGGCAACGCATCCATAACTTTAATGTTGTGGATGTCTATGGGCGAAGGTAACCACTTAACATCAGGTGGGCCTTCGGCTCGTTTGCCTCCTTTATACCATAAAAAAAAAAAAAAAAATTAACTGCATCTACGTATATTTTTGACGCTATACACTGCACTAGCAGTGTAAGAGTATAGCGACTGTGAAAAGGCATAAAATATCGTGGACATCTGCATGTATTCATATATAAAACGTTATCTGACGGATCCACCGATTTTTAATTTAGAGTGTCATTTAACAATGGAATAATTTTAGATAGATCTTTCGAAATAAAAATTGTAATAAAATTCAAAAGTTAGTATGAAATTTTTTAATACCATACATTAATCTCCCAAACTTTATTAATAACTTAAAACAAATATAAAATAAGATGTTCTACACTTTTTCAAAGTAATCCCCAGAGAGCTCTGAATGAGTTTCTAAATTTATATAGGGAAAACATATTAGTGGGGCCAGTCGTGGCGCAGAGGCACTAAGTGTGATTCTAAAGCGACTGGTTGTGGGTTCGATTCCCACTCGAGGAGTGGAAATATTTAATATTTCCATTTTCTTCGCTCTCATGTGGAGGCAAAGCGCGGCGTTAAGTTCCGCCACTTAACACGCAATGCCTCCAAATTCGCCAGAAAGTGGGAAACGGAGTATCTTATGACACTCCGTTCCCTACTTTCTGCCGAACCCCAGGTTTCCTCTGCCTAACCTGTTGTGCGCGGGATACAGCATGAAGCGAAAAAAAAAGAAATAAAAAGCATATTATTTATTACGGAATATCATCTTAGGAACGGAAGAGAGAACTTAACTGAACAGAATGTCTTGGCATTAGCAAGATTGGGAACAAGTAAATCTAAAAAAAAAAAAGGTTAAATTCTTACGCACTACGTAGGTATTATAAATATCTTAAAATATTCTAAGAGTAAAATAGTAAATGAGATGTTAATGTATTTTGCTTGGTTGTCTATATTAAAACAAGTATGACAATTATTCTTTGTTCAGTGGACCAAAAAATTAAGTCTTAAAAAGGACAACAAGAAGGTCTATGGTAACTAAATACATTTCGGGTCGAAGTTAATGTCGGCTACGTGTAAATACTTCACAGTCTAATTAAGATTGGCAGTTTTGTTTCAACAGTTTTCCCTCGTTATGTTTATTTTACTGAGGTTAAAAGTGGCCAAACAAATACTGATGTTATCCCGAGCTTGTAAAGTCATGATTGGTTTACAGTGTAATTGAAAGCAGTGTTTGTAGAGACTGACACTTTTTATAAATATGTCTTTTGAAAAAGGCCATCTAACTAACATACACAGCGTAGACCAGTGGTGAGCAACCTGCGGCCTGCTTAATATTTTTGTGCGGCCCACCAAGCAATATTGCAAATATTTTCCCGCTACTATTAAGTATTGGAAAATGGGATGTATTGATACGAGTTTGTGTCTGTTTATCCTGCTTTCGAAAAAAAACCTTGAAGCTTAGCCTTGAATAAAAAAATATGCAAGCCCGTTGCTGAAAAAGGTTGCTTACCCCTGTATATTAAATGTTTATACCTATATCTACATATAAATAAGTATTTACCAGGACAAAAGCATTTACTATCAGGCTTTCTGTAAGGAAAATCTTCCTTGTTGTCTGGAAAACTAATTTCTTTAAAAGGATGCAGATGCGAGGAACTTGTGTGGCCTTGTATTTTGTAAACTATGTAAATTTTTGTATTTTAAATTATACAAGTATTTTCCTCAAAAATTTAGTTCAGAGCATTCATTTTTAAAATTTTCTTTTGATATATACATATGTATGTATGCAAGTTTTGTACTCTAAATTCATTGTTTTACACAACAAATTTATCATTTTATCTTCCAAATTCCCATGTGTATACAGCTAATTCCTTATTTTTTTAGCTACACGCTGTATGCCTGCACTACGCAGGGCAGGCATAGGGAACCTAGTGTTATGACACTCCGTTCCCCATTTTCCGACAATTTTTGGAAGCATTGCGTGTTATGTGGCAGAACTTAATACCGCGCTTTGTCTCGGCACCAGAGCGAAGAAAATGGAAATATTAAATATTTCCACTCCTCCTGTGGGAATCGGACCCACGACCAGTCGTTTACAGTACACTTTAGTGCCACTGCGCCCCTACTGGCCCTATTTTTATTTTGAAGTTTACTCTTTCATAAGGATATATTTATTACTTTCATCACTACATAGCATTATAATTCATCACATAGTTGTCGTGGCCTAGTAGAACAGTGTTTGGCAGTAACCACGGTGCTTGTAGGTTAGATTCCCAAACTAAGCGCGGTGTTAAGTTCCTTCTGATTACCTTGCTATGCGGAAAAAACCGTTAAGCTGCGAAAAAGATAACGTATTTATTATTGCATATATAACATATTATGCTTAAAATTATTTTGGCTTAAAAAAGATACATATAGTATGGTTCAAAAGGCCCACTGTATACTTAAAACATTTACAAAGATTTTAATATGCAAATATACTTTGATTAGACCATTGAAAGCAATAAGCTACTTTGAGAAATAATATTTTTTGAAAGTGTGCCAGAATATAGGTAAACGTTGACACTAAAACTTGGAAAGCTGACAAGAAGTTACCAACACAGAATGCATTTGTACTCAGAATCAGTAAGTATGTGAGGAACGAGATCCTTCAATAGTATTTTTCATAAATTTTCAATCTAGTATAATTCTTCTACGTATAAAATTTATACAAAAAAATAATATAATACATAATATTCGAGGCCGTGGCAGTGTCTAATTGTAAGCGTGATAATGAATGAAAACATTTAAATTATTTTCAATAACTAAAGCAACACGCGGCGTTGAATTTCGTTACTCAACCCATAATTTCTTAGTGAAACTAAGATTCCTTCTTTTTTTAGCTTCACGCTGTATCCCGCCCACAGCAGGGTAGGCAAAGAGAACCTCGTGTTAAAACACTCCGTTCCCCACTTACCGCCGAATTCGGAGGCATTGCGTGTTAAGTGGCGGAACCTAACGCCGCGCTTTTTGCCTGGCGAAGAAAATGGAAATAATAAATATTTCCACTCCTCGAGTTGGAACCGAACCCACAACCATTCGTTTACAGTCACACGCTTCTGCCACTGCGTCACGACTGGCCCCAAACTAAGTTAAATTATATATAGCTAACTACAAGTAAGTATATTATCGTTATGTAAGTATGACAGCGTTTGACTTTATGATGTTTGTAAGTCCTATTCCTACTCGGGGGGAATATTTAAATTTCTTTGACGTATGCATGTCAATTTATACATTGTATAGTGTGTGTAATTATATTAAATTAATTGTATTAATTTAATGTAATTCATATAGACTATTAACAAAAATGTTTTACAATACTTTTTCTTTATTAAATCGTTTAGAAATTTAATACTACTCCATCGATATAATTTTCTTAAAAAGGCATCCAAAGTTTTTCCTTTAGCTATTAATAGAATATTTCTCATTGTGCCAGTTTAAAGTTTATCGACGCCTTTAAGAGCGTAACACAATTTGTGCCGTCGGGTCCAGGACGCTCGGAAAAGTCTACGTCTTATCCCTTCACGTAGAAAATTAAATGTCTCACGGTAACATCCGCGACTCGGTGCTGGTTTTTGGCAGTTGATCTATTGTCTCCGCACTGGTGAGTACTTTTAGGTGAATGTAGTAATTATTTTACTAAATAATGTAGTATTTATTTTAGATCTTATTCTTAAATGATCCAAAGTACTTGTGTAACATATTCATGTTTAAATATATACCTAAAATATTTTAAAGTATTTGATGTTGATTCGTAATAATTAAATTGAAGCTGTCGTAGCGCAGTGGCCAGCCATGACGACCTTTGACTGTAAATGCAATTAACACGCAATGTATCGATTTTGGACGAAAATTGGAAAAAAGTATGTCTTGATACTAGGTTCTCAGTTCTCTGTGACTATTCTGCTATGCGGGAAAAAAGCTGCTAAAAACATAACTAAACTTATAGCTTTTATTTTAGAGGACAAAGCTTTATTCTTTGTATGTATAATTCAATAAAGAGAGTTCAATATACTTATATATTTATTATGCGTTGTTTTAATTTGAGATAATTCAGTTATTTTTTGGGTATTATTCTTATCTCTAGCGGCGTAGCAAGAGAGAACAAAGCGCCAAGCGCCTTTTTCTGCATATCTCTTTCCCCTCGTTCATCAAACTCTTAGTACTATCAATACTGTTTACCGGACCTTCTCCCAATATCATCAAAACTATGTTTTCGAAAGTGAATACGATTAGACTTTCCAATGTTTCCAATTTTACTGATGAAAGTTTAGAGCAGCTTTATTTTTTAATACCTATTACACTAGGTTCTGTTTGCCTCATAAAGGCGAAAAAAATAATATTTAAAAAATAACATTATGTTCATTTTAGGTGAGATACGGAAAAATTATAATAAGTATTGACGTAAATTTAGGTATTTATGTTAGCTAATTACTTTGAATCAAGCAGTAAAGAGAGATGAATGTTTATTAATTGTAAATTAATTAATTTGGCAAAGTGCCACTTAAAGCTATCGTCAGAATAGGGCATTTAATGAAAAGCCATGTTATTTTCAATTGCTCTATTGTAATAGAGTAAACGATTCTTGATAAATGTCTTGAGTGAAATTTATATTTTGTAATTATTTGACTTTGTATTTCTATAAAAAACAATGTTTTTGTATAAATGAAATATCTCTAAATATCATTTATTATCCTTTTTGTACGATTAAATGATGTTTTTATTACAAAAAATATACGTATAAATAAGTTGCAGTAAAAAGAAGCTTTATGTGATTTTAGTTTCATCAAAAGATACTATTAAAATGTTTCGTATATATATTATGCATTACGAAAAGCTTACTTTATAAATAGGGATCAAAAATAACTTTTTGTACTTCTTTTTTTATTTTATTTAAGTGACATAACTATCATATGTTTCAATAAATAAGCAATATTGATTAACACATCACATCAATTCAACGTTATTTACTCTTTAATGTTTCCATACACAGAATTACACGATTTAACAAAAAAAAGACAATCGAATATGTAACAAATACGTATTATATAGAGCATATGGCAGAATCCATAAAAGAAATATTAAAATATACGGATCCCCATTAAAAATAGAACTTCCTCTATTTGGTTTCATTGCTCAAGTCCCGCTCGGGTTATGATGCACTGCGCAGACTGTATTTGCATAAAAGCGAGCATTAACCGCCGCTTCGGCAAATAAAAATCAATAGCTGCTGCCTATGTACACACTATATTACTATTATTATCAAGTTTACGCTCCATTATGGAAGATATTCAGATTTTATCTATTTAATTAAGTATAGCGGTTTATTAAATATATAAACGCTAAATAATTAACGAAGAACGTTGTGTATTTAAAATTTAATTACGGTTCAATATCTCTTAGGAAATGTTAAAAAATAAAAAATATGCATAATTAAAAAAAATAATTAGATATTAAGACACATGAAATAAGTTTGATTTTGACTATAGCTGTAAATTTAAATTCTGTAGTGCTCATTATTAAGGCTTTCCTCCACAATCAAAACAAAAAATCAGTGCCACTCTAACAAGTGTCACATAATTAAATACTAAATTTAAATAAAAAGGCATGTAAAAGAACATAATGTAGAAATAGGTATATTGCAACATAGTTGTAGAAAGAGATGTCTTCTTGAGAAAACCATAATCCGTCGCCATTTCCATTATTAAGCAAATTAGTTGAGTTAAACAACAGTTCAGTTAGAAATTTTTAAATTTCGTATATGTGACCTTGCGCCAGAGAGTGCGTAAAGTGGTTCGTCTCGCTTGTCTTATGACAGCAACGAAAATTGTTACGCAAATTGTAACAGAAGATTCCATGATTCTAGTAGTTGGCTGACTAACAATACAACCATAATTTTGACCTAGTTAAGTATTTATTTATCTTTTTTTGGCTTTTTAACATACAAATTTTAAAAATGAATCTTATTTGTAATAATAATTCATTAGTATAATTTTACTATTTTTCACAAGTATGAACAAAGATTGGGTATACCTTATTCATAATCCGCAATATAAAGGACTTAAAGAAAGTTCAATTCGTAATTGTAAATATTCAATGCAATAGAAACACTGTACTATAAAAACTGTTGTATAAAAATTTTAATTATTCAAAACTGTAAAAACAATGGTTTTAATGAAACGTTTCTTCGCTTATCTTGTTCTTAAGATGAGATTTTAGGAAACTTAATTAATTATAATTTTACATTACATTAATTATAAATTTACATTCGTAGATTATTTGCTAAGAAAACAGTTTCATGCTTTTTTCCGCATACCGGCGTTGTTAGAGCCTAGTGAGGTTGTTAGACCCTAGTACGACCCTTTGTTTTCTACTTTTAACTTGAACTTAGAGCGGCGCTTTGTCATAAGTACTAGAGCGAAGAAATTAAAATAATATATTATCCTATCCCCCGGTGGCAATAGAACCTACAACCACCGCCATTGTATTAAGACGCCCTCATACTGCGCCATGACGGTCTCATATTAATATAAATAACACATTTTCAACGCAAATATTATCAAGTTTAATAATAATAATGTTTTATGATAAAATGTTTAACACATGTTTAGTTTTCTAAATTATTAATAAAAAGAATTTTAACAAACAAGCATGCTAAAATATTTCTGATGTACTACAATAGAAACAATAATTTTATGCAAGGAACTTTTCCTCATACCCTGCTGTTGTTGAACGTGAATAATATATTATAAGTCTATGTTACATAAAACAATTGTTCTACCTAGTAGCCAACTATTAGCAGTAATTAATATGCAACTCAAATTGTAAGTAAATCTCTCGTTCTTCTCGTTCTCTCTTCTCGCTCGGTCAAATTATTATAAGTTTCACATTTTCATTTCTCTCCTCTGGTAGCTAAGATAAAGCGAGCGGTGAGTTCTGCTACTCAACACGCAGTGTCTCGATTTTAGTCGGAAAGTTTAGTGTTTTGACACTGTTCCGTAATTACTTTTCTATGCGTCATAAAGCGTGAAGCCACTTTTTCGTGTCGTTTAGAAAAACCTTTTAAGCTAATCATTTTGCGTAAGTATGTAATCTTGTATATGTATGTAAATTCTACATTTTTCAAAGCAAGCCTTTTTATTTATCAAATGACCATCATAATGAATAAAACGCAGTTGCTGCACTATTATTCTGCCATATTAAATTTAGAATGGGGCCTAGTGACAGGCTACGCGTGCGTCGTCCAAACCAAGTATGTAATCAAAATTTCACTGTTCACAATCTGTTATGGGTAACTGTTATAAAATTCAGTTGAAAAATTTGATTCTAAAGTTCTAGAGATCTTAAAATATATATAAATATATGTTTATTTGGATGTTCCTTATATCTTATCTTACGTTCCTTATAGATACTTATAGAATAATTCATTAATTCGTGAGTGTGATTAAAAAATACATTCATATATAACAACATAATCATTTTATTATTATTCAAACACGATTACTTGTGGGTTCTATTCCCAGAAGGCAGAATGAATATATATTTAAATTATTTTCATTTCCCCCGTTCGACGAAGCGCAGCGTTGAATTCATACCCCTTCAACTACATATCTCTACATATGACTGTATCTCGAATTTTTGTAACTTAGAAAACGGAGTGTTTTGACACTAAGTTTTTTTGGAAACCCTACTATGCATTTATACATGACGGTAACTGTCACGGATGAAGAGGCTTAATAAGAAAATTGGATAAAAATGTTTTAACTAATATTTGTTTTAACTAATATTGGTTTGAATAGATTTTTCATCCATTTTTCTAATCTTCTGATACAAATATAATATAGAGTCTATTAAAATTTAATAATATGTTACGTAGTAGTATATGTATACTATTACTCATCTAAATTCCTTTCAAAATCCGTGTTGTTTATCTAAAATTTGCGCAATAAAAGCAAAAGCCTGAAATTAGCTGTGTAAATTTATAGAATGCTCCTTTGGATGTATTCCAAATAGCATTTCTCTCGGCGATCTTTAGTGTCTACCTCGTTTTCTGCCATTATATTCTTAAAATACATCACAAATAAGCAAATAGCAGTTTCTGATACTTAAAATGTGTAATTAAGAGCCTTACGTAAATAAATACTTATAATTTCTGTATGTAATTGATATAAATTTAACTAGAGAGATAAGAATTCACTGTTCTTTCAGTTATTTTTATGGATGCACTCAATAACGTGAAAGCCACGCTTTATCATGCTCACTGAGATATGGAGGTGAACTAAAGCGTCCCCGTTGAAACAACTGCTTTGTATCAACACTGTTGATATTTATTATACTGCAGCAAGTGACAACTTTTATTTATTCTGTTAAACGTTTCTCTTTTTTAAATAAATAGATAAAATGTTTGCAATCATTTAACATTATAGAGTGCTACATTTAATTTACAATCTTGGTACTTAACATCCATATTAATATTATAAATACAAAAGTCTGCCTGTCGTTTGTCCGTCTGTCTATCCGTTACGCTTTCACGGCTAACCCACTAGCCCGATTTGGGTGGGATTCGAAACAAAATTAGTTTAAAAATCCAGGGTCAAACATAGGCCTCTTATTTTAAAAAGCTCTTATTTTAAAAAGCTCTTATTTTAATTTAATAAAGGGCTAATATATGGGATGAAATGAAATAGGGGACAGAACTTGTAGTTTTTAGCGATGGCACGAACGAGTTGCTAATCACATAATATTGTATAATTAATTATTTGTATCCAGATTGTAATATAAACAATGATTTATTATTTAAAACATCATTTTATATATAACTATAAAAGGATGAAACATTGTAGAATTCCGATAGCAATCACGCGTCTTTAGAGTTCCAGTATTTAGTACAGGAAATTGAGCTTCTACGAACAGCGGAAAACTGTTAAGTATGGCTGATAGTACAAGTATACTTCTATTCTTCTCATTTATATTATATAGAAAAGGTCATTCTTTCATTTTATCTATTTTATTTTAACCAAATGTTTATTTTAATTTATATAATAATTTCATTAAGATTCCGAGACTGGGGTTGACGCTTACAATATTTTGTAATATGTATTCACACATCACATAAAATAATCGCCGCTTTTTTCTAAAAAAAAATACAATACAAGGCAATATATTTTTTATTTTCTTTAAATTTTAAACGGCTTGTTTGCCTGCACTGACTTCAAGTCAGTGACGAACACCAACAAATATATGATTTAGGTACTTAGGCCATACAATATAATTATTTCGTAAACTGTGAAGCTAACACAAAATTAAGTTGAATAAAAATTTATATTTAAAAATTAAATTATATAATTTAGTTCGATAATTTAGTTCGAAATTTTAGTGAGCAAATTGAAAACAGCAGGAATTTCATTAATCTTCATAAAATTTCATTCTTTAAATGAATAATAAAATAATTTTCACAGCACACGAGCTACTTGAATTTCAATATTGCTTTTGATACGAACTGACGGGCAATTTACTGTTAGTAAGAGAGTAATTTCAATACGGTAGTGTTACGACGTGTACCAATAACAGTTTTATACTTTATTTTGTTATATCGTAGAAAATTTTCGTTTGCCTGTGGGGCAATTTTTGTTGAACAATGTTTAATATTTTGAATGACCTCAATTAGTTATTGACAATCTTATAATCTTCTAAATATCTATTGCAATAATAATGTGTGTGATATAAGACGTAATTTGACGTATCAACAAATTTCGATGATACATACGACATGACATTGGCGATGTTGAAACGCCGTGATTAAAGAACTGAAATAAACTGATTTTAATTATGTTTTAGGGTGACAAACAAGATGCTTTAAGATCAAGCGTGGTACGTTAAAGGAGTACTTACGTTGATATAAATAAAAAATGCCTTGGCAAAGATATTTAGAGTAATAGACATTTATTAATTCCAAAATATACTTTATGTAATAATTAAGCAGGAATCTATGTGGGATTAAAATTACCGTGACAAGAGGCTGAAAATGCAAAGAAAATTTAATTTGTGGATATTCCACATACTCAACATGAGACAAGTTGCAGACCACAAAATTATAAAAGTTAAGTGTCTCTGTATAACACTTTAAAATTCACATCACTTTTAAGCATCAATTTGTGGAAAAAACGCAGCTTCGTTTTTTTCGCATAGTGGGGTAGTCAGAGAGCACCTAGTGTTACCTAGTGTTTCGTCCTTCACTTTCCGTCTGAAATCATGAGATTGCGTGCTGAGTAGTGGAACTCAACGCCGCGCTTTATCTGAGGTACCAGAGCAAAGAAAATAAAATATAAATATAATCACGCGTTCCTGTCCCACTTCGCTAAGACGACCTCCAAAAGGAAGAAATTAACATATTGTCCTTCTGAAACCTTTAAATATAAAAAAAATAACAATTCTAACTTTAATATTTTAAATAGTTAAGGTAAGTAATCTTAAAATTTTATATAAATTTTATATATTTTTCATATACTTTCGGATATATTTATGTTTGTTTTTGTTTCTTTGTGTTTTTTAATAGAATGTAGATCTTTATTTGATACTAGCGACCCGCTCGCGGCTTCGCCGCGTTAACTACAAAACTGTTTCGTTACATTGCAACCTTCGGATTTTTAAAAAATAAAGTAGCCTATGTCTAAGCTGCGATTATCAACTATATTTTTGCCAAAATGCCATTACAATTGGTCAAGCGGTTTAGATTTTTCTTACAAACTTTCATCCCCTATTTCTAGCCTTTAGTGGTTGATTTTTGAAAAAGTAAGTAGCCTTTGTTAGACCCAGCAACTGTTACTACTTTCATTCTAAATTTCATCTAAATCCAACCGGTAGATTAACCGTGAAAGAGTGACAGTCAAACAGACAGACTTTCGCATTTATAATATAAGTATGGATGCCACAAAGTTTAAATTTCTGAATGAAGTTTAGTAATGATTTGCTTAATGTATTTGCTTGGAACTTCAACATCTATTTTAAAGTTATGTTTAGGATCATGAATTTAATCATAGTGTATATATTATATTAATTATTAATTATAATAAATTGATGTGATATTAAAATACTTTATGAAATTGGACAACCTTTTCATTGTCATCATCAGATCTTATTAGACATGTTTTTAAGAATTAGAAGTGATTGCCAGTGAAAAACGATTAACAACGTTATTAACAAAGAGGTCGTTTGACGTAAAGGATACCTCAGTTCCGATGTAAAACTGTATCAACGATTTGACTGCTTGTATGATTGAAAAAAAAATATCATCCCACTAACTTTAACGACTAGCTCTCTGCGCGGATCCCGAAAAATTAAAGGGAATGACGACTATTAATAGATAATCATGACAAATATAACAATAATGTTATCTGCATGTACAAAACATTTAAAAGTAATTCTTTCATAAAAACTTGTGTAAAACACGTTGTGAAGGCAAGCAGCGGTCATTCCATTAGCGACACACGTGTTGCTGTTTACACGCAAACCTCGTTATCACACCTCCGTCGGTAAGCTTTTACCTTTCATATGAAAAGAAAACTTTTATTATGTAATGTTAAATAGTTGTAATAAAATTTGTAGAAATTGTCTGTAAGCTGAATTTATTACTACAAACTAAAATAGTTTTACAATTTCTATTGTTTAATTATCTATAGCTTTACAAGAGGAAAAATATTCGTCATTTACTAGTGTACGCAAGGATCATATCGATATGCCCGCACGATGGGTATGCCCATAACCCAAATTGACTTTTTTGGTCAGCACATTGAAATATTATATAATTATATAAAAGTATTACCTTAATAAAGTTTAAAAATTAGCTAGTGCGAGTTTTTTCCAATGCTATTATCTCAAGATTCATACTACGGTTCGCACTTGCACGATTTTAAGGTGGCTGTGACACAGTCTATTTTGAGAGCTGGATCCATCCCTGTTTTTATGTATTTATTACATTTTTTCTAAATTAAGTTTGTTAATTTAGTTTTATTAACTGTTTATTATAAAATAATAATAATCATACAAATATTATTTCATAATATTTGTAACAGTAAATATATACCTACGTCATATGAATTTTTAGAAATACCACGTGGTTACGTCACGTGGTGGTGTGGCCAGTCGTGGCCCAGTGGCACAAGCGTGTGACTGTAAACGACTGGTTGTGGGTTCGATTCCCACTCGAGGAGTGGAAATTATATTTCCATTTTCTTCGCTCTGATGTCGAGGTAAAGCGCGGCGTTAAGTTCGCCACTTAACACGCAAGCCTCCGAATTCGGCGGAAAGTGGGGAACGGAGTGTCGTTACACTAGGTTCCCTGCTGTGTGCGGGATACAGCGTGAAGCTAAAAAAAAAAAAAATTATCCACGTGGTTAGTGAAGAAGACCAGACCAGAGGAAATGTCTGATTGCATATACTTTATTAGTAAACGCTATTGTGCTAGAAAAAGGCAAAGGACACGCTGGTATCTTTCGCCTAACGGCGGTTAGGCCGCCGCATATAAAGCAACCCATCTGCTTATAAGTCTTACGACTGATTGCAGATCTAAAACAGAAAAAAAGTAAACGCTATTTTTAATTTTAAAAATAAATACAAATTCAAGCTAATAATTATAATCTTTCCTTCTTCATTTATTTTATACAAGGCCATCGTGGCGCAGTAGGACAGCATTTGACTTATATGAAATAACTACGCGCGATAGCTGTAAGGTTAATTCCTACTAGCAGAACTACGATATACATTTTTTTTGTTTCTCCACTTTGGTACCTCAGATAAAGCGCGAAGTTAGGGTCTGTTCTTAACACGCAATGTCGGTAAATGGATTATCTTCACACTAGGTTCTCTGTGACTACCCTGCTATGCGGGGAAGAACTGCCAAAGGTATATACATATATTACCTTTGTAATTTGTTTTAAGATGTTCTGAGTGTCCTATATACCGTTTGTAGATTACACAATGAAATGTTTCATCATCAGTTATAACTATCGTAGAAATCCAAGAAACCGATTTAATATAAATAAAGAAATAAAAACAAAGAATATAACATGATAAATAAATATATGAGGATCTAAAATAACCAGTTGACTATCATAAGTAATCATAAGTAATTTTAAATAATTAATGAAGATAATATATTTGTATTACGGATATAATAAGCCTACGAACTTATATCATGTCAAGAAATTTATCGTATCATTTTTTAATGATAAATTACCTCTTATTAGCATATTCGTATTATAATAGTCATGTGCGTAATATATCATATTGTTGACGATATTGTTAATCAGTGGTTTTAACACAAAGCCTAGATTTCCTCGAAGGCATTCAATCGGCCACTGCACATTGATTGATGTGTAATCGATAATATTAATTCTATATACATACATATTATACAGGTATGTGCATGGTAACTCTTTGTCATCAAATGAATCTACATACTAATTGAAATGCCCAGGTTTACTTAGTGTCATTTTCGTAACTATTTTTACTGTTGAGTTTATTAGTAACAACCTTAACTAATGATGACATAGTTTTAATATGAGCATCCATACTTATATTATAAATGCGAAAGTCTGTGTCTTTGTCTGTCATACTTTCACGGCTAATCTACTTGTCCGATTTGGATGAAATTTTGAATGAAAATAGTAAAAGTTACTGAGTCTAACATAGGCTACTTATTTTTTCAAAAATCAACCGCTAAAATGTTGAAATAGGGGATGAAAGTTTATATGAAAAATCTAAACCGCTTGACCGATTATAATGATTTTTGGCATAAATATAGTTGATAATCTAAGCTTAAACATAGGCTGCTTTATTTTTCAAAAACCCACTCCCGAGATTTGCAATATAATGAAACAGTTACGTAGTTCAAGTGGCGAAGCCGCGAGCGGGCCGCTAGTAATTAATATATGTAACGAATTTAAAAATTAACCAACTTTAGTCAATAAAAAAACATAATGTTAAGATTTATACATTTATTAATCAAAAGAAGAAATAAAAAGTTTATATGAATTTTAAGCTTACATGGAAAAGCAAAAGGTTAATTATTAAATTGATAAAGTATAATTAATTGACAAAATTAACGATATACAAAATTACATAGACTTCTTATGGAGAAATAATATTTATGATGGGTTGCTTATCATCAAATAAATATGCAATCAAATAAATATGCAAATCAGTGGAGCGTTTTTAAGTCAAGTATATTAACAAATTATTTCTTCTTTACTTAGTGGTAATTAGGTTTTAGTTGTTCTCATCTTTAAAAATCGCTCATAGCGCCTCTATCAGCAATTTTACTGTGCACTTTAACATAATCGACAACTTCATGAAGTAACCAGTTAGTTTCATTGATGATCAACGGATATCATAATCGAGCCAGTGTATAATTCGGCATTTCATGAAATGGCCAGTTTCCTGATATAGCTACGGCATTGGGGTATAATTATGTAAGCTATTATTTTTATCCATGAAATATAAGAGAGTGTGAGGGCTGTATTTGCATAAAAGATGCATTATCCGGCGCTCTTACAAATAAAAATCAATAGCTGGTAAACTTATCTTTAGCGCAGACACTATGCTTCTAGCCATTATCGCTTTTACGCGTATTATACGAATATGCTCAGCAGAGAGTGCATTAAATTGCAATACTGACTGCACCCAGTGTCACGTGATCGATCATAACAAGATCATTAACGAAATAGCAAATTTATTGAGGAGTAAAGTACAGCTTCCCTTAGCAACGTAGTTGTACAAAATTGTTTATTAAACACATGGCGGTATGTATAATATTTAACTAATTAATTTTAAGTACTTCTAATAAATTATTATGAACAATGTATTTTTCATACAAACTATCGATGTGATATTATGTGTTCCTACGTCTGAATTTATAAAAATAAAAATGTTACACAAAGATTTTACTACTGTTCATTAAAGGAAGGAAAAAAGTAATAAGGTAATGTAGTTTATTTTCCTTTAGAATTTGAGTCTCATTCAATCAGTTTTTGTCCCATTTCATTCCCCAATTTTTATTGTAAGCAATAATTTAGGAAAGTCAAAAGATAATGACATCTTACAATTTAGCATGAAGTTGTCTTAGATAAGAACCACATTTCTTATCTAAGACAGGCGTGACGTTTACCATTTGCACCATTATTTTACTTGTCACGTGTCAAAAATATTTATTATCATTTTTAATATTTTAAAAGTTTGAAAATGTAATGGAAGAACATTGAGATCAATCAATTTCCTGCCATTCTCTCTTGCTAAACGAGTGTTCGTAGAATAATCTACCCCTAATCTTCCTCTCTACAGAGATGCTAACAATAAAAATAAATAGTAATAAGCGTATAAGAATTTCAACGCAACCGCAACGGATGTAGAACGCATGGCTTAGCGGTCAAAACTTAGAGGTCAGAGCGCATGGTTCCCGAAAGGCCTATATTGGAAATCAGCTGCATATAAAATTATTATAAAAATATCAATTAGTAATCTTATTTATTTCTGTTAAGCAATATTTACAATCAATAAAAAAATAAGTTTTTGGAACAATATTTTGACATAACATACTAAAATTGTCGATAAATTTTATTATGGATGGGTTTTGCAAAGTCAGTACGTCCCTAAGACCTAGGATAGTAACAGGTGCATACACAAGCCTTTTATAACTTGGTATTGTGTACGAAATATGAAATTCTGAATAGGTAGAGATTTATTATTTTGTTCTGTTACATATTTTTACTTAGTAGCTATTGTACTATAAATTTAAAGTGAATATTTATAACTATGACATTGAATTTGTAACTAAATATATGTAAAAATGTTTTTTTTTTATTGTGAACTATTAGATGCTATCGTGCCGCAGTGGAACATTGTTAGTAGGTTTGATTTCGACTCGGTGGAATAATCATAATTTATTTATTTTCATTTCTCTGAAACGGTGAACAAGACAAAGTGCGACATTGAGAGGCAGAAATAGGAGAACGGAGTGACTCTTACAAGGTAGGAAAAATCACAACCATCAGTTTTACAGTCAGACTATTGTATATAATTATACTCGTAACTAAATTTCTATGTATAAAAAACTATTTTACGATACAAAAATATTGTACACATCGTTTCGATATTGTAACAGAATCGTTATCGTTACATCTAAAACATATTCTTTTGACCTTTCAAAATATAAATCTGTGCACCTGGTCTTCCAATCACACGAAACATATTGTTGGTGAGATTTCGCTTACTTTCCTTTGAAAGGAACCGCAACGATCTGTTCTTTAGTGTAATATGTTTATTCACACAAAATGTAACATTTAGCAAACATAGGCATGAATTATTATTAATAAAAAAAAAAAAAAATAGCTTCACGCTATATCCCACACACAGCAGGGTAGGCAGAGGGAACCTAGTGTTAAGACACTCCGTTCCCCACTTTCCGCCGAATTCGGAGGCTTGCGTGTTAAGTGGCGGAACTCAACGCCGCGCTTTACCTCGACACCAGAGCGAAGAAAATGGAAATATAATTTCCACTCCTCGAGTGGGAATCGAACCCACAACCAGTCGTTTACAGTCACACTCTTGTGCCACTGGGCCACGACTGGCCACTATTATTATTATCTGTTATTAATAAGAGTTATTAAATTATTAGTTAACAGTGATTAAACTAGGAACCGAATATTTGCTCTACATGGCGGAAAGAGCTGAGCGAAGTAAATCTTTAATGTTATTACATGTTAAAAAAGTTTGAAAAGCAAACCCTCAACGCTGACATAACACTTAACGTTCCACAGTCTAAGTCTATGGGCACTTTTTGACCATTACCATTTATTCAAAAACTACAATTGCAATTATCACTATAAATCTTCACAGCACACAAGACACTGTGCTTGATATCCCTGCCAAATTTCAGAGGTCTACTACAAATAGCCCAGGAAGAGTTAAACCACAATGAAACACACTTTTGTTCAGTAAGAGCTCCGCTTCGCCCAGCTATTATTATATAACTAGTTATTAAATTCATCTAAATGCTCTGAAAGAGAATCATAAATAATGAAAAACGAATGGACATGTTATGGTAAATTGGAATCGAATGGACTGGAATCGAATAAGAGCAGAGAAATTAAAAATAATATATAATAATCTCCCTGAGTGCATATAAGTTGACTGGAGCACATAAAATAATGATACATAAACAAATTGTAAATTAAAACAATATTTACTACACATGTTTTATTTCTTACATAGTACCGTGTTTTATTTTTTACATATATGTATGACGGCGCGGCGCTTTAATTATATAAGGGGTCGATTTTCAGTTGCAATAAAATTAATCCTTAAAAAGTGGTATGATAGTTAAGTTTCGATAGAGTAGTTAGTGATATAATGATTATATAAGCACATTGATTCCCGTTGACACTAGTAGTTGCAACAACAGTTGCAACAAGTTGTAACAACAACGTTGTTGAAGGATAGCAGTCGTAATAAAGTGTTATTCACACACTAAGAAAATTGCATAATCTCAATGTTTTTCCATTTCCTAAGTGTGTGAATTAACATGGTGGTTTGTTTCCACCATTGGCGGCGTTATTTCCGGTATTTTTACAACAAATAATCCACCGTCCACTGAGTAGCCAGCCAGTTGGAGTTGCTGTGTGCTAAATTTTAGTAGAAGTTCTCGTTCGCAGTGGTAGCCGATACAAATGGTGGTTATCGATACGGCGTCTCACGTAATTTAGTACTATAGAGAGAGGAGCTTTGACAGTGAAGGCGAGAATTAATGCATTTTAATGGAGCCCCTAAAGTTAACCCTGCGGTCACAAGTCCGAAATGCTCAGAGATCCTCTTTTGTACACACGGTTAATACAATGAATGCTAAGGAGTTCCTTCTCGTTTTGGGGAGTAAGATGTTACCTGTTACTTAATTTTGTGGAGTGTAGTGTGAGATTGAGTACTTATTGAACTATTTATTGTAAAAAATCAGTCATTCTATTCTATAAAGTCAGTATCCTAGCCCGTAAACTAACGCCCAATGACCTTATTATGTTGCAAACACTAATTATACTCATACTACGATAGTATTGTAGCCCAGAATGTTATAACAGAAATATCGCTATCAGCTCGAATACCAAAAATATACGCGATTAAACTGATTAACATAGTTTTATTTCAAAATAACAATATTGTCTTCATTGTGTACACCAGTATTTTGTATAATTCAATAATTAAAATGCTGATTATATTAATTACCTTTTTACACTTCTGTATTTGTCGTTGTCAAAGTTTAAATAGGACATATAATTTCTGTCAATATTGTAATTTCAATGAAGTTAAAATAATAACATTTTATGATGTCATTTCGTGTATAGGAGCAAAGCTTGTTGCGTTGACCTATTTCTAAAAGACCTAATTTTGCTCAATCAATAATTTTGCAATTATAACGTAACTATTTTATCATGTACCTAGAGTTGAAAGTGCATTGTTACTAACACTGATTGAAATTTGGAAGCGATGATGCGATCATATAATATGAATGACGACACTTTCGTAACTTTGACAGTATGATCTGATGATTTATTTGATATTATTGTCAAATTATATCCATATTTATATTATAAATGCGAATGTCTGTGTGCTTGTCTGTCACGCTTTCACGGCTAATCTACTTTTCCGATTTGGATGAAATTTAGAATAAAAGTAGTAGGAATGACTGGGTCTAACATAGGTTACTTAGTTTTTCAAAAATCTACCTCTAAAGGGTTGAAATAGGGGATGAAAGTTTATATGAAAAATCTACACCGCATGACCGATTGTAATGAATCTTGGAATATATATAGTTGATAATCCAAGGTTAAACATAGGCTATTTTATTTTTCAAAAATCGATCACCGAGGGTTGCAATACACCGAAAGAGCCACGTAGATCACGCGGTGAAGCCGCGAGCGGGCCGCTAGTCTCTTGATAAATTTGATTTGGGACCAGTCGTGACGCAGAGGCACAAAGTGTGACTGTAAAGCGACTGGTTGTGAGTTCGATTCCCACTCGGGGGGTGGAAATATTTAGTATTTTCATTTTCTTCGCTCTGGTGTCGAGGCAAAGCGCGGCGTTAAGCTCCGCCACTTATCACGCAATGTCTCTGAATTCGCCGGAAAGGTAAAGGCTTTCTGGGTAAAGAAGTGACTTAACACTAGGTTCACTCTGCCTACCCTGCTGTATGCGGGATAAATATTGTTTCCTATATTTATAATCTCCAAATTAATTTATTTTTATTAACTATAGAAAAACTACAGTAGGATAAAGTTGCTTGATTAATGATTTTTTATACTTCTTAAACACGATTTATAAATTTAAAACTATAATATTGACTTTCTAATTATGATTCTGAACAGCGCTGATATAGGTCACAGACAATGGCCATATTTAAATACTGCCCTATTTAAATGTTATCCTGCTTAGAAATAATTATACTTACAGAAGTTTAACAAAGAGGTCTAAAAGAGCTCATCTGCATTTCATACCAAGCCGCATTGAGATTAACGGCGGCAAACGCGTTTGATTACTATTCATAACTGTGTCTCTTGAAGCCTTTGTCAATGTACGCGACAAAATTAATTCGACGATGAATATTTGCTCTTGTCCTTGACATTGCTCTAGTACCTTCGTTTTTATTTATAGTATTTAAAACGCTTTATAATTTAAATTAAATTATTAATTTAAAAAATAAAAAATAAAACTTATTTTTTACCAAGTATATATTAGCTTCATAATATTTCTTTTTTAGCAGAGTAGTCGGAGGGAACCTCCATTCCCCATTTTCTGAAATTGAGACAGCTGTGTGATGAAATAAATATTAGCTTTGCTCTATCGTTATATGACAGAATGAGGCTAAACTAGATGGACAACGACTAAACAGACAAAACAAAGCGTTAAACAATTAAAGTGTTTTTAAGTTTTCTTATAAATATTTTAATTAATGAGAAATATAGCTTTGGCAGCGTTGGGGTCCACCATCTACCACTCGATGTCTCGATTTTGGGTGCAAACAGAGTGTCTTGACAGTAAGTTCTCAGTGACTACCGCCTTTTTAGAAAAAAGCGTGAACTACGTTATTGAATAATACGACTTACACATATTTCATACTAGCTTTTGTTTACTTACTTTAGTAAGACACGCGTTAATAGGCAGAGAAGTTAATTATTATATGGACAATGGCCTTAGCTTTGTTGGCAACTTTTATCCGAAAACACGTAGAAATAGGAAAAGTTTGTTTCTTTTCATTACATTGAGTAAGTAAAAGTGTTTTGCCACAATGATAACGAGGTTTCCTCACAAATAGTAACACGTGTGTCGCTAATGGAGTGACCTCTTTTGTATTCACGGTCGTATAAGCTTTTACACTTAACCCTCGTGATAATTTTACTTTAAATATTCAAATTTATTTATCATATTTCCTTGACCGTGCATAATATTCTTTGTATCAATGTGGCGTTCTTGGAGAATTATGAACTTGCGCACTTTATTGCTTTTTTTTTCACGCTTATCCGGTAACCGAAGAAATCTAGACATTGCGAGTTAAGTGGCTGAGCTCAACGCCGCGTTTTGTCTTAGGTATAAGAGCGGAGAAATGAAAATAAAAATAAGCATTCGGCCGAGTGCAAATCGAATCCACGACCATCGCGTTTATAGTCAGATACTGTCGCACAGCGCCACGGCGGCCAATGTTGTTTTTAATTTAATACATATAATAAAATTGCACAAATGTAAATAGTGAAGTAGTGTTCATATACTACTGGACAAAGCATACCTAACGCACCCAGGTTACAGCTGCTATTATAAAGGTAAATTCAAACCATTTCGTAAGATAAAAAATATATTCAACAAGTATTTTCCCCGCAATAAATAAAGAAAAATAACTTAGTGATAAAATATTTTTCTATATACTTTACAGAGAATATTGTAGCAATGGCGAAGATGAATGAATGAAATTTTTATAGAGGTAAGCTGGCGTAAAAAAATTATGTATATATAGGAGAACGAAGAATAATTTACAAAAGGTAATCTGGTAGGAGTCAAGTTATAAGGGCACATTGCATCTGATTAATACAGACTAAAGTGCATTCGTTTCAGACATATGACTTCCGCAGCTCCACGTCTATGACGATCTTAACCAGATCGTCGAATTATCTCTAGGGCGACCTATTCACTCAGCATCATCATGACACGGCCATGGTGATAAATATTATACGATATCAATGTAAATAGTCTACTATTTTTAAATTTAAGCCCACATTCATTCCTTCCAGATTGATTGATCCCGATAAGTTTCGCAAGTTTGTAATAGCGTTTAATATTTTATTTTTTATTATTATTACTCGATTAATCGAATTAAAATAACAAATATTTAACATTCAACGTAAACATTAATACGCATTTATAAAGCAAGAATAGTGTAAAGCATAATAAAGCGTACAGGCCAGCTCAAATAGTCGCAATTATTATTGAAGCTTCATGCGTGTATTTACCTATATTACTTATTCATAGTATAAATAAAGAAGAAATATTTACTTTTTATTATTCAACAGAAAATATAAAAAATATGGAGCGGATTTATACATCTGTTGCAATGTTGTCACTTTTGATCAATTCTACATACATATATCTATCTCAAAGTGCATGATAGAGTGCGGCATTCCTAGTATTGAGTGACCATTAGGCAACTAGCATTACGAATTCAAACTAAAAAGAAAAATAAATATGCTTTTTCACGTGTACTGAAAAATATGAATAAAAATGAAAATGTATCAATAAAAAAACTTTGTTCAAAATATATTTCACGATATATTGTGAAAAGAGATATTTTGTTTGTTTTCTTCGATAAACATTGGCAGTGGTAGATAATATTTAGTGTTAAAGACACTTTTACAAAGCTTAATCACAAAATGTTATTAACGAGGATAAGCTGTAATTTTAACAGTTTCACGTCTTTTCTCCTATAACTAGATAGGAACCTAGTGCCAAAACATTTGCCTAACCGTATACGGCATGCTTGTGTTTCCGATTCCTAGCCGGAATTATATTTAAAGTATTAAGCGAAGCGAGCGGAGCGCTCTAGTCGAGACTTGAGGAATTATCAGCAAAAACCTGTTTTCCCATTGAAGTCTATGGCTGAAAAATTTCGCGCGAACAGTTTTGGACTACTACTACAATGAACAACGCGTGCGGCACCCGAGAATTCGCGAATGCAGCGAGTCAAAATTGAAGGTCTGGGTGCGACCCTAGTTTACATTACACCGATCTCGTGGACAAAACAAGAAGCGGCGTTGAGCTCCGCCGCTCAACATTCGGGAAGACAGAGAAAATTTTCTTTTGACTTACGTTCTGTGAGTCAGGAAGGTCTTATAGGAGGAGTTGTAAAAAAACTTTTTTTCTTTTAATAATTAGTCAATACATTCGCACTGCGTTTTCAGCATCGCCGTCAGTATCGTGATTTTAGAGAACACTAACTGGCTGGCAACAATCCAAAAACTTATTTATATGTGATCTTGTGAGTTACTACGATGCCTCTCTTAATTGTCTTTCTCTTGTCTTTATCTTTATTATTTATGAATAGGTATACAGATGTAGTTATATTATTTATTTGAAGTAGATTTTTAATCGGTTAATAAAGTTATAATATTGAATTTTTATTAGGGGCCAGTCGTGGCGCTGAGGCATAAGTGTGACTGTAAAGCGACTGCTTGTGGGTTCGATTCCCACTCGAGGAGTGGAAATATTTATTATTTCCATTTGCTTCGCTCTGGTGTCGAGGCAAAGCCCGGCGTTAAATTCCGCCATATAAACACGCAATGCCTCCAAATTCAGCGGAAAATGGGTAACGGAGTGTCTTAACACCAGGTTCCCTCTGCCTACTCTGCTGTGTGCGGGATACAGCGTGAACCTAAAAATAAAAAAAATATTGAGTTTTTAATTATATTTTTACAAATATGTATACAATTGTGAATTCAATTACTTGAATTCACATTTGTTTATTTATATTTGCCTACTTCGATATTAATACTACTATAGTTATGTACTTGTATGCAAAGGTACAAAATAAAATCAATATAGAAACAATAAATTAGAATAGTGATAGGTTAATTTATATTTTTAAATAACTTACTTGATACTTTTAATCTATAATACTATTAGGCATAGAATTGAAAAATATATAATATACTCTTAAAAAAATCTCTTTGAGTCAGTTTAAAACTTATTTTAAAATAGAGAGACAGAAAACTAGGTAGGCAGTAAAGACCATCGAGACAAATGCTATTTGGATAGCGCCCAAAGGAGCGCTTGAAAAAAAATCAAGTAAGGTAATATATTACGTCTACTATTCATCGAATGTGAAATGAGTAAATAAAACGAGTTGAGTGAATGAGTTGAGTGAATTTTATGTAATATTGATATCCTACATAAAATTCACCGTCTCCAGCGAAATTAGCCATCGGGGCGCAGTATGACGGTGTCATCTATAAACACAATGGTTATGGATTAGATTTTTACTCGGAGAAATGTTATTTTTATTCTTTCGCTGTGGTGCCTAAGACAAAGTATAGCATTTAGTTCCACCACTCAACACAAAATGTCTCCGTTTCGGGCGGTAGATGAAGAACGAAGGGTCTTCAAGGTTCTCTCTGACTGCCACTATGTGGGTAAAGGCGTTAGTTAGACTACAAAAGTATACAATTACTAATATCATAAGAAATCTAGGACTTTTCGACAAAATTGATATTATTACTTGCTGTTTTCTATCATCGTTTGAGAATATTTTTCCACTGTTATTTTTCTTAGTACTTATTAAGTGTATTGTCAGCCTATATCAAAGTATATTTTTTTCTAACAAATAAAAACATATTGAATGTACAATACCAATATAATTCATTGTATATTATATACCTAATGTGAAAGTCTGTCTGTTTATATTATTTGATTTGAATAGAATAGATTCCGATGAATTTTCTCAGGACAACGAAAGGCCAATACAAATAGTAGTAGTTCAACTGTAGTATTTTTTATTGTTTATTATTATTATCAAAAATTAACCTTTAAAGGGCTGATGAAGTTAGAAAATAAAAAATTGCATGAAAAATGTAATTTACTTGGGTGAAGCCGGAAGTCGTTAGTAACTAAATACATATTGTTTACTTTAATCCTTATACACTTAACTTAAAATATGTGAAACTAAGGCTCAGCTTTGATAATATTTTTTTTATTGTTATTTAATTATTTTAAAATGTTATGATATATTAACTGCACTTTTGGAATTAAAAATATTATTTTCACCATGGGGACGTAGGTAACAAATGAAAACATATTTTTAAACGTTATATCGAAAGTTTATTATATGACGCTGTAACAAGTCAATTATTACATAATATACTGATATTTTTTACTTAATTATAAAAGAATACAGTAAAAATAATAAGTTATAAATATATCTTGTTTATGTTTTTCTCTACGGGACATTAATTATTAAAACTTATAAAATTTCCTGTTATTAAACGTAGTTTCGCATACACATAATGTTTATTATAAATTACAACCGACTTGTAGTTCTGATATAACAGAAAGTTACTTAGTCTAATTACTCTTCAAGTCTTAGTAAGGAAACTTCATGTGAGCTTCTGAAACAGACTGGCAAAATAGTTTGGTATATTCAACTATCTTGTTTTATTTACGTGTTCGGTTAACCTTACTAAAATAAAATAAAAAGAGTACTTAAAAGTTAACAGTATTAAAATAATTTCTTCATTTTAATAGTTCTGCCCAATATTGAATAAAGTAATTTATTTGTCAGTTTAAGATATTAGAATCATTTAATATATTATGGTTAGTAACAGGTAACACTTATAAGGCTCTAAAATAAAAATAACTGGCCAATGAGTGTGCAAGGGCGGATCTCGTAAAAGAACCTACTAGCTGTTATGTAAAAGTTATAATTTAAAATATAAATAAGAAAAATCTTTCATTTATTTAACGTTATAAAATGTTCACTTTATTGAGCCGTCGTGGTGCGGTGAAACATTGTCTGACCGTAAACACGAATGTTCTGGATTCGATTCCCACTCGGATGAAGAATTTTATTTAAATAACTGTTATTTCTCCGCTTGGGTATTTAAAACAAGGCGTGTCGTTTAGCTTCCTAATATGCCATGTCTGAAATTCAGGCAAAAATAGGGAAAAATAAGTGTCCTTAGCCTAGTCTCTCGAAAAAAATATATAAATATTTGTATTTTTAACGCTAGCACCTAAACCTCATATACCTACAACTTATAGTCTATCTGTGGCTTGTAGAGTCGTTTGTCATAAGTAATGTTGCTTTGCAAATTCAAAACTCTCATAAGAGATATAGACGATGTATATTTGCCCCTTGCTAAACATTTTCACATAATAAGTCCCAAGTTAATAAATAATGCTTATGAATATTGAAACAAATGACTTCGATATCGATCACAGATAATTGTTATGAGAACAATTATCTGTGATCGACATGGATGTCTATTTTTTACCCGCGACGGAACGGCGACTGTATATGTGTTTGGGGTGAGAGGTTGTTTGTTTGTTTGTTTGTTTGTTTGTTTGTGTGTTTGTGCAAATTACTATGTCAATTATTTCCAAAACTATAAGTCCGATTTTGATACGGTTTTCTATGATAGGTTAAGGTTCAATTGGCGTATGTTCTTATGTATGTCTTATTGCCTTAACTCACCAGGGGGCGCTGCAGTAAGCATTTTACGTGAAAACGAATGTTTTCAATTATCTCAAAAAATAATAGTCTGATTTCAATAGATTTTCAGTGGTAGATTCAGGTTTAATTGGTGGATGTTCTTGGATATGTTTTATCGTGTCAAACCACCAGGGGGCGCTGCAGTAAGCATTTGTTTGTACTTTTTTGTATTTATTTGTCTAAAACCGAAA
This sequence comes from Dryas iulia moderata, assembly GCA_019049465.1. Lineage (NCBI taxonomy): Eukaryota > Metazoa > Arthropoda > Insecta > Lepidoptera > Nymphalidae > Dryas > Dryas iulia. The sequence continues at coordinate 7,594,784 of CM032429.1, forward strand.
CTACTGCTCCGATTAAAAAGAATTTTCATAAAAAGATTTATCTTTGCTTGGTGCATATTTTAAGATTTTTCTTTTTTTGTTACGGGGAAAACTCACCAGGGGGCGCTGCACTAAACATTTGTTCATGCAGAGCAAAAACTACTAGTCCAATTTAGATGAAACTTTCAAGGATGGGTTCAAGCTTAATTGGTGCGTCTTTCCATATATGTGTTATGGTGACCACTCATCAGGGGGCGCTGTAATAAGCATTTGTTTGAGTTTTTTTGTGTAAAACCAAAATTTTTCTTATATTTATTTGTCTAAAACCGAAATTACTTATCCGATTGGCTAGAGTTTTCAGAACTAGATTAAACTTTACTTCGTACATATTTTAAAATTTTTGTTTTTACGTTACGGTGAAAATTCACCAGGGGGCGCTGCAGTAAACATTTGTTTATGTAGAGTAAAAACTACTAGTCCGATTTAGATGAAACTTTCAACGATAGGTTCAGGTTTAATTGGTGCATCTTTTCATATATGTGTTACGGTGATCACTCACCAGGGGGCGCTGCAGTAAGTACATTTGTTTGTGCAAAACTAAAACTACGAGTCCGATTTGAATGCAGTTTTCAATGATAGATTCAGTTTACTTAGTGCATATTTTCATATATGTGTCATGTATGTTTACTTAGTGCATATTTTCAAGTATTTGTCAACTCTCTAGGGAGCGCTGCAGTAAGTAGCTGCTTCCATTTTTTGTGTATAACAAAAACGACTAGTACGATTGGAAAGAGTTTTCAGTATTAGATTTCGCTTTGTTTAGTACATGTTTTTAAATTTATATTACGGTGACAAGTCACCAGGGGGCGCTGCAGTAAAATATTGTTTGTGCAAAGCTTAAATGACGAATTCGATTTGGATGCAGTTTCAGTGATAAGCTCAAGTTTATTTAGTGCATGTTCTTGGATATGCTTTATCGTGTTAACTCACCAGGGGGCGCTGCAGTAAACATTTGTTTGTAATATTTAAAGTAAAACCACAACTACTAGTCCGATTGGACAGAGTTTTCAGTATTAGATTTACCTTTACTTGGTGTATGTTTTTAGTTTTTTTTTTACGTTAAGAACTCACCAGGGGGCGCTTCATTAAACATTTGATGGTGCAAAGTTAAAACTACGAGTCTGAATTTATGTATTTTTGTGTGAAACCAATTTAGATGCGGTTTTCTGTGATAGGTTCAGGTTTAATTGTTGCGTGTTTTTATATGCCATATCACAATCTACCACGGGGCGCTCCAGTATAAATTAATTTGTTCCAAATCAAAACTACTAGTGGGTTTTGTGATTTTCACTGATTTGGTTAAACTTAAGTTTCCTAAAAATGTTGCGGTGACAATCTGCCAGGCGCTGCAATAGGCATTTGATAACCAGAAAGCATTGGGCTTATAATTTTTTTTGGATTTGCATGAAGATTAATATAAAGTATTTCGAAATTATGTAATAATATATAATGTATATCTATTCACTTTAAAAAGTTTAAAATAAAAAACAAAATTAAAAATTTTGAAAATACCCACGACGGTTTAATTGTAATTGAAAAAGGATAAAATAACTAGAAATCCCCCGCCTAAAAGAATATATGTAACGAGATGATGGGGACAACTTCGTCGGGGGCTGCCAGTTGCAACCTCTATTTTAAATATAGTAGCTAACAGTATAGATTTCGTTCTTAAAATTTTTAAAAGGAATACCAGTTATCAAAACTGTAAATTCATATTAATATTTTAATTTTTTCCTAAACCTGTTTTAACAGCATGAAAACCTAGGAGAAGTTAGCAAACTTAAAGCAATGGCAGCTCCGACGAAGTCGTCCCCATCATCTCGTTACATATATTCTTTTAGGCGGGGGATTTCTAGTTATTTTATCCTTTTTCAATTACAATTGAACCGTCGTGGGTATTTTCAAAATTTTTAAGTCTATTTTTATAGCGAATATATAAACGAAGCTGCCCGCAACTTCGTTTGTGTGAACTTAATGACCTCTCCCACTAAAATATGATGCTGAACAGTTATTCAACTGTTTTTAAGGTCTAATTTTCATAAATAATTTCGTATTGCTCATCTATTGTGGTTCTGCTTTAAGTGTTCCACTCTTTAAAATCAATTAAAGCCTGTCTATACTTAAAAGCTATCACTGATACACTGATAAATAAATTGTTACTTACTAAATAATAAATAGTGAATAACTAAAGTTACCTGTGATGTAAGGAGTTTTGTAATATAGTATATTACAAAAGCGGGCACATTTAGTAAATGTGCCCTCGTCTTCGTCCGCACAGAATTTACGGAAACAGTGATAACTGCAAAATAAAAGGAGCCTTCTTACTTGATTAAAATTAAGTAACTTCACGCTATATCACGCTACACGCTATATCACGCTACACGCCTACCCTGCTGTGTGCGGGTACACAGCAGGGTAGGCAGAGGGAACCTAGTGTTAAGACACTCCGTTCCCCACTTTCCGCCGAATTCGGAGGCTTGCGTGTGAAGTGGCGGAACTTAACGCCGCGCTTTATCTCGACACCAGAGCGAAGAAAATGGAAATATAATTTCCACTCCTCGAGTGGGAATTGAACCCACAACCAGTCGTTTACAGTCACACTCTTGTGCCACTGGGCCACGACTGGCCACATTCTTACTTGATATTTTGGATAATTCGCAAAATATATAATAAATTTTAGTCTATGTTTTAATCTGATGCAAAATGTTATTGTAAAGTTTAATTAAAAATCGTTCTGTAATTTTTACGTGAAAAAACATCCAAACAAACTTTCACATTTATAATATTAGTAGAACTTATCGAGAAGCATTATATTCATATAATATTAATATCGCTACATATTTACATTGAAAATATATGAGAAAAAATATTACAGGGGGCACTTAACAATGTTAAAGAACTCTTCAAATTGAAATGGTTTTTTTCTGTTTGGAAGTGCATTTGTGCACACTAACCTCATAAACGGCTTAACCGATCTAAATGCATTTCTAATATTAGCATTTTAGTAATTTTCCCTTAACTTTTGTTGTTTCCTTAACACATGTTTATTTTATTTCAATTTGCATAAATAAAAAAGTTACATCATTTAAAATTCTATTCGACCAAATTGCTATAAAATAACTATTTTAATATCAAAATTAACAAAATTTCTATTTTCAATTTGTGCAGGTAAATTTACATATGACTTGTTTTAACAAACACAAGCAAAATATTGCCACAATCATAGATTCTTAAATAGTTGAAATTATACTTGAGCAAAGATGAAAATTGAATTCACATCTTTTGGCCTTTGGCTTAGAGTGTCCATAATAATTGACTGCACGAGAGACGGTAATAATTTATTCATAAAACCGACTGCATTTTGAATACTATCCCAGATAATCTATACTTTACAGATTTTGGACTATCGTTTGTTTATATTTAATTATTTTTATTTCTTCGCTCTGGTGACAAGATACGAGTGCCCCGTTGAATTCCTACCCTCAACATGTAATGTTATGGATTCTTTTGTCGCGATTTGGTGCTGATAGTGTAGAGCGGAGTATCTTGACACTATGTTCTTACTGCCTAATCGAATAACCTTGACAAAGTGTAAAACCGAGCCTGTGTTATTCTTTAAAAATATGTATATATAGAAGAAAGAATGGTACGATATAGTTAATATAGAGATTTTTTTTGTTTTTCAGCTTCACGTTGTATCCCGCAATCAATAGGGTAGGCAGAGGTAACCTAGTGGTAAGACACTCCGTTCCTCACTTTCGCCGAATTCGGAGGCATTGCGTGTTAAGTGGCAGAACTTAGCGCCGCGCTTTGCGTCGGCACCAGAGCGAAGAAAAAAGAAACATTAAATATTTTCACTCCTCGAGTGGGAATCGGACCCACAACCAGGCGTTTACAGTCACACGCTTGTGCCACTGCTCCACAACTGGCCCCAAATATTACAATATAGTTAATTACTTAAAACATACGTGAATTTCGCAAATATTTACTATTCAGTCTAAAAAGCTTAAAATAAAGCAACAAATTAGCGGTAGCTATTTCAAAATCCCCCAATCAATTTACAAAAGAGTGATAAATATTGTATGGCAGCTATCAATAATATTAATTGCCAATATGAAAATTTCACTTCCTCATATTAACTTATAACTTCATATCAATCAGATAATTTATATAATTTCGGTATAAATGCAGGCAAAAATATAAATTTTAATATGACAATACCCTTTTAATTGATGAAACGGCTTTATAGATAGCGTCAGTCGATAAATAGATGAGGTCGTCGTGGCACAGTGGAACAACATCTGACTGTAAAGCGATGGTTGTAGGTGCGATTCATTGGATTCTTTTTTTTTAGCTTCAATCTGTATCCCGCACACAGCAGGGTAGGCAGAGGGAATCTAGTGTTAAGATACTCCGTTCCCGACTTCGCTTTTCGTTCTGGTACCAAAGATAATAGTCTTGATTTCGGGCGGAAAGTAGAGCACAGAGTGTCTTAACACTAGGTTCTCACTGATTACTCCGCTATCCAGATACAAAAGTGTGAAGCTGAAAAAATAGGCAGCAGCAGCACTTGTTAGGGTAATTTTTTTTATTAGTATATAGTTAAAGTTGAGTTCAACATCCAACAGGTATAAAATATATTGTTTTTATTGTTTCACATTATATAAATATAAATATTGAATAGAAAAATATTCAGTGCGACAACTATGATCGCCACTCGACACGCAATATCTTGAATTCCTGTGGGAATTGGAGCATGGGGTGTCTTAACTCTAAGTTCTCTCTGTCTACTCTGCTATTCGTATAAAGCTGAAAAAACCGCGTGAAGCTGAAAAACCCGCAAATACTACAATTTTAAATTCTAGTTTGAATTTCAAACTGTCAGATTACATACAAAACAAGAAATAAATAAAATATTTTTATAATGCTTGTGTTGTTGTATATGTCTAGTTATAGAATAGAACTTTTCTCGTGTTGTCTTATTTTTATTACGTTTGTGTCCATTTAGCAGAATTTTCATAAAAACTTATACGTAAATATCTTTAGTATGACTTAAAATATTATATCATCAGTGAATTATGACCAGAATACTTAAATAGCAAGAAAATTATTAGTACCGTAGTCAAAGTAGGTACACAGCAATTAGCATAGTTCAAAGTTTAACATTTTTGCATACAAATGTAATGGAATTTGTTAATGCTTGTGTTTAATTTAAATAGGATTAAACGTAAACTTTAATAAATATTCAACGTTAAGATAACAGAGGACCTAATTGTGATATTAACCATCATAAATATAGCATAAATGGTACTTTATTAATATGAGTTACTAATACGTCTTGACACTAAGCTCTCTCTGTCTTCTTTGCTATGCGGGAAAAAGCGTGAAGCTGCATTTTTTGTGCCTTTTTTTTACATTTCCGACTTTTCGCGCGTAGTAAGATAGAAAAAAAACCGAATATCAAGACTTTATATCCATTTACTCCTTTTAGACATTTCCTGTTGAGTGGTGGAAGCCAGTACCACGTTTTGTCTTGCCAAAGAAAAGAAATGAAAACAAATTAATAGTTAAGTTGAGACTAGTAATCGAACGCACAACTAATTGGTTTTACAATAGGACACTGTTTCACTGCGATACGATAGCGTAGGATAAATATAAAGTATAATTAATTACATTACATAATAATATTCCTAATTAAGAAATTGAAAAATTGACTTTATTGTTTTATCGTCGTTAAAACTCTATGCAATAAGCTGTTGGTAGTTAGCAAATGACCTAGTTGAGACTGGTCACTTTACAAGCATGTAAAGGATTTATGCAAGGGCGGCGACGCGAGAAGCCCGCGGCGACTTGCAGTGTTGCCTCGCTGCAACCGACCGCACTGTTCCCGACGTAGGCTTTGATTAATGTAGGTATACAAGACCTTACCACCGATAAACCACCGAATATATACATCACTTACTGGGGCTGAGACCACATTGTTGCTAAATGAAAACGTTCTTCATTCATTCATTTTGGGTATCTAATACAAATAACTGTAGAATTATTAAATCTGCCGAAAATTGTATTAACCAAATGGCTTTTTTTACCAATATTATAATTTAAAACTGGATAGTTTATTTGTGATGCTTTTTCGTCTACTTAAACGGAATATTAGAAATGGAATATAGAACACTTAGAAATGTGCCATCTATTATTTTTCGTAACTCTAAAAATTGGTTGAAAACTATCAACTAAAGGGAAAATCATAGTGACAGAAAAATGTTTAAAAATAACATGGATTTTGCAGGTTTGGATTCATGTCACATACAAATTTTGTTGACATTTAAGATTAGGGTCAATAAAATTTGGAAAATATATTTTAAGCGTTATCCCACACTTAGGAAAATTGAAAAAGACATTTAAAGAAAACGTATAAAAATTTGAACGCAGCGGGATTAGAACCCGCGCCTCCTGAATACCGTCCAGGTGCTCTCACCACTGAGCCATGCGTTCTACTATGCGATGCGTCGAAATTCTTATACGCTTTATTACAACTTATTTTTGTTGTTAGCATAAATTTTTATACGTTTTCTTTAAGGGTCAATAAAATTTGGAAAATATATTTTAAGAACTTCCTGCTAATCTGCAAGGGAAATTCTAATAATGCGAGTGTAGTGCATTTAAACATGTTAAAATATTCATAAGCCCCATCTAGTTGACCTATATTTTCTATTCACTCTAATTTTGATTTTGTAAAAAGTAAATGAAATAAAAATATATAATTTATAAAAAATATAATTATATTCAATATTTAATTCCTACAATAAATATTTGATGAGACTAAGTTCGTCTCCATTAATTATTTTCAAGATAGCTGAATCCGTTTCATGATAAATTTAAATCTCAACTAGCACTTGACAAGGTTTATAATTAAAAATATATTATTTTTTCATTAAACTTTTTTACGTTACAGTTAATAAATTATTTCTAGTAATATAAAATAATATTATATTAGAATAGAAGAAATATATTAGGCAAAAAAGAACTTTAAAAGAATTTATCAATTTATAAATTTGAATAAGGGCTTTAACTAGAAGACGTATTGGCGCTATGTAACAGCGGCTGATTGTAAACGCGATTCGTAGTAGGTTTGATTCTAACTCGAGGAAATGATTTAATTTATGATCAGGCAAAGCGTGGCGTTAAGGGTATGTTCTGCCTTTTGACACGCAGTTTGGTCGGCAACTTGAGAACGGAATCTTGACACTAAGTCCTCTGCTTACCCTGATATACGCAAAAAAAGTTGAATAATCTTAAACTTAGTATTTTTTTGTATTTAAATACACAATGTATACGTTTTTGTATACAGATTATGTGACCTTTTTTTTAAATGTTTTAATAAAAGTTTGTAATAAGTTGTATTTAGCACCAATATTACATTATTTAACATATTACTATCATAAAAAGAGTGCCGGTACACTCCGTTCTCCACTTTCCGCATAAAATTGAGACATTGCGTGTTGAGTTGCAGAACTCAACGCCACTTATCTTAAAAAACACGGCAGAGAAATGACAATATATTAATACAAACATTCCCCTGAGTGGAAACCGAATCGACAACCAACAGTCAGACATCCACTGCTCAACGAAGGTCTCATGATTATTATAAACGTTATTTTACACAACCTTAATAATTACAATAGTTATCTACTATATTCACTTGCACAACGATTACCATCGGTCAAAGTAATAGCAACGCAAGTGCTACGAAGCACTCCATAAATTAATGTCGGCCTAATCACGCGACTCATTTCGCACGAAACGTGTCTATCTGCGATGTCTGATCGTGACATTCACCGCGATCAGCAATTATTCACATAACTACTAGGTATATAGCTATAGCTAAAGCATTTAACATTCGTCTTCTAAGATTCACATGTTACGATAGAATTTTTAATGGGCTACGTGAATATTCCTTTTAGTTAAATACATTGATAATAAAATGTTTTAAGCTATGTTAACCCTTTAAAATTTACAATATTATATTGATGAAATATAAATATTCTTTTATGTACACACTACGGACATAAAGTCCAAATCTTTTATTTACAAATTATTATTACATTTTTTCTCTTTCTTAACTAGGGTATTAACTAAGTACTTATCCATATATGTTTAAATAATTAGTTCCTAAAAGAGTCCAAAGTGTTATAGTTAATGAATTAAAAAAGATAACTTGTTAAATTTTTCATTCATAGTTCCATAGTTTTTCACATTAGCAATAAGTAAGACTAACATAAGATGTTAAAATTGCTGTGAAAAGAAAAACGAGTTGAAGCATTTTGTCTTAATTATTCTTTTTTTGTAATAAAATGAAAAGTGTGGAAGTATTTAAATATATTTTTTTTATTAAAATTGAATAATTTTTTTGAAGAAGTTTAAAAATTTGAACTTAGCGGGATCTGAACCTTTACATAATTATTGTATGTCTTAGATAAACTTCATTTTAAAACACATAATAGTATAAATTAGAAGTTTCCAAATTTATTATTACCTAACTGATATTATTGACAGTACACTTTTCGTAAATACATTCACCAGTGCAATGATTAATATGGAAATGTTTGTCACCATAATATAGTATTGCGCTGAGGATCGTTAATCTATCTCGTTACTGAGTAGCTGTCACATAGTATGAAACAATATGATTAGTAAACATGTTGTTCTATTACTACGAAAATATGATTTTGTAATATATAACCAATCTATTTTTAGTATTTTTAATAAATAATTAGATATTTTAATTGTTGTTTAATTTTAGGAACAGCAAACCAATTTTCCCAAGTTCAATATTTCATGGGGATTAGAAACATATATACGAACTTGATAGCGTGTGACATAAAATGTCATTTTAATAATATATATACAACAATTTAACAATATTATACTTAATTTGACAACAAAAACAAAGATTTCTATATTATTGTAACCGTGATAACCAGTGAATGGTTTATCTTATATACTAATACATGTTAATAGGATGACGCTATAAAAACCGAACTGTAATATGTTACATACTTTTTTGAATCTTAACAACATTTGGTCATAAAAAACATTTTTAACCTCAATATAAAAAAAGAGAAGATAAACATTGAAAGTTTTAAATAAAAATACGCTGGTCTATCACTGAGCCAATGCATAATCCAATAAACTTTAACGAAGGTATTCATGATAAAAAGTTGAATTAAAATTTAGTTGAAAGCCGGCAGGCAGCACGGAGAACCACGTCTATATAAGGGGTGGATCTCTCAAATTAGCGATTGATAAATTTACCAATTTTTAAATAAGTTTTTATGTATTGATCATATATATGCATCAAATTAGTCCTTTTTGTGGCTAGTCGTGGCCCAGTGGCACAAGCGTGTGACTGTAAACGACTGGTTGTGGGTTCCATTCCCACTCGAGGAGTGAAAATATTTAATATTTCCAGTTTCTTCGCTCTGGTGTTGAGGTAAAGCGCGGCGTTAGGTTCCGCCACTTAACACGCAATGCCTAGGTTCCCTCTGCCTACCCTCCTGTGTGCGGGTTACAGCGTAAAGCTAAAAAAAAAAAGAAGTGACTTTTTATCGCTTAATAATGAATTAACTGAGTTTTTGGATAGTCCATAATAAAATGTATAAGATGAACTTAAGTACGGTAGAAAATATTTTTTTTTTAAGTAATGTTATCTTTTTTGCTTTTTTATGATACTTCATTTGCACTTACCTTACAGTACAGAATAAGCTTACACTTAACTCTCAAAAACTTGAATGGTAGGTAAATTATAATTCAAATTTGCAAAAACATTTTTATATATATAAAAAAAAATCAAATTTCCCAACCTTAACGGTATAAATTTTAAAAGATTGAAAATATTTTACTTTCATGTTTCCGCTACATTTGTGGCTTACACTTTGAATAAATGTAGCGTCAGTAGGATTTTTGATCGCTGACTGAGTGCTGCCGCTTCGGAACAGGTGCGGCTATATCGACCTTACAGTTCACTAATTGTACTATACATGAAGTCGAATATAAGCGACGTAGGATTGTGGTGACTCCGTTTTAATTTAACGCTGAAACTGGTATGCTGCCGCTGGATGTATATATTATATACATTTGTAATGATAGACTGAAAATAGAAGAAAGCTTGTGACTTGATTTTTCTTTCTTAGTTCTGAATAAATATATTATATTATTTTGGTAAAAACCTTTTTATTTATACCTATAAATAAAAAATAATATTTAAACAGTTAGTACGGATAAAATAGTAAGTTATCAGTCTCATTTATTTAATTAATGGAGTAGATAGAGTAGAGATTTTACACTTCGGCTGTGTAGCAAAACAATTTTCATAAATAGCTCTATGTACTCGTATTATATGAACTTCAATTTATTAATTGATTGTATAAAAAAAGGTCTTTGTATTCCATAATTTATAAAAAATAACACAATAAAAATTTAACTACTATATTCGCCACTAACCAATTAAAATTTCTTTTTGTAGCTTAAAATAAGTATTTGTGGCACGTTTGGTTAAGTCTTACAATATATTTTCATACACAGTCTACTTTATTAATTACTAGCAACACGCTTGCGGCTTCGCAAACTTGCATCCCCTATTTCAACCCTTTAGGGGGTTGATTTTTGAAAAAAGTAGCCTATGTTTGTCAGAGACCAGCCTTTAACTATTTTCATCCCGAATTCCATACAAACGTGAACGTGAAATGTAACAGACAGACAGACTTTCGCATTTATTATATTAGTATGGATTTACACTGAACATGCACACACTGAACATGACACTGCTATGAATATTTTTTTTTTAATATTGGCGAAATAATAAAATAAAATAGTAAAAGAGTTTTGTTTGATTTACTTCGTTTTAGCATTAACGTGTATTAAACAAGCTCAGTTTTTATAAATTTAACAAAGATTTCTATATTATCGTAACCGTGATAACCAGTGAATAGTTTATCTTATATACTAATACATGTTAATAGGATGACATAATAACGAGAGAGAGAGAGAGAGATAATTTTAACTTAATTGAATACAGAATACAATGAAGAGTTAAATACTTTTATCCTCACTTTTCTATAAATAGGGTTTGTCGCATAGTCGTCAGAGGGAGCCTAGTATCACTCCGTTCTCCGCTTTCCACAATCGAGACAGATCAATACCAGAGCTGAGAAATGAAAATAAATTTATGTATAATAATTCCTCCAAGCAATCGAAGCCACAAACAAGTAATCTCAATATGAGGACTTAATATGATTATAAATGGCTAAATACTAAATACTAAACATACATTAATTTGTAAAAAGCAATGAAAATTAATAGGAAAAGTTGTAAGTATTTACGCAGGCGAAGTCGCGGGCGGTAGTATTTTTTATATTTATAAAGTATTTTTTATATTTATAAGTACGATAAGATCTCAATTTTTTTTTCAATTTATCTTATATAACTTTATAATATATATAGGAACTATATATGTATGTTATATACTTAGATAAAATGAAGCTTTCATTTTTCTAATATCAGCAAAGTAAGTTCTAAAGCGAATAACAAAGAGGATGCGATAGGTGGGGCTCGTGGGGAGCTCGCGGATGTTGTAATCACGTATTTAGTTGCGGTACGGAGCGCAGGGTATTTAACTTTTTAAACAGAATGTAGTATGTAACTTAAACTGTTACTGTAAATTGTATTAGCATAATATAAGGACCGCAAGCGGATGGAACTGGGCGACGCAGTGTTTAGACATGAAAGTTTAATACAGTTGATTTCATATTAAAGTAAGGCAAATTAAAAAAAACAGTTTTACAATTTTTTTTCCTCTAAGCAAAATGAGATGATGAATGATGTCCTAAAATCGATTGTGTGTTTAGTGGTGGATTTTAACGCCGCGCTTTGCCTTAGGTACTACAGCGAAGATATGAAAATAGTATATAATCAATTCCCCGAATAAGAATCGAACCCACAATCTAAAATTCACTTAAACTAATATTTGGTAAGAGATCAGCTTATAAATAGAGTATGTTATAGGACACATCATATAATATTGCAGATCAGCTTAATAAAATTAAAATATAAGGCCAGTCGTGGCGCAGAGGCACAAAGTGTAAACGCGACTGGTTGTGTGTTCGATTCACACTCGAGCAGTGGAAATATTGAATAAGAGGGAAAATTTGTAACTTTCTTTGTAAGGGCTCATTTTCAGAAATACTGAACCTATAATGAAAATCGTTCTACACTATTCAGGAGTGCAATATGTTATTTTGATTGGACAGAAAGTTCAGAAAATCCCAATGGTGCCAAATCCAAATAGGGTAAAGGCGTAGATTATGCGGCGAAGCAGCTAGCGGGTCGCTAGTCTTGAATATTTTCATTTTCTTCGCTGTACTGTCGATACAAAGCGCAGCGTTAATTTCCGCCACAGCTTCTTAAACTAGGCGTACAAGAGGAACAGAGTGTTTTAACATTTGGTTTTCTCTGCCTATTCTGCTGTGTGCGGAATACGGCGTGAAGCTAAAGAAAATAACGATCTGTTGTCTTTAGTTGTTCAGATCGTTATTAATTTCTAACGAACTATAAACTTATCGTATGCATCTCTATGTAAATATCTATGTTTTATAATTTAATAAAACAGTAGAAACAGAATGTTTGTATGAGCACACCTTCACAATAACTGGATGAATTTGAATGAAGCATTTTAGGCTGTAGGTATAGCTATTAAGCTTATAGTGCACTTGGCTACACTTGATTTTGAAGAGTGGAACACCTAATGTACAACCACAATAGAGAGATGTTCAGCGTGATAGGCATTTCGGTGAGAGGGATCATTAAGTTCTGGCAAATAAAGTTTCGAGCAGTCACTATTTAGAATAAAAATATTTGACTCTGGCTTTAGATGATCATATAATATTACAGTTATTCACTATAAATAATAAAAACAACAAAATCGATAATAAGAAAAGAGTGGCGTCAGACAGAGAAGAATGGTGCAAAGCGTTAGAGGAGGCTAGGGCCCACAAAGGGCTGTAGAGCCACTGATGATGATGATGATGCATTGACCAGATAATGTATGCTTTTTTTTCGTTTCCTCTACGCAATACTTATGTTTAGCAAAGTCGCTTTACTATTATTCTGTATAGCAGGGTAATCAGAGAAAACCTAGTATCAAAACACTTTGATTGCCCGTGAATAGTTGAACCCTACGCCGCGTTTTGCCTTAGGTTAGGCCTTAGGGGAGAAATGATAATATATTTTCACTCACCCGATTGAGAATCGACCTCACAACCATTGAGTGTTAATTGAGCCAAACGTTTTTTTTAGTTTCTGTTCGTTGTATCCCGCACACAGCTGGATAGGCAGTGGGAATCTACTGTTAAGGTACTCCGTTCCCTATTTTCCGTCATTGCGTACTAAGCGGCAGAACTTAACGCCGCTCTTTGCCTCGACACCAGAGCGAAGAAAATGGAAATATTAAATATTTCCACTCCTCGAGTGGGAATCGAACCTACAACCATCGTGATAATGGATCAGACGCTGTCCCACTGCGTCACGAGCTTTATGTTATTTAGTTATGCCTTACGTTTAGGAAATTTAAAATCGCCTTAACGCAAAACACCTCATACTAGGTAAAATTATTTCCAGTGTAATTTGCAAGAAACAGTCTAACTGTAAAAAAGCAGATAGGCTTAGTGAAATCTGATAAAGATTCTCATTAGATTGCGAACCAAAATGACTTTTTCTTAAGATTGTGTGACACAGCGATTTTATCAGGATACGGTATACCGATGTTATTGTTGTTAGTGTTATTGTTTAATTTGCAATTCGTTACCAGAACATTTATACGAAAGTAGTTTTATGTGTAAACGCTCTAGTGTATATATGTATATTTTTAAAAGAATTGTTAAGTTTTGTTCTTGAATAAATTAATTTTGATTATTTCTTAATACCGAAAGAATAAAAGTTATCATACGATGACATTTTATATGTATTTAAAACTAGACTCTAATATATTTATTAAGATAATTATCGACGACTTGTTTGCGATGATGATTAAGTGTCAAATTTTGTTTTTCTAGTGCCTGTAATTTTAGGAAATCCTCTTTTGGTGATTTCCCACACCTCCTGAGGGTACACGTCAAATTTCAGTTTCTTTCACCCAGTATTTCTTTTATATAAATAATTAATATACAAAGAACTTAAAATATTAATCTATTTGAAATATTAGTCCATTGTGGTACAGTGAAGCAGTGTCTGATTCGAATCGCCATTGGCCATGGGTTCCTCACTCAGTGAAATGGTTATCATTTAATCATTTTTATGTCTCTACTTTGGTGAAGAAGACAAAGAGCGGCGTTAGATTCCTTCCGTTAACAAGTATCGTTTCGAATTCCGGTGGAAAGTGTAGAAAGTAGGATTTCTCTGACCGACCGCAGAGTAGGGTCTGCGGGAACGAGCATGAGGCCAAATAAAAAGTAATTTAAAAAATGAAAACAAACAATATTGCTCTAAACATAAACATTCAAATTTATCTTATTCAATAACATGATAAATTGCTTATAAAGTATCTAAACTCTTGGTTAAAGTTGAAATATCTTTTAGATAATAAATGATGGATAATATGAAGTTTGAAAACACTACGGTTCATCATAGATCATTGTTATACAGAACATTTTAAATTATATTAAGCAAGCTGCTAGTCCTGGTTTCGTCTACGAGGAATTTTATTTTCCATATACATAAAGCCGTCACACCCAGTGGGATAATATTAGACGAATTTCAACACAATTAGTTGTAAGTTCGATCTCCCTTAGGAGAATGATAATTATTTTTGATAATTACTTATCGCCATCTAATGTCACGATTTAGGTTAGATTCTCTCTGACTGGGTTAGTCACAGGGTTAAGTAAATCATAGCTCAATAAAATTGTTAAAATGTTCACATAACTACTTCAAAACTACGTAAAACATTGTATGACGCAGCGTGCTATACCTTTAATTGTATTCTTTTAAATTTTACCCTTTTAAGTACCATCTTGCTATAAACCTTTATTCTTTAAACGCATCTTATATATTAATATCTTATTAGTAGTTCCTAACCTTTCAATATACCAATACTTTATATATTTCATAATATTAACGATAATGTAAACTAAAATGCCCATACAACACTATTTAAACACTATTTAAAGATGGCGTTGCGGCATACGCTTTTACATATTGTAAATGTAAATTTGTTAAATCTCATCATATAAATAACCTTCCTAACATCTAATGCTCTTATTTATCTGATAATATATATTCTTGTATTTAATTAGTTATTATTTCATATTCATTTTATGCAAAATTTCTATTAATAATAAAATAGACTTACCAAGAAAAGCTTCTTAATTTACAATTATGCATCTTACCAATCATGAATGTCATAAAACTATTATATTTCGATCCTATTGCATTTTGTATGTTAAATTTACTAATTAAATATCCACTTCCTTGTATTAAATTCATATTATTTGCAATTTAATTTCAATAATTTCCTAAGCGTCCTTTTATTGCGTCATCCTCCAGCCAAGCCCCTTTTCTTTTTTTCCTTTCATTAACTATAACCTGCCAGTATGGCATTCAGCCTACATAACATAAATAAAAATATTAATTACTTTTTTATTAATTATTTAAATATATTAAATAAAATAATATTTTTTATATTATTATTAATTTAAATTGAATTATATTATTTAGTAAAAATATTTTATACATCTTCTTACGTATATTTATGTATAGTATGGATTGTTACAAGGTTCGCCCAATAGCGACTTCCCGTGGTCTGTCCACTGCATTGGGAACCTTCCGCGTGATCTAGTGCCTTACTTAGATTAAGACAAATTTACATAATTTACATAATTTCCTGCATTTATGTTCGAAATTATTTAATCAAAGCGGATAAGTTATTTACGTAGGTAAAATAATATACTTTTGGTGCAAAAGCCTAATAATTGAGTGAATATATTTGGTTCACATATTTATAATAATTTTAAAATAGTTAGGTGTATTAAATATTTTTCCTGTATAACTGTTAATTTATTAATAATTACTGAAAATTATTATCTCACTAATCGTATGTAGACTGATATCTAAAATAAATCATAAAGTTAATTTAACCAAAAAATGTTAACTAAATAAAAACAATTAAATATTCTACATTACCGTTATGAAACTAGGACATTCACAGGAGCAGCTCCCGTAACAGGCTTTTTTCGTAGGACAAGTATATTATATACTTATATACTTAATAAGAGAAGTATATTTACTTTTTTGTAACTAAAAATAGGCGTTGCCCGTGATTTGTCGTGCGCGTCTATCGAACGAACGTTTACTACATATCACTTTGCCAAATTTCAGGTTTCAAGGATTTGAAAAGCATAATAATGTTAGCTTGATTTCGATAATTAGTGTTGAATTACAATTGACCGTTCACTTTTTATAAAAGCTTAAAAAATTATAGAAATATTACAAGATATTTTTAGTATTTTATTTTTCCACTCTAAAGACAAAATTATTTTCTCATTTCTGCTTTTGTATTTTTCTGAAATACCATTTTTCTTTTCCAGATCTTTGTAAATATTCTCGTAATTAAATTCAACATTCACTGTAGTTACTCCCACATTCTACAGAGCATCAGAAAGTCTTCTATTCTATTTATATAATATAATACTTTTAATTATAAAATCAGAAACTCTTTGTGTTTTAATGTTAATCCATTTGTGTGTATAATTCAGCGCAAAGACTGACTTTCTCAATGCAATGTGCTTACTTGTGTGTAAGTTACAACTCAGCACATCTTGATAAGACTTTCGTTTAACTAGGTAACGTGCAAAATCTAGAATATAATTAAACCCACATTTGCTACATAAAGATATATAACAAATTTGTTTTATTTTAAGATTTAGAGGAATATTTGTTTAGGTTAATAGAATGTTTTATTTTATAGCTGTAGTAGTTACTAGTATATAATGTTAGTTGCTAGAAACATCAAGAAATCTGTGTTGTTCACCTCCACCTAGAATTTAAATTTATATTGTATATTGATATATAAATCTAACATATTTGAGCATTTAGTTTTTTGTTTTCTTTTCTTTCCCGCACACTATATCCCGCACACATCAAGGTAGACAGAGGGAACCTAATGTTGAGATACTCCAGAGGCATTACATGTTAATTGGCGGAACTCAACGCCGTGCTTTTCCTTGACACCAGAGCAAAAAAATGGAATATTAAATATTTCAATTATTTAGTGGGACTCGAACTCACAACAAGTCGCACTTGCAGTCACACTTCGTGCCCCTGCACCGTGACTGGCACTCAAATACTATTTTTGACTGACACTCAAATTTAATTATTTTGAGGTCAGTCGTGGAGCACAAAGTGTGACTGTAACGCGACTGGTTGTGGGTTCGATTCCCACTCAAGGAGTGGAAATATTTAATATTTCCATTTTCTTCACTCTGGTGTCGAGGTAAAGCGCGGCAATAAGTTCCGCTATCTTACACGCAATCCCTCCTAATTCGGAGAGAACGAGAAACGTGGGGAACGGAATGTCTTAACACTAGGTTCCCTCTGCCTACCCAGCGTTTGTTATAAAAAAAAACATAATAATATTGTTTTATGTAACTTTATTTTATTTTTCTTAATAACTATCATATAAAGTTAATCACGCTGTCATTAATAATCTATGTTAGATAATTCACTCACGTGTACACAATGTTGCATGTGATAGGTTTGTGGCTAGAGAATGGCAGTCCTGTACCACTTACGTGTAGTTGTCGTGTATATATAGAGTTACTAGCAACCCGCTCCCGTCTTCTCCCGCATCAATTATACAACTATAACTGCTTTGTGTTTTGGACGACTCGCATTCTCGCTTAAGTTAAGCGACTTAGGTTGGTTTAAAAAAAATAGGCAGCTCATGCAATACTCTTGATTTTCAACATTTTTCTTTACAAATTCCGTATATATTGGGTCGATATATTAGCCATGAAACCGTAACGGATAGACAGGCTTTTGCATTTATAATATTAGCAAGGATAGTCGTAATCGAGGCAAAGCGCGGCGTTAAGTTCCGCCACATAAAACACAATGTCTCCGAATTTGGCGGAAAGTGGGGAACGGAGTGTCCTAACACTAAGTTTAACAGCAGGGTTGCTGTGTGCGGGATACAGCGTAAAGCGTAGTCTCTAAGTCAGTGTAGTAATCATGAGTATAATTTAAGCTACAAAGTTTAAAGGATTTCTTTTTACTAAGCTTCAAAATTAAATTACACAAAAGATTTTGTTAAGGGGTCATGTTTAAATACTTACTAAAAATTTAATTACTAAAAATATTTATTTTACTTTTTTATATCTAAATTCTCAAATTCACGTAATATTACAATTAATAACATTTTGAATTCCGTAATTGCTTTATGTCCATGTATCTGTGGCAAACGGTCTTTAACTAATTATACAAAAATTTATGATCCGTATAATTGTTACAATTGTTACTAAAAATATAATGTAATCTAAATACAGTTTTATTTAGATTTCATTTTTTATACATTCACAATATCAAGTTCTTTTCTTTTTTTTATTTTAGGTTCACGCTGTATCCCGCACACAGCAGGGTAGGCAGAGGGAACCTAGTGTTAAGACACTCCGGAGGCATTGCGTGTTAAGTGGCGGAACTTAACGCCGCGTTTTGCCTCGAAATCGGAGCGAAGAAAATGGAAATATTGAATATTTCTACTCCTCGAATGGAAATCGAACTCACAAGCAGTCGTTTGCAGTCACACGCTTGTGCCACTGCGCCACGACTGGCCCCAATGTTCTTTTCGTGATGAATATGCGCATGAAATACTTTTTATGATACAAGTTGATATGTAAAAAGTATAATTGATGCATTGCAGGAAAACAGAATAACCTTCGGATTCTAGGTAAGTAACTAGTCAGCTTCACGCTTCTTCGCTCATGACAGAGTCGTCATAAAAAAACCTAGTACCAAAACACTCTGTTATACACTTTCCAACCTAAATCAATAATTTAAATGAGCAACATTTTTTTATTTTTCATGATGTGTTAGCCTGTAATAATTGAGATACTATATTGCGTAATAAGGTTTATTTATATAAATGTGATAATGTAAATTGTATCATATTATATAGCGTTGGTTGGTTCCCAATAAAAGATCAATAAAAAAAATCAGTCATTTTGAGTAAAGTGGCGAAATTCAACATCACGCTTTGTTTGAACTCACACCCATCACATTTACTGTCAAACGCTGCCCTTTTGCACTGCTCTGGCCTTATTTTACAATTAATAAATATTTATTTTCAATTTTGTTTAATTAATTATAATTATACTGCTTACATATTATAACTTTTTTAATAAAATATTAAAATTATACTTTGTTCTTTGACATGTGGAACATCACATGCTAAACTTTAAAGTGTGTTGTAATAACATTGTATAAGAACATTTTATTTTTGTTTGAAATCTAAAATCCATTACTTAATCTTTCCAGGGGAAAGGGTAAATACCACAAGCTTAACTGAAATAATGATAATTTGGCCGCCGAACTGAGTTCACGAATGCGGCAGACAATAGATCAACTGCCAAAACCAACGCTACGAGCTGCGGATATTACTGTGAGACATTTAATTTTCTACGTGAAAGGATAAGGCGAGTAGAATTTCTCAAGCATCCTAGCACCGGCGGTGCTTCAAATTGTGTTACGTTCGTCTTAAATAGCGAGTAACCGACATCCGCCCATTACGACTCTTAGAAGGATGGGAATATTTTACGTATATTTTATTTCATTATTTTATTAATTTAAGTCGTAAATACGTTAAAATGAATAAAGTTCTTTTTTTTAAGTTCTTATTTTATTTCATAGATGGATTTTTAAAAAATAGTAAATTACAATCGATCATATTATATAATATATACAGACATATCACGCTGGAAACTGGCCCACATTACGTCGAAGTAAAGCCATTGTGTGTTAACTTAACGCTGCGCTTCGTCTTATGTGAAAAGCGTGTTGGTGCGAAGAAATGAACGTAATATTTAAACATTTGCCCGAGTCAGAATCAAATCCACCTCCATTATAGCTACAGTCATATGCTGTCATACTACTCCACGAGGGCCACAATCAAATTTATATTCTTAACAAATACTATGGTGGCCAGTCGTGGCCCAGTGGCACAAGAGTGTGACTGTAAACGACTGGATGTGTGACTGTGTTGTTCCCACTCGAGAAGTGGAAATTATATTTCCATTTTCTTCTCTCTGGTGTCGAGGTAAAGCGCGGCGTTAAGTTCCGCCACTTAACACGCAAGCCTCCGAATTCGGCGGAAAGTGGGGAACGGAGTGTCTTAACACTAGGTTCCCTCTGCCTACCCTGCTGTGTGCGGGATATAGCGTGAAGCTATTTAATTTTTAATTTAACTAATACTATAGAAATATTCAAGCAATGCCAGTATGAGCGGCTTTATTAACGAACACATTTCTGTTACAATATTCTTTTCATAAATATTAAACTCTAAATCGAGCACATAATGAGGACAGCCTACATATGTATAATATATATGTCCGTATGTTTGGTAAAGTATCGTCATGTCAATTTAAAAGAGATCAAAGGTTGCTTGAACGAGTTTTCAACATAAAAGGACCTTTTTGTATACCGATAGTCACAAAGTGTCCCTAAGTATTTGTACGATGACATTTTACACACGGTCGACATGATGCAGTGATATATGAGTAGCTTACACTGTAAAGAAGGGAACGAATTCGATTTCCGTTTTGTGTATAGAACTATTTATTATTTTAATATTGAATTACAATAATTGTTGTACTCTGTCTAGTAATCACCAAAAATATAAAAAAATGAAACCGACATGTCGCAAATTGGAAATAATTGGTGATATTTCTAATAATAATTCTATCTCTAAATAATTTTGTATAAATTTTTAATAGTGAAGATGTAATCTATTTAAAATTGTTGTAATCAGATCGGAACTTAGTCATACTTCTATATTTAGAGTTATATTGCAAAAAAGGTGATATATTTTCATATAACATGTTTTATTTCCGAAATGAATTTTCATAAATTTTATTTCTCATTAGTTAAAAAATTTACCATAATTTAACCATAGATGAACATTCGAAAATGCAACATGCCTATCATCTACATCTATGTCTTCAAGTAATTTTCACCAATATCAATTGCAGCTTCACGCTCTATCCCGCACAGCAGAATGGTTGGGTAGAACCTACTGTCACGACTAGCGCCTAGTTCACAAAGAATACACAAAATTTTTTATACACGAGTATAATCATTAATAAAAATAATTTCGATCAAAAAAATAATTGCTATGATAAATCCATTAGCAGAAACACAATTGGTTACACCTTAATCGAGGGTTTAGGGAGTTTACAAATGTAAATGGAATAGAGTTTAATTGAATTTTAATATTTTATTCATTGTTTCAGCAGCTGTGTCACCACAACAGTACTTATCTAAGGATAGATTGTATTATATTTTTATATATTTTTGCAGTATATTTTTGAGCATATAATTTTCACCCAAGGCAGAGAGGTCAAAGAGAACCTAGTGTTAATACACTCCTTTCTCCCCTTGCACACTTTCTCTTATGTTGAGTGGCAGAACTCAACGCTGCATTCTGAGCTACTAGAATGAGGAAATGAAAATAATTATGGGCGGGCGGGATGGAGAGGTTGATCACATTAGACTAGATTACGTAACACGCGTAGCTTTTGGCGCTTTCTTCCCTCTGACTCTCCGCTATAATTAAAGCTTAAAGCTTGAAGCTTAAATTAAGTATCTGTATTCTGATAAGTTATTATTTAGTTCAATTACTTTAGGCTCTTAAATATAAACATAAATTACAATACCCTTAAACGTTTACCTTTTGTTTCATACGAACCTTGTAATGTTTTTTCTTAATATTTATTATAACTTTGATACGTCCATGTATTAATAATACCAGGTATTTTTCTAATTATAGTACTGTCGTCGGTTTAAGCCATTTTTCAATTTTTGGGACGGCAACAAGATAGAGAAATGTCTTTTTACAGGAATGGAAATGGAAAATATTAATTTACATTGATAGTACATACATAAAACAAATAAAGGCGTGATTAAAAATCTACAAATGAAGCCTCGTGGCGCAGTAGCTAATGTTTTAAGTCACTATAATCTTTATATTAAGTGAATGTTTAAGCCAAGCTGCTTAGTCAAAATACGGCTTCTGATGACGCCACTCAACAAAAAGGTTAAATAATGTTTTAGAAGCATAACTCTGGATGTAACAAAATGATAAGCAAAATACTTTTTTTCGTTTTTGGGTTCATTGGCACATTTTTTTTATGTTGTTTAATTTCAATAACTAAAAATGTATACAAGTTTAACACGCATTTCTTTAATCTACGAAAAAAAGATATTAAATTTTTCAGACTATCATCTACACACGTTTTAAAAATATAATATATGTTCACGGTCTGTTGACAGAGGAAATAAGGAAAAAAGTTGCAGAAATTTAAATTACATATTTACGCAGAATTTGTGATTAAAGTTAGAACGGGGGCAGGTGAAATCAACGAAATAGTTATAATCTTAAATAATATAAAAAAAATAAGCACTGACACAAGTACACCCGTTACTTCCCAAATAATAATACATAAACGTAAATACTTGCATAGATAAATAAAGAAGCGTATATTTATAAGTGTATAAAAGTCTATGCAGACTAAAGTCTACGCAGTCTAAAAGTCTACGCAGCGAAGCCGGAAGCGGGTCGCTAGTATAATATAATTTTACATTTAAACAAAAGCTTCATTATTTTGATATAAGCTACTAATTTAATGTAAATCACTTCCTTTTATAAGCTATAAAAACCTCTATTACTACCTTAACAATAAGAACTCAATTAAATATATACATGCGTACCCTGTCGCCAGTTACTTATTATTCACATTTTCATCCTTTTCCATCCGTGCATGCCACGGAGAGCAATTAGCCCACAGGCAAGGTTATGTTAATTTAAATTTCTGTAGGGTCTTTGTAAATAAAAATAATGTAATAATTTAAAAGACCTCATATACTCGTATGTGTATATACAATGTAAACATATGTTTAGAACATGTACACGACGGAAGTAAAAAGGAAACATAATAATATTATGCATATTCACGCTTTTTTTTGCATAGCAGGGTAGTTAGAGAGAGTTTAGTGTCAAGCTCCATTTTCTCAACGCCACGCTTGCCTTAGGTACGAGAGCGGAGAAATAAAAGCAAAATTCCAATCATTTTCTCGAGTGAGACTGGAACCCACAACACTCATGTTTATAGTCAGACGCTGTCTCACTTCGCAAAGACCGAGACGCGTAAATGAAGGAAAGAACGATAGGAACATATTATGTACTTGTTTATATAAGTACAATATGCTTACAAAGCTTATACTTTTCTAATAATGCTGAAATAGTTAATCAGCAGCCTTAGTAATATTCGAGGATCTTCTTAAGGTAAATCTTATAACAAAGATCAATCTTGCTTATAGCTAGAAAGGAGTAACAAAAGGAAGCATTAATTAATGTCAGAACTCAGAAGTAATGCGGCGAACTAGAAAGTGGCACACCTTGCTAGAACTCGCGTAACTTTTTTTGCAAAAATTGTTCTAAAATAGTTCAGTAACAAGAGCTTGTCGGCCGTTTAATTAATTATAGCTGATTGAATATCCTGTTGATTAGGTTTATAGTAAAATATGTTTAATTGGCGTATCGAAAAGTAAGTGCTGTAATCGCGATAGATGTAGGTTCAAACGTCATGGAAATAAGTTTAAATTAATTATTTATTTTATTGTCATTATTTGTACCGTCATTATTAATTGTTTATATTATCTACCGATATAATGAAACCAAAAATATAGGTGGAAAGTAAAGAACGGAAAGTTTTACCTCGTATTTTCGTTAAAATTTGTAGAGAAAATTAACAAATACTTATAATGTTATATAAAATAATTGGTCACGGGTTCGATTCCCACTCGATGATGCTCTCTACTCCGAAATGATCATAATTTAAGTTAAAGTGAAGCTACTTTTTTAGATTATATATAAATTTATATTACTTTTTGTAACATAACGCAACAAGAATAATATATCAAGTTTGAGTAATACAAAAAGGTTTTTGTAATTTCAGCATAGTTATGTAAAAAAAAATTAATTTGAAATTTCAAAAATTAAAATTCTCTAAACACAAAAATTGCGCAAGACCAAGTCGAAAAATAACATGCAGTAGATACATTGTTGAGGACATACCATCGTTTATAATTCAGAAGATTTGTCAAACAAAACCGTTGGCAAAAGTTTTCTCCAGTAATTCTATAAATCCAGGGACAGTTCCTGCACTGGTCAAGATAAGTTAAGCGGGCTACGACAACACGGTGACGTAAACACAACGAACGCTACGTGCGACATGTTTGCGGTAGGCGACTGGTCACATCTGCCACGCATATCTTTGTGTATAACGTTGAAGTACTACGTACTAACTGAAACTAAAAGCTTCTTCAATCTTCATATAAAGTTTGAACTTAAAATATTTGGACGGAAAATTCTTTTGAGATTAAAATTATTCACCATATAAAATTGATATATATGGATGCTTTGATACTCGGCTTAAATATTATGACAGATAGAACAATTTAATTGAATTAAAAATCATATTTTATCATATTCAATTTTTTTAAAAGCTTGGCAAATGTAGCTTAATAAAAGAGGCATATATATTAATACAAAAGAGAAATGTGAAGTTTGCATTTGAAGATGAAAATATGTATACATTTAAGAAATAGTTTATATTTGAAACAGTTATTACTGTTAATTAAAAGAAGATTTTAAAATCTTATTTTATTTTTATATGGTAAAAATAATATGTAAGTTTTGCTCTCTAATTACGTTGTTCGAGCTACATGTCGAGTTAACAAAGGAGGAAGTGGTACAATGCAAGACGTGGCCAATAATCACGTATCTGCGGAGGTTAAGTATTTAGTGCAGGAAATTGAGCTTCGTAGTAGGTACAAGTTAGATTCTCAAACATTTGGTAAACTTCTTGAGTATCTTCAATCGCAATTAGACTTAGTTTGTCACATATATACGCTTATCGTTTAGTTAAATTGGTTTAAATTTAATATGTTGTTTGTGTATTCGTTATATAATTTCTCTTATACATTTGGCATTCAGCTTTTTAAATTTTTTATTAATTCACTACAGACTTACCATAAGTCTGCAAACTTCACGCCTTTTCCCGCGTAGCGAGGTAGCCAAAGAGGACCTAGTGTTAACTCCATCCTCTACTTTCCGTCGGATTTCAAGACATTGCGTGTTAAGTGCAGAACTCAACGCCGCGCTTTTTCTTTGGTGCCAGAGCGAAGAAATTAAATCTTAAATATTAATGATTATATTACTTCCCAAGTAGGAATCGAACCCACAACCGTCGCGTTTCCAGTCAGGCGCTTTTCTGCTGCGGCTGGCCTCAAATTTTTACTAAGTAAAATAATTCCCTTATATAAATTAAAACTGTATTATAATTGAATAAGCCTTTAGAATGTTCTTTTATAGAAAAATGATGTAAAACATAATTTGTTAACATGTTAAGATGACCAGTGGTCAATCCATTAGCAGCAGGTGTCCTTGCGAGCGGAAATATGATTACCGTGCACTGTACGCTACTTCAATACTTCCTTTAAAATGGCAGTGATTTATTTTA
This sequence comes from Dryas iulia moderata, assembly GCA_019049465.1. Taxonomy (NCBI): domain Eukaryota; kingdom Metazoa; phylum Arthropoda; class Insecta; order Lepidoptera; family Nymphalidae; genus Dryas; species Dryas iulia. The sequence continues at coordinate 7,620,664 of CM032429.1, forward strand.
AGCGTGCTCGTGTTATTTATTCTCCACATAGATATATGTTTATGTAAAATAAATTCTGATTAATCATAAATTCATTTAGGAAAAGTCCGTAGCATAATTTTCGGATCACATAAATATTTTTGTATATATCCATACATACACAATATTTTTTCAAAATAATCAATACAGGTACGATTCTAACTCGTGGGATCAGCTTATGTTTAATTTTTTTTTACTCTGGTAAAGAGTAGAAGCGTGGCGTTGTGTTTCGTCCCTCAAGAATCAACTCTGCCTGATATACGGGAAAAAAAGTAAATGAAAGAAGAGAAGGATTGTTTTGACACAAAGCTGTCTTTAAATACTCCGTTATACGAGAAAAATCATGAAGATAGTTATAAAAATATATTCTAAATATTAACATGAAAGAAACGCCTGTATTATTAATATATTAATCTTGAGTATTATTCAGATAGTTTTTATAATATCATTATGTTTTCTCCCCTTCAACACATTTTCGTTTCGAATGGGGCTCTATCGATATATTTAAATTTAAACTTAATAATAATAAAACTTCACGCTCTTTCACAAGCATAAACTTCTGTTTTTCACCAGAATTCGAGACATTACATGTTGAGCGTGTAAGGATATATGTTATATATAAATAGACGTAGGAATATAAAATATTTTATTGAATAATTTAATTTAATAATAGTAAAAACAATTTTTATTATTTAATAGTTTTAAAACTAATAAAAAATGAAATATAATTAATATGGTTACAAAATGCAACGCTAGCTGTATGATTTGCTGGCCGATTTTATTTAATAAAATTAAAAAAAAAGAAAATTAGACCGTGGGTAAAAGTGACGCTTAGAAAATTATTGGTATTAAATTACAAATACTATAAATTTAATACAAATGAGTATTTAATTTGTAAATTTAACATTTAAAATGCAAAGGGACCAAAATATAATAGTTTTGTGATTTTCAAGTTTGGTAAAATGCACATTTGTAAATTATGGAGAATTTCTTGGTGAGTTCGTAGTTCCGTTACATTAATAATAAAAAATATATAAAGTGGATGCGCAAATGAATATAAAACGAATAATAAGTAAATAATATAATAATTTTAAAAGCAATAAATACTCAAAATTTACAATATAAGTTAAATACTCAAAATTTACAATATAAGTTAATTAAAAAATATTTAGCTTGCCGCGTCGCCATTTTTAAACAGTGTTGTATAAGTGTTTATCGTATAGTTTATATTTTTCTAAATATGTATTATAAAATGTATAAACCATATGTATAGTGCGAGTGTAAATAGTATTCATAAAATATGATGCGTTGGATAATTAAAAATTTTATGGCAATCATTGGCACGATCTCATACTAACGTGTGAAGCTTAAAATGACATGACAGATATCGAAATTCACGACAATTGAAGAAGAGATTTCCTTCTTCTGGCAAATTTATCTTATAGAAAGATTACTTTCTGACGGTTTGTTACATGAATTCCATATTATAAACTTTCATAACACTGTTACCTCTAAATCCAAAAAGATCCTGAGTTACTTACGAACTTAACCTTAAAGGTCCTAACCGCGAGTCGTATAATAAACCAACGTATTATTCAATAAATTTATGTTAAAAGAAAGGAAGTGAATAGTTATAAGCAGCAGAACTCAACCCCGCGCTTTATCTTATAACAGCGAGGAACCGAACACTTAATTCGCAGGAACATTCAGACACTAGCCCACTATACCACGATGGTCTCATCTGCTATTAAAATGACCAATAACAACCTAACCTCGTTGTATAAAAGTCGTGTAATGCATATATGAGATTTTGTTCCTCCGCAAAATTCAGTAACGTGAATCAAATGATATGTCACAAGACATGCACTCCACGTATTCAGATGATTTATAGGTATCCACAAATACGTATATATGTTACTGTTTAATGTAGATACCTACTATTCCAAAGATTAAATATTCGATTGTCTTTTCCTATTTGAGTATTATTAAAAAATACTAGTAGCAGTTCTACTAGTATTTTTTTTGTAATTTTTCGAACTATAAACTACGCGTTGCCTCGTAATATATGTATGCCTCTTTATACGAAAGTGTACATATTAAGTATAACGCACGGTAATGAATATAATCATTATTTTATTAATTTATTATATTTCTTATGTATCTTTTCTTACATTTAAGTAATGACCATCACAAATTTCCATACTTTTCAATTCGTATAATTTTCGTAACAGGGTATCCAAAGATTTTCCTTTGCTCCTTATCATAGTGATTATGATTACTTTTAGTGACATTCCGTTTTAACTATAAGCATTCGATAACCATTGCAAAATAGGTATTTAGGCAAAAAAAAATATATAGATACATTAAATCATTGAAAAATAGGTTTCATTATGAAATTTGGCGAAGCTAATTTAACTAGAGAGTTGACACCTCTCATGGGAAATTACGAGCATTGTGCGTAAGTATCTAATACTTTCAAAAGTTTCAAGATAATTTATGTTATGGAACATTCTTCCTTTATATTTATTGGTGACATTATCATATTAAGTAATGTTCACTATAATAATATATTCTACAGAAACATTTCTATATATGACATTACGTCTTCGTATCAGTACTATATTTGTTCATATATATTTTTTTTATTTTAACAATTTCAATTACAATAAAAATATTAATCTTTAATAAATCATAAAAGAGAACTATTATTGTATTTTTAATTTATCTGGTAAAGTTGAGTTTCAGTTCAATATTTATAAGAATACAATAAATAAATATAAGCATCTTTACATTTTCAAGCGATTGAAAAATAATATAATCATTTCCCCGAGTGAGAATGGAACCCACAACTATCGCCTTTACAGTCAGATGCTGCCCCTCAGCCTCATACCGATCTCTTAATTATAGTAATTTTCTGTATCCTAGTAAATACGTTTTCCTGGAAAGTAATGTATCCCGTATGTTACTAATGTTACCTACTTCATCATTTAGACCACAATATCGTTCATAATTAAATTTCTTAAATTACCAGATCTCGTAGTCGTAGCTTCAAGATTATCAAGATAAATCAACAAAGTCACTTGGTATCATCGAAAACTAGCAAGCAGAACAATAACGACTCGATTCGACTTTTTTAATATTATACTAGCAACTCGCTCGCGGCTTCGCCCACTTCGCCCCAACTACGCAACTATAACTTTTGTATTTTATGCAAGTTTTCATTATATATTTCTATCACTTAAAAAGTACCCTACGTTTTATTCTGGGTCTCTAACTGTTTTTATTCCGAATTTCGTCCAAATCGGCCTAATTTAGCCATAGAAGTGTAACAAACAGACAGACAAACAAACTTTTGTATTTATAATATTAGTATGGAAGTATAGATTATTATATTATAGATACTACTATTCGTGGCGCAGTGGCACAAGCGTGTGAATAACGACTGGTTGTGGATTCGATTCCCACTCGAGGAGTGGAAATTAATATTTCCATTTTCTTCGCTCTGGTATCGAGGCAAAGCGGGACGTTAAGTTCCGCCACTTAACACGCAATGCCTCCGAATTTAACGGTGCGTGGGGAAACGGAGTGTCTTAACATTAGGTTACCTCTGCCTACCCTGCTGTGTGCGGGATACTGCGTGAAGCTAAAAAAAATATTATAGATATTTAGATGTCGTAACGGAATACGGTCGCTATAATAAGATATTCTTATTATAAATAAAATAATTATTTTCAAACAAAGTTCACTTATTTGGCTACTTTAGAACCAGACGACCTTAGCAAGTGCGATTTAATTATATAGACCAAGTTGTGATGTTCACAAACTTAGGGGAAGTTTCAAAGACAGTCCCTTGAGACTCCTTTATGCAAACTAGGGTAATTCCTTTGGTAGGAGTCACACAACCTTTACCAATAACTCATTGAATCTTCAAACGCGTTGTGTCTCAGTTGTTTGTCCGGGCAACATAACATTTTGCAAATGAAAATGGAATATTTGGAGTACTGAAACTAAAACTAACACGAAAGCTAAGGAAAACTCGATTTAGTTATAATAACTGAAATTATTAATTTACTAAACATAATATGTATGTAAGCTTATATTCAAGCTTTCAGCGGAATAATATAGGTTTACTTACTCTCAATTCTAAATTCATTTCATTCATTCATTCGACTTCCTTTCATCTTAAACACTATTGGTTATGGTTCGATTTCCGCTCAAGGAAAAGTTTATACTTGCTATATTTTAATTTCTCTGTTCTGCTACTTAAGGCAAAGCGTGGTGGCAAAACTCAACACGAGTTTGGCCACTTAATGCCACTAAAACTGTCGTAAAGCGTGATTATCATAGAAGGCGGCAGGGAAAAGCGTGAAGCTGAAAAAAAGGACTTTGCTATCTAAAAAAATAGTAAAAAATAAATCTATTCAAAATAAATACATTATATAAATGATCCAAATATACATTTATTGTTGGATGGAGTGTCTCGACACTAGGTTCTTTCTACTTAACTACCTAAAAAAAAAACAGTATTTTTTTTAAGCTTTTGACTCTATAAAAACTGTTTCCATAATTATGGAAAACTAAAGACGTTTAGTGCAGAGTATTTTTGAAGAAAAAGCTGTAATGTTATTTCTTGTACTGTTTTATTGTATAATTACAGTATTTTATTAGTAACCAAAGGGATTTTTGTTATGTTTAGACTTACTCATTATTACATTTTTTATATCATATCTAATATATGAAAACCAATGCTGCTAGCTCTCTAAGCTAACTACTTCAAGTAATACTCACCAGTGGGTTATTTGCTCACAACCATCGTAAACATTAAGCAGCGTAAACTAGACAAGTTTCATGCCTAAAATATTAATTAAGATTAAATTATTACGGTCAACACTATTAAAATAACTGAGATTTATTTCTAAAGTCGTATTGTTATGTACAGATATATTATAGTAAAAATAAAGAATTGTGAAAAATAAAAATAACAGTACATTGTAATTAATATTTTTTAAACGTTAAATAATTCCAATATACTTATAATTTTTAAGAAATAACTCATTTTAATACTACTAAAAACTTAAGTCGTTAGGTCTACCCTTTTTCAATAAAAAAGTTAGTAGGACTTACTTCATTCATCTAACAAAAATATGGCATAATTTATTTTGTCAAAATACATTTGAGTTTTTTATACAAAATAGAGCCTACTTCATAGACGCAATCGCAGCGCACGAAGACAGCGTGGCACAAGCGTCTGACTGTAAAAGACTGTTTGTGGGGTCGATTCTCACTCGAGGAGTGGAAATATTTAATATTTCCAATTTCTTCGCTCTGGTGTCGAAGCTAAGCGCGGCGTTATGTTCCGCCACTTGACACGGAATACCTCCGAATTCGGCGGAAATTGGGAACGGAGTGTCTTAAAACTAGCCCTCTGCCTACACTGCTGTGAGTCGGATACAGAGAGAAGCTTAAAAAATAGAATGATTATATTCAAATTATTTTCATTACTACGCTATAGAAGACGACAAAATGCAACGTTGAGTTCTGCCACTCAATACAAATAAGAACACGCATTGTCTCCATTTCAGAAACAATGAAAATTATCATTTACTTTTTAAAAGCTAATTAATTTCTTCATGAAATATGTAGATACATTTTTCTTTTAAAAAATAAATAGTAGTTTGGATAATTTTCGAGTTAAACGTCAAATTTTAATCGTTTTGTAATACAATAAGTATTACTTACTTATTCTTATCTTAAACTTTTATTCGTTAATAGAGAATTATAGACATACGAAAATTTTATATAAAACTAGACGAAAGGATAGCAACTTAACTGTGTAATAATGCAAATGCAAATTTTATTACTTTAAAATTGATAGTCCGAAATGATCATTGTGTTGCTTGTTTTGAGGATTTTATTACTATCATCATGATGGTATAGTAAAACACCCGTAACAAACACATTACAAGAAACATTCTACGAATGTGTGAAGCGAAGAGAAGTTTATACCTATTGTATAAAAGAATATATTACGTACGTCAGGCTTTATGCTTTCCTTTGAAATAGCGTGACGTATTTCACAAAAGATATGAATAACATTCGTTTTATTCCGGATTATGTCTTTAGTAAAACAAAATCTGGTGTTGTGTTGAGAAAATGAAAATAAATCAATGTATGTAAATTCACGACCTAAACAGATTTCTTTGACATTTTGGCTTATTGTTTGATGAATAATGATTTGTATTAAAAAATCTTGTAAATGAAATGTTAAATTCAAACAGTTTGTCTATCCCTATCCATTGTTATTTTTTCTCATACAAGGCTGGTCAGAGGGAGCCTCCATTCTCTACTTTTTTTAGCTTCACGCTATATCCCGCACACAGCAGGGTAGGCAGAGGCAAACTAGTATTAAGACACACCGTTCTCAGCTTTCCGCCGAATTTGGAGGTATTGCGTGTTAAGTGGCGGAATATAACGTCGCGCTTTGCCTCGGCAACAGAGCGAAGAAAATATAAATATTAAATATTTCCACTCCTCCAGTAAGAATCGAACCCACAGCCAGTCGTATTACAGTCACACTTTGTGCCTCTGCGCGATGACTGGCCCCAAACTGAATTCTCTACTTTCAACTACAATTCGAGCCTAAGCGAGTTGAATGGTGGGACTCAACGCCGTGCTCTGTCTTAGGCACCATAAAGGAAAAATTAAACTAGTTTAAATATAATCAAACCTTTTCCTAGCATCACATTTATATTGTTCTATTGCGCCACGACAGCTTTGCGCGACTGCCTGTAATATTTATTTGGTAATATTTTATTACATTCTGTGCATTAGATCTATAAAATCTCTTGCAGGACTTTTAATTCGTGTGTCATCTAATATCGTGGTTTTGTGTAAGAGTTATTTGCTTCCTATTTAAAATATGATTTAAAGGTGTAAAAAATAAAAAGATTGATTATGTCCCTAACTGAGATAGATATAACATTTTTAGGTTATAAAACATTCTCAATTTTTTTATTAAAATAAATTTCAAAATAGTTCCGAGACATAACCAGTCTTCTAAAAGAGACTGAATATACGTCCTGTACGTACCACAAGATAGTCCAGTCCATCCAGACCACTTGTGAGATCTTTTAGATCTCTCTCTCAGCTAAAAGTTCTTTAAAAATTAAAAAAATCTGTTATATAATTCTTTATTGAACATTAATTTTCTTACTAAACCATACCTTTATATCGTAACATAATAGCTCTCCAATAATTCTCATTATCCATATTATACACGCATTAATTACAATTAGGATATTAACAAATTTATATATGTTATTGTATCAATTAGAAGAGCCAGTCAGATATTATTAATACAAAACAATTATGAATATTAATGAGGTAATTAGGTTTATCAAAATATTTTTATTCGTTATGTCGAATGTATTAGTATTATTACTTTAATTAATCGTTCAGTTAAAACATAACATATATTTGAATGCCATGTTTTATAAATTAAAATACACAACATAACAGATAGAAAACGTACATTCATGATTCTAAATAATAGAATGAACTTTCTATGGATTTACCTTGCGAATGCTCATCGCGTTGCAAGAAGAGGAGAGTTGCTCGGAGCAGTACTTGGACTTGTGAAGACAGATTTAAGGGACCACAAAAAAAGAAACTTTTTCAACAAAACGAGACACTTTAAAAATGGCATACTGGCAAATTATACATTATCCTCTATTAGAATATACCTCGAAGGATGACTATGATATAACTGAACGAAAGATAATTTCATTTATTTCACTGTCACTGGACACAACCGCAGATCCTCTATTATGTAAATTTTCGTTCCACTCTCCAGCGTCGTCTAGACTTTGCAAACTCTAGTACCACTGTGCCCTGTCAATTAATATTTTACAGTGATTTGAAATGAATTACTTTCTATTTCAATTATAGATATTGTAGTGAGCAGACACATATACCAACATCTGACAGTATTATTGTAACTTTTATCAATATGACAAATCAGGCTATTAATTTTCAGCAATAAGCTTCCCTCAGCATACCGGGGTAATCAGGTAGAAACTATTGTCAAGATGTGTGTTAAATAGAGAAACTTAACGCCGCCCTTTGACTAAGGTACCAGAGCGGAGAATTCATATATAACCATCCCCCCAAGGACGCTGGCTAATAAATTTAAAAATTTTACATTAAAATTATGAAGATCAACTTCTATAAAATATTTATGTATATACTTGTGGAATCTGTATTTATTTCTAGTAAAATAATAATAAACATCTCATCATTAAATACGTTATAAATTCATTTATTTATATAGGATTTACAGACTAATAGTAGTAAAACATAGTTGAAAAACTTCTACAAACCAACTAAAATCTTTAATACTTCTGAAGTTCTTAGCCATCAGAAAAAGTTTTTGTCGTAAAATCGGACACATAATACGAAAACCTAGCAGATACTAATCCGTAGATGAGTCGACGCTTTCATAGAAACATCTGCGGCCCCGATAACAGTGACAACGAGCAAAACAAAAACGAAATGAGAAAGGTTTGGCAAGTAGTATTGTGGCAAGTTGAGATGTTGCAAGCCTGCACCATTGTGTTGGATCTATTCGTGTTGTTTATACGTATACTTGTAGTCTTTGTGTAATATTTCCTTGGAATAAACTTTTAATGTGATTTAAATGAATATTGAGGTTTATATATTATTTGTCTACTATATATTACAAGTACATATATTATAAACAATAATTTAAAATTTATAAAAACATGATTTTAGCATAGTAAGCAGTATGACAGTGAGTGTAAAAACGATGGTTATAGGTTGAATCTCTATTCGGGGTAATCATTATATTTAGTACATTTTTAATTCACACCTATGGTAAAACTAAGCGTGTTACTGATTTCTGACACTCAACACTTAATATCTTGTATTCAGGCGGATAACGGACAATAGAAGTAGGTTGACACTAGACATTCGCTGGCCACCTTCCTAAGCATCTTAAATTTGCAATTGCAATTATATATTATACACGCACATATTGTAATAATAGTCATTATACTAAAAGAAAAGTGAACCAATGTTCATTTTTCCATGAAAGTAATTAGTAAATATTATAAAATTATGCTTCGTTTTTTATTCTTGTTCTATTAAATCATATGTATATACTATTTATAGGTACATTATATTAGGAAAGAAGCGAATGTTGATAACTACCATGGGCGGAGGTACGTTAATATGAAAAAAATATTTATTATTTTAGCGGTCAATTTTATATGTAGGAAACCGGTACTATAACTGAACAGAATCATTAAATTTTAAAGTCTGAGTTTCCTAGCCCAGTATTAAGAGGCGGAATAAGCGCCATTATATAAACTTTTAATGAAGGCTGCAGCACAACAATGCACTGCTACGATACGTGCGGTTTCCCTCCGCTGCTATGTTTATCGTTAGCATGAATTTTATCAATGAAATGAGAAATAAATATTACTTGTTATATTACCATTTTAGGGAACAAAAGCTGTTTAAACATTTACTACTGAACATTTTGTATTGTTATATGATTATTATCTACATTTTCATGAGGAGTCTCTTTATAACATATATTGGGGAAAGTCGGGTCGCTCCAGTACACTTAAATGAATTGCAAAAAATACAAGCTTTAAGGAGTTTTGTCTTTTATTTTGCATTTAAAACAAAATGAAGATTTTCTATACTTATATCAATCAAATATTTGTTATCATATTAAATCTTTAAAAAATACACTACGCATAATTTTGTCAGATTTTTTGGCGTTACACTTTGCCCACTAAGCCATGCGTTCTACTAAGAGCTACTAACAACAAAAAAAGTTCTAATAAAGCGTATAAGAATTTCGACGCAGCTGGTATCGATTAACATTTTATCGATCGATAAATATAACTTTCAAAATATACAATCATTTTATAATAACTGTTATAATGCTTAAATATACTAAATCTCAATAACTCTGAATAAAAAACAAATTTGATCTCTTAACTATTATACCTAACTACTTAATAATTTTTAATAACAATTGAAAGGACGAATATAAATGATTTTATATTGTTGAAACAAAATAGACTCTCACTACCAATTTACTCGGCGTCTACGACAGCACTCAACAGCATTCATTAAAGTAATACCTCCTTCATATTCGAATGTAAAGGAGATGTTTTTACCATAACGATTTGTCTATACATTGCCTTTAGTTTCTCAGAAATTGAATTATCCAGGTGCCCACCGTCCGAGGGGACTTGACTTTTCCCTAAATGTGTAAATAGCATATTTATATTTCTTATTTATTACATAATGTCTACCACAATGGTTGCATTGATTATGAATTATATAAAGGAAACGTATATTTTCTTCACTTTCAGTATTTATAAAATACTTAACTAAAAGGCACTCTTTTCGTTCTTGTTTTACTATTGTACTCAAATGTATTCAAACTCAAAATGTCGCTCTCCTTTATTATCACAATATTTCATAAAATATACATAAAGAGCTCAAAGCCTAACTAACTCAACAGTAAACAGAATAAGTAATGCATTTTTACTCACAGAGTTCTTAATAAATAATCAATAAGAAAGACGAGCAGTAACAAAAGGGGTTTTTTTAAGAAAATATTCTTATAATTGTAAATTAATAAAAACGTGCATCCTTACTTGTACATTGTTAAAGACTTTCCAAAGTGCTTTACCAATTTCATTTATAAATATAAATTGTGATAGTGTTTTATGAAGACGATTATTGTAATATTCATTTTTTACTTTTCACCAACATGGTATGCGTGTGAGTAAGAGAATGTTTATGTATGTACCAATGTTATCTCCTAAACTATTTGACCGATTTTGGTGCGATTTTTAATGATGGACTTGTACAACACCAAAATGACTAGCCCGGTTTGGGTGCGATTTTTTTTCAACTACATTTTAACTGTCGTAAGTTTATCAAAATATTGAATTTTGTTAGTGTTTTTTGTACTAATTTAAATTGTTACATTAGTGTAAATGGAAATGGAAAGAATTCAAACAAGAATTATAAAAAAATACATTCAGAAGCATTTAAAAACTAGTGGTAACATGTATTAGAGTGGTAACATGTATCAGAAGCATTTAAAAACTAGTGGTATAATATGTCTTACAATCAAAGCAAGACAGGGCATTTATGACATACATACATATCTTTAATATAAATATATTTACGAAAATTTTCCAGCAAAAACACAATGGACACGCGTAGGCTAGGAGCAATCAATTTCACTTATCTATACAATTATTCAACTACGATCATAATGTGGGTTTCGAGTCGAGCCTTTGTCTGCAATCGAAATACTAAGCGAGTGATTTAAGATTATGGTGTGGGATAATGCGTCCAATCCGGTTACGTCGCAACTCAGGTGTGATAAAAATTCGCCGCGAAATAACGTATTTTATACCCGTGATAATTCTTACCATCCGGGTCAAATGTCATTATTTTTTATATAAAATTTTTATATATTTCATTTTACTTTAGTTTTTATTGTGCTGTTTATTTCCTTTTTTATATGATATGTTAAAGATCGCTGCCATGAAAACTAGTTATGTGTTGAAAGCTTAATAGCTACTATAAAATACCTACATATTATATAGATGGACTGAAGGTTTTAGTATTCACTTGCTCATGCAGTTAGGCATTTAATTTATTCATTGGAAAACATTCAGCTTCTAGGAGTTTATAACAGTATAATAGTTTATAACATAATTAATAGAAGTTGTAAAATATTTTTTTTCAGCTTCGTGCTTTTTTCCGCATAGCAAAGTAGTCAGTATTTAGCAATTAATAAAGGTAATTTTAGTTAGATAAGAGAGGATTTTAGATTTTAGTTTTCAAAACCAATAAATTCTTGTATCAATATCTTTCTTTTTCTTCCCTTTTTTGTTTTAGTTCCACGCTGTGTACCGCACACAGGCAGGGGGAAGCTAGTGTTACGACACTTCGTTCCCCATTTTCCGTCGATATTTGAAGGCATTGCAAAATTTTCAGGGTTGTTTGAACTGGCAAAGGACCTTAGTCGGGGTCCATCTGTATAGCAATCCGATGATTTTGCTTTTGTACTCGACTGTGACTGTGACTGAAATGTAGACTTGTTTAGATATAAAAACTTAATCATGACATTTTTATGTTTGTAATTTAGTTCAAATTTGAGTTAGAAGACAAATTAGTACGATTTTACGAAATTCATAATTTAGTCAGCATGAAATAATTAAACTGTTATTAAAAAAATAGCTTCACGCTATATCCCGCACACAGCAGGGTAGGCAGAGGGAACCTAGTGTTAAGACACTCCGTTCCCCACTTTCCGCCGAATTCGGAGGCTTGCGTGTTAAGTAGCGGAACTTAACGCCGCGCTTTACCTCGACACCAGAGCGAAGAAAATGGAAATATAATTTCCACTCCTCGAGTGGGAATCGAACCCACAACCAGTCGTTTACAGTCACACTCTTGTGCCACTGGGCCACGACTGGCCACACTGTGTTAAACTGTTATTAAATTATATTTATATTATTTACAGCTTTACACTTACCGGTGTAACGGAGTAGCCAGAAAGAACCTAGTGTCAAGACACTCCGTCATTCGATTCCCGCCTAAAATCAACACTTCGGTGACAGTCAGGAGATGTCGTGTCTTCATATGAAATTAAAAAATGGCTGCTAAGGATCCGAACCCCCTTTCTGCTCGAAATCTAGAGAATACAATGTCTCGCTTTGTCGCCACATCAATTTAACTTATCTAAAGTCTAGACAAGTATAATATTACCTATGCGATAAAATATATGGCACTAATCGTTATAATAACAAGTTATCAATTTCTTTACGTAACCCAACTGTCGCCATTTAGATCTATTACCTATCTAATTAGCAGTAATTTAATACCCAGATAAGTCATCGAATAGTCGTATACTGGTTCGTAACATGAATTGATATTACCTTGCCCAATTTTTATAAACATATTATTCATGTATTAATTATGTAATTTTTTATCAGTTGCCATGCCATAGTAGTCAGAGAGAACATAGTGTCAAAACACTTCGTTCTCCACTTTCCGCTTGAAATCAAGACAATTCATTTTGAATGGCGGAAGTTAACGCCGTGTTTTGTCTTAGGTGCCAGAGCGGAAAAATAAAAATAATATATAATCACTGCCTAGAGTGGTCATCGAACCCATAATCATCGCATTTACAATTAGACGCTGCCTCGTTATATCCGCTAAGCCATCCGTTCCACTACCAGTTGCATTGAAATTCTTATACGCTTATTACAAATTATTTTATTCATCTCTGTAGAGAGATTTTTTATCAATTGCTAGCCAAAGATTGTGCTACGAACCATTCTTTGGCAATAGAGAGAGATGCTATTTTTATTTAGGTACTCTAAACATATATTTCTATAGGTAATATACAGGTCATATCACAAACTCAAGAATTCAAAAAAGACAAGAAAAATAAGTTGTACTAATCGTATAAGAATTTTCGCTCAGCTGGTAGTAGAACGCATAGCGGTCAGAGCGTTTAGACGGTTTCAAAGAGGCGCGGGTTCGAATCTCACTGCGTTCAAATTTTTAAACATTTTCTAAATATATTGTTCAAATTCCTAAGCGTGTGAATAACATTTTAAAAAATGTTAAAAGAATATAATTGTTTTTAAAACACAACGAGGGCGTCGGCAATGTGCCGTAACGATAACATACTCGTATACGCTTCTCCAACAGGCAACATTTTCGGTCTAGTTAACTCGTTTAGACGTACTCTAATGAATATATGACAAATTATTACTTTATATTCTCGGAAGGACAATGTATAGATATGCTTCTTTGAAATGTAGATCAGTTATTTGTTATCGATAAGATAATATTATTATAGCAGTGTTATTTTATTTATTCTCAGTTCTCCTAACATAAGGCTACGGTTGGGAACAACTGTATTTTAGCTGCTGAGTCTTAATAAAATATTGCTGATAAATAAATAAATAAATAAATAAATAAATTCTTTATTAAAACAAGTTTGTTCCATAAACCTACTAGTGATTGGAACCTCCTTTTATGCATGTAGTTGCCTGTGCCAGGAGGTTCCGCTCTTCCATTAGCATATTTATAAAAAAGCAAAAGTAACCTTAGCTAATGATTTTATATTTACAAAACAATTATATTTCTAGTTATATATAAATATATATTTAATTCATTTAACAGTATTGCTTGTATTTATTTGCTTATACTTTAATTTAACATGCATATATATGTATGAGATCCTCCTATCCCATTTCTCCATCCTATCCCATTTCTGACTTTTAGAATGTAATTTATGTATTAATTTTGCTATTTATCATATTGTATAAAAGCTTCTGTTTCCTCATAACTAAGTAATTTTATCCATTCTTTAATGGTTAATTTACACTTATAATATAGCATAGGATAAAATTGATAGTCTTCATATTTATTAACTCTTTTTTCATATGAAATTTATTGTTAGGGACAAATTAAGGAAAATATATTTTTTTCTTGCATTACAGGTTATAATAATGAATTATTAAACACTTTTTTCATACTAAGGGCAAGTATGGGTATTTACGCACACAAATCTTCACTGATAATCTTCATCAACTTCTAAATCCTCAATTCCATATAAAGTTTTATAACATGGCCAATGTATACTTATATGACTTATTGTTAACGCGCTGGCTTTCTTTGTTGTTTTTATTATGCGTCTATTGTAGAAAAGACCTCCCCTATTATTCCGTATCCCGCATTGTTTATATTTCCTCTTATGTTATATATAATAACTTTGGCACGACGTTGCACTGGACATAACTTGAGTAGACTTACGTCTACATTTAAACTTTACAAAATCCGAATAAGAAATTACTAGTTCTGACTCGTCATAATCATGCTTTATATATCCAAATGTTACTATATACACTTTGATTGCCTTGAAAATGTATATTTTTTAAAATATCAATTCTGAACCGTCAGAATCTAAGAGAGGTGGCAAATTTTGAATTTTCCAAAAACATTATGTCTAAATTTTTATATAAATATTTCAATTGACGATGTCCGTACAAAATATAAGAAATACAAAACTTAGATGGACTACTAGAGAGAATCTGTAAAAGCTATTAAAATGGAAAGAATAGTAAATGAAGTGCATTAAGTAAGGCGTCGTATAACGAAGCGTAACACAAAATTGTGTCATTTTAATATTAAAAAAAATACAAATATAACAATACTATCAATTAATCGATTATAATAAACCCTAAAAATATCTTTTCGTTTCAAAGATCGACGACCTCAGATCGTCTGATTCGATGATGAATGAGTTCATAATTCACTGGCTACTCGGTCATGCATCAGTGGCGATGAGATAAGGTACAGTACGGTACAGACAAGAGGATCTATGGAGACCCAATGTGGTAGCCGTCTACATACTATTCAATGTATTGTTCATATGCTTTGCAATTTTATCTGTTTGAAAATTTATTGCTGTAGCAAGCATTGCAGTATTACAATTCAATATAACTCATATTTAAATGATTGATTGATTTTGAATTTATGATATAACAATAATAAAATGTATTAAAAAACATTCTTAGAAGACGTATAAAAATTTGAACTTAGCGGAATTCGAACCCGCTCCTCTCAGAACCATGTGTTCCACTACCGAGTGTTTCGAAATTCTTATACGCTTTATTACAACTTATTTTTGTTGTTAGCAGTTGTTCGATTTCCTAAATGACTGAACAAGTGAGTAAAAACGTAAAAATATCACCATTGCATTCTTACTTGACAAACGATTGCTCGTAGATGTTTGGGTAGCAGAAATTTGTTAAACGAAATGATTACGAAAATGTGACGTATAGTGAATTATAAAATTTAGATAAAAGAAAGGCCTGAAGTTCAGACTTAAAACTTATCACCTACGTTTCATATTAACTGACTCAATTCTTACCTGTGTGAGATACATACTACCTATTTCTTTACATCTGTAAACCATTTCATTAATTCAAAATAATATTTGCACTGAGAAAAAAAGTATAGATCCATGGGGTCTTACGTGACAATAGAAAAATTTCAAAATTCTTTTCGTAAAGTTTTTGTACATATATACCATTGAAGTTCTGTAGCAGTACATAGAGCAAGCGAATTGTTCGGCAGTAATTTAAGATTATCTGTAGAGCTAATAGCGGCAGTTAGAATGACTATCCGGCGCGCACTGGACGGAACATTTGTCCGCGCGACAGCTCCAATTACCGGGAAATACCGGACTCATTCGTTGAAATACCTGAACGATTTACTATCTATGTGTACTTTTATGTGTTTCCGTCTATTTCTTATTCTAAATAATATGTTTATGTTTGTTTATTCTTATTTCTACTATTCTTATTACACAATTATGGAAGTGACAGAGAGAACTTAGTGTAAGATTATTTCGTAGTAGTATGTAAAGAATTACGGTCGCAATTTATTTTATATTGTAATACGTATAATCGTGGTAAATGAAATCATCATATTTTAAAATGTATTGTAATTGTCTAACAGATCTGAATGAATATGATCTGAATATTGATATTATATATTAATTATAGACTTGTTGACGCCTAAAATACACATTTCGTAGAGGCTATTGGCGCATCCTCTAACTGTAACGCGATTGGTTATAGATTTAATTCCCACTCGGAAGACTTCGCTTTGGTAGCTAAGTCAGAGTGGGTCGTTGAGTTCCACTACACTATCTCACTTTTTATATTGGAATATAGGAGGCAAACGAGCTGAAGGCCCACCTGGTGTTAAGTGGTTACCTTCGCCCATAGACATCCACAACATTAAAGTTATGGATGCGTTGCCAGCCTTGGGAATGTAGGACAGAAGGAGGGAGGAAGGATGGGAATTGTGGGAATAGGGAGAGCTGGCTTACATGCCATCGAGCCGGAACACATCATAAGATATTTGGCGGTTCGTCTTTGACACGATAGTGGTCGCGAGCCAGTCGAAGAATGAATCTCCTACCACCAAACTACTGGGTTACCCGCCTTTTACGGGACGCTACCCAGCGGCGGGGGGGAATTGTATTCTTAACCCGTCCCCCCACGGGTAAAAGATTGCTACTACACTGCAACATCTCAAAATCACGTGGGATGTGAAAAGTGACGGAGTGAGTGTCTTTATTTTAAGTTCTCTCTGGCTAACCAGCTATGCGGAAAAAAGTATGAAACTGCCTCTCCATATAAACTTTAACTACACTAAATTTTATTCTTCCTTGTTCACATAATTTTCATAAAAAGATATTAAAAGTTGTTTCTTCATGTTTTTTTTTATATATTGACATGTCGACTATATATTGTTTTACTATTAGCAATTCAAAACAATACATATAAACACATATAAAATAAAAAAATGCGAATATAACCATAATCTTATTCAATAAAAAGGGTCGTCTATGCTATCGGAAATGTCAGTGTCAAATTTCTTGCGAGATGAGGGTCAAAATGTAACAAATGTACAATGTCTTACCTCGACCACTCGTGACAGACGTATTTGTGCCTCTTTCCTACTATAGAATTGCTGCTATAATATTCCGATATTATTTTATATTTCTAATTGCCGAGTTATTTTACGTTTGTATATATATACACAAGTCAGCTTCACGCTTTTTTCTGCATAGCAGAGTAGAAAGACCATGATGGCATGATGCTCCATTCTCCACTTTCTGCCTGAAATCGTGATATTACGTATTGGGTGACGGAGCTCAACGCCGTGTTTTGTCGTAGATACCCAAGCAGAGAAATGGAAACAATATATAATCATTCCTCCGAATGGGAATCGAACCTACAATCATCGCTTTTGTAGTTAGGCGCTGTCGCATTACGACACGACGGATTCTAGAGTAATCTTACCTGTCAAAATAACTTATTTCATTGTTTTTTTGGCTAAACACATAGAAGTGCAATGATATCAAATCATTATCAGTTTTAACAAATACCTTAAATTTATATAAGCCTTCTATTTTTTCTCTTTTTTTATAGCTTCACGCTGTATCCCGCAACAGCAGGATAGGCAGAGGGAACCTAGTGTTAATACACTCCGTTCCCCACTTTCCGCCGATTTTTGAAGGCATTGCGTGTTAAGTGGCGGAACTTAACGCCGCGCGAAGGAACTGGAAATTTTAAATATTTCCACTCCTCTAGTGAGAATCGAACCCACAACCAGTCGTTTGGAGTCACACGTCTGTGCCACTGCGCCACGACTGTCCCCATCCTATTTTGTAATATTACAAAAAACACAAATTATTCGAGAAATATATGTAATATAAAAAATAATGTTTAAAAAAATACAATTTTATTTCCACCATCATAGTTTTGTCTTATTAAGAAAGTTCGCAGCCTCCTATAGTTGCGCAGCACCACAAAGAAAAGCATGGAAAGTTAAAATTAATTAAAAGATGCTTTCCAAATACCAGCGAAGTTATGAGATAATTTTAATGTTGCAAATTTTTTTACGAGTTTGTCTGCATTTTGTATACGTCATATACTAAGTAAGAAATGTTAAGAAAATAAAGAATTTTAGTAAAAAAGTAAATGTTCAGCGCAAAACGTTTTTATTGCGAAATACTGATATGCCAGAGCGATGATCCTAATGATAACCAAAATGGTTAAATTACTTTTTTGAAGTAGTAGCTATGGTCAATTTAGAATGAAAGTAGTAAATAATTCAGGGTCAAACATTGGCTACTTATTTTTTCAAAAATCACTCTTTAAATGGTTGAAATAGGGGATGAAAGTTTATATGAAAAGTCTAAACCGCTTGACCAATTGTAATGAATTTTCGCAAAAATATACTTTATAACCGAAGGTTAAATATAGCCTACTTTATTATTCAAAAATCCACCCCCGATGGTTAGGAAGGATATAACGAAACTGCTTGTACTTCACGCGACGAAACCGCGAGCGGGGCGCTACTAGTTATATAAAAACTAAACTTAGCCTAAACTATATGCGTTTTTGGCAGCTTCACGCTTTATCCCGCATAGTAAGGTTGTTAGAGAGAAACCTCCACCTGAAATCGAGACGATTCTCCCGAGTGGGAATCGGACCCACAACCATCACGTTCACGTTCACGCTACCCCACGGGGCCACCACGTCCTATAAATGGAATACGCTTTAAATTATAGTTTTGCTATTTGCGATGGATTGACAAGATAGTTTATATTATAAAAATATTTTTAAAAGAAAAGTCAACGGATCCAGACGTATGCACTAATTTTTAACGGGAAGTACGAAGTAGACCCAATTCTGAATTGTTTTTTATGAGAAAATGATTTTCGACAATGAAAAAGCAGTAATAAAATATGGTTATATGATTTTATCTGTTTATTTATACACATCTGATTACTGGAAAAATTGGAATGCGGAGAACGAAGTGTCAAGTGGGGTATTTTTATTTGCCGAAAGAAAAGCATTAAGCAGAAAAAAAATCATGGTCTGGGACATCTCATGTCAAAATCTCAAAGAGGTTTGATTTACTATAGTTTTGGCTTTAAGTTTAAGAATCATCAAAGCTTATGAAAATAGTATCATAAGTCCACAAACGAAAATTTATTAACTAGTACTGTATGTGAAAATTACAAATTCTGTAAAGACCATAACGTTCTGCTTTTTTAACCTGCCTATATTTTTAATATAACTCAAAAACACAATTGAAAGAATAAGTGAATGACGAGTTCATTTTAAACCATTTTAGGAGTTATAAACTTATCTTGTTAAAACGTTCCAAACAAGTAGGCACATTCGCGACTGATTTATTTAAGTTCAATTTTTTTTTATTTCAATGCTTTATGTTTCCTTAGCAAAAGTTGTGAAGTATGATGGGCAGTTTTCGTTGACAAATAAAAAATATTGAAGAATGAAGGACGTCCTGAGATAAAATTGGAGACTAGTGCTCGGTAGGGGTAGTTAGCAGTGACAGCGTTTCTAATTCGTATCCTACTGGACGGTATGGAATATTTAAGTTGTTTTTATTTCTGTAAAATACAAGAAAGAAGCGAAAATAATTTATCAATTTGGCAAACGAAAACTATAATTTTTTTTTATTGTTTACAGACATTTTTAAATTGTTCTTAATATGTGAAAGGACGGATGAGAGTGGAAAACGTAGCATGGTTAATTAGCTATTCTTTTTGGTAATAGACTGGTGAGAAAATTAAAGTACAGTTATAAGTTTTTTTTACTTTTGTCAGCATGTCTTCGATATATATTCAAATAAAAAGCAAAATTAAAAATTTTGAAAAAACCCACGACGGTTTAATTGTAATTGTAAAAGGATAAAATAACTATAAATACCCCGCCTAAAAGAATATATGTAACGAGATGATAGGGACGGCTTCGTCGGGGCTGCCAATACTTTAAGTTTACAAAAACCTTCTCATAGGTTTTCTTGCTTTTAAAACAGGTTTGGCAAAAAAATTAAACATTAATATGGATTTACAGTTTTGATAACTGGTATTTTAAAGACTTTAAAACGAAATCTATACTGTTAGCTACTATATTTAAAATAGAGGTTGCAACTGGCAGCCCCCGACGAAGTCGTCCCTATCATCTCGTTACATATATTCTTTTAGGCGGGGGATTTATAGTTATTTTATCCTTTTACAATTACAATTAAACCGTCGTGGGTTTTTTCAAAATTTTTAATTTTGCTTTTTATTTTAAACTTTTTAAAGTGAATAGATACACATTATATATTATTACATAATATCGAAATACTTTATATTAATGTTCATGCAAACCCAAAAGAAATTATAAATCCAATGCTTTCTGGTTATCAAATGCTTATTGCAGCGCCTGGGAGATTGTCACCGTAACATTTTCACGAAACTTAAGTCTAACCAAATCAGTGAAAATCACAAAACCCACTAGTAGTTTTGAATTTGAACAAACTAATATATACTGGAGCGCCCCGTGGTAGTTCGTGATATGGCATATAAAAACACGCAGCAATTAAACCAGAACCTATCACAGAAAACCGCATCTAAATAGGTTTCACACAAAAAATACGAGCAAATGCTTACTGCAGCGCCCCCTGGTGAGGTGTCATCTAGACACATACGAGAACACGCGCTAATTAAGCCTGATCCTATCTTTGATAACTGCATCCAAATCGGACTTGTAGTTTTAGCTTTGCATAATTAAATGTATAATGCAGCGCCCCCCTGGTGAGTTCTTGACGTAAAAAAAACCTAAAAACTTACACCAAGTAAAGGCAACTCTAATATCTCTATAAACTCTAAAAACTCTGCCCAATCGAAATAGTAGTTGTGGTTTTGCATTAAATATTACAAACAAATGTTTACTGCAGCGCCCTCTGGTGAGTTAACACCATAAAACATATCCAAGAACATGCACTAATTAAACTTGAATTTATCATTGAAACTGCATCCAAATCAAATTCGTCATTTTATCTTTGCACAAACAATATTTTACTGCAGCGCCCCCTGGTGACTTGTCACCGTAATATAAATTTAAAAACATGCTCTAAGTAAAGCGGAATCTAATACTGAAAACTCTTGACAATCGTACTAGTCGTTTTGGTTTTACACAAAAAAATAGAAGCAGCTACGTACTGCAGCGCCCCCTAGAGAGTTGACACATACATGAAAATATGCACTAAGTAAACATACATGACACATATATGAATATATGCACTAAGTAAACTTGAATCTATCATTGAAAACTGAATTCAAATCGGACTCGTAGTTTTAGTTTTATACAAACAAATGTACTTACTGCAGCGCCCCCTGGTAAGTGGTCACCGTAACGTATATATGAAAAGAAGCACCAATTAAACCTGAATCTATCGTTGAAAGTTTCATCTAAATCGGACTAGTAGTTTTTGCTCTGCATAAACAAATGTTTACTGCAGCGCCCCCTGGTGAATTTACATCGTAACAAAAAAACAAAAATCTTAAAATATGCATGAAGCAACGTTGAATCTAATTCTGAAAACTCTAGCCAATCGGATAAGTAATTTCGGTTTTAGACAAATAAATACAAGAAAAATTTTGGTTTAACACAAAAAAATACAAGCATTTGCTTACTACAGCGCCCCCTGATGAGTGGTCACCATAACATATATATGAAAAGACGCACCAATTAAGCCTGAACCTACCCTTGAAGGTTACATCTAAATTGGACTAGTAGTTTTTGATTTGCATAAACAAATGTTTACTGCAGCGCCCCCTAGTGAGTTTTCCCCGTAACAAAAAAAGAAAAATCTTAAAATATGCATCAAGCAAAGCTGAATCTTTTTCCGAAAACTCTTTTCAATCGGATCAGTACTTTCGGTTTTAGATAAATAAATACAAAAAAAGTACAAACAAATGCTTACTGCAGCGCCCCCTGGTGGTTTGACACGATAAAACATATCCAAAAACATCCACCAATTAAATCTGAATCTATCACTGAAAATCTATCGAAATCAGACTACTATTTTTTGAGATAATTGAAAACATTCGTTTTCACGTTAAATGCTTACTGCAGCGCCCCCTGGTGAGTTAAGGTAATAAGACATATCTAAGAACATACGCCAATTGAGCCTTAACATATCATAGAAAACCGTATCAAAATCGGACTTATAGTTTTGGAAATAATTGACATAGTAATTTGCACAAACACACAAACAAACAAACAAACAAACAAACAAACAAACAAACAACCTCTCACCCCAAACACATATACAGTCGCCGTTCCGTCGCGGGTAATAAAAATGACACGCTTTGATTCATTACAATTAATCACGATGGCCATCGTAGCGCAGTGTGACAACGTCTGTCTCTAAGCGAGAAGATTGCATGTGCGATGTCCTTTCATATTTAAATTATTTCGACTTCCAATAATCAATGTCTCGATTTCGGGCGGAAGTTAGTGAATGGAATGTTGTCACTAACTGTTTGACACTAACTTATCCCTGGCTGCTTTGTTATGTGGGAAGAAATTTTAATCATGTTAAAATACAATTATTAAGGCGAATTTGCAAGAAAAGCGTGAAACAGATTTATTAATAAATTAACCATAATAATTTTGTTTTAAAGCGATAAAATAAAAATGAATACCAGTACTATCTATGTCTATAACTTTTGGTTCACAATTTGCCCGTATGTTTGATATACACTACATTCTACTAATATACCACCCCAGAAATTCATAAAAACTGCCAGTTGTGAAAAGCGGAACAACGCTAATTGGAAAAGTTAGTGTTTACGTTTGAAGGACTGTGTTAACTATCACGTATTGTAAATTTCTTATTGTTTTGTAAGAAAAATGTTTACTTGATTACGACTTACTCGTGTGTGGTTATCTATTTGTTTCACATTCCCCGTTTATATGGAAGCACGTAGAGAAATAAACTCACGCTGTGTTTGAATTTTATTTGCTCCTTTCAACAATATTATTGACTACTATCCCTCTCACGGGTACGTCTGTGTAAACTACGATTACAACTATTTAAGGATTTCACCCATCCGCACTTTAACTTAAATCACAAACTGTTTAAGCTTAGAATTTAAATTGTTATAACTTTTTTATTTAAGAATCGATTAGAATAAAATAAGCGCTTCATCTTAAGGAAGTACAGTAGTTCAAACTGCATTTAAGTCTGTTAAATTATTTCGGTGATTAACGTAAACAAACGCACAGAAAATAACTTTAAGCACTGTTTTGGGTTTTGTCACATTGATAATTGCTCCCAATAACATTTTTTTCTTATATGTTTTTATTTTTATTACATAATTATTATATATGTATATGGTTTAAAAATCCTAAATTCTTAAAAAAATAATATACTTATTACTGCTGCCATTTATATCTTTTTTTATTGACAAAAGGGAGCCCCCTTAGCGAGCACAAGGACCACCTGATGTTAAGTGGACGTTCACCCATGGGCATCTACGACATGAGAGGAGTTGAAGATACGTTACGGGCCTTGGGGGTAAAGGAGAGAGAACATACACATCACCGAAACGGAGCACATCACAAGATATTTGCCGGTTTTTATATAAGAGTAGTCGCGAGTCAGTTTGAGAATGAATCCCCTACCTAATTTACTGGATCATTCGCTTTTTAAGTGACGTTACCCAGCAGCAGAGGGGATTTGTGTTCTTAACCTACCTCCCACGATTGACAAGACATTGCTTTTTGCTAATAAATAGGTGAATACTTATTATTACAATCTTAAGCTTTTTAATGACGTGAAGCAAAAAATCTTAACAATTAAACAACTGAAATAAGTATAAAGCAATTAAATATAAACTAATTCATAAAAATATATAGGTAGGAACAAAAAACACATATCATAGCTAAATAATTAAATTATAATAGCAGTTATTGCAAACGACTTATTATTTACTTGTCGTACAAAGTGTACTCTATGTTAGTAAGTAGAATACTCTCAACCTAACTTTCCTCGTTATGTCCAAATAGTCTAGATGTTTTGAGATCTGCAGAGGCTTTGAGTGCATTCGAGACACAATGGCCTCTTTCTTATCTTACAGACGCAGACACGTCCATTTCGGCTTTTTGTTGGGGCCTCGCAGTTGGTCGCGTGGCACGTACGCTCACTCGCTGAAACGCGCTGAGAATGCAATATTTTAACTTAGACAACTGTGTGAATATCTATAACTATATCGTATATGTTATTCTAATAGTTAAAACTTTAGGTATTTATGTCAATATGTGTTCGTATTATGTATACAAAGCGTTACTTCTCTTTCTTTTTCTCTTCTTTCTAAGCATTACTTAGGTAATCACTGTATTTTACCAATATAGTAAATGAGGCTGAAAATATTTTGCATGCAGAGAAGAAATTAAATTATTCGATTAAAAGAGTCCCTCATTGTTAATTAATTTTATAAAAATAAAGAAAGTGAAAAGTTGTGTTTGTCTATTTAAGCAATTAATTTAATTTAAAATCTGCGCACAATTTTTTGTCCAGCTTAACTTGTAACATTAGTAAAAGACAGTTACAATACTTTACTTAGGGATCATCGATAATTAAAATGCTATTGTAGTAGTTCTCTGTTATTTAACTTTTGCTTATAAAAAAGTACTTATTATGTTATTAACGTCAAGTTAACGTTTGTGTATTCAAGGAATAAGCTGGAGCTCTCTTAGTATGTACGAATATGTATGCACTAGTACTGATTTATGCTGGAGTAGTTAATATTTTTATTATTGGTCATAACTACTCACTATCTCCTTAATGAAAGTAGTTCTTGTTCTTCAGGCAGGTAGAAAAATGATTTTACTCTATTACTGTGTAATTACACTTATTATCGTTGTTTCTCAGAAACTGTTACTATTACTGAGACTATCAGTAGCAAAGGTGTAAAGATATTTTTTATTTTACATGAATCACGATTTTCATCTGAATTTCTTTTTTTATCAAGATATTTAACATTTAACTGAATATAGCAAAAATCCATGCATGCAAACTTATGCTACGTAGCTTTTTTATTTAAGATCTAAGTGAATCAGAAATGAAGACATCCGTAGGAGAACAAAAGTTACCGACATTGCTCGAAGAATTGCCCAGCTGAAGTGGCAGTTACCGTTGGGGCGGAAAGGTTCTCGAGTGGCGACCACGTACCGGACGACGCTCAGTGGGCAGGCCTTCTACCAGGTGGACCGACGATCTGGTCAAGATCGCCGGATGCCGCTGGATGCGGGAAGCGCAGGACCGATCGTTGTAGAGATCCTTGGGAGAGGCCTATGTCCAGCAGTGGGCGTCGGAAGGCTGAGATGACGAACACTTTCTAATTATTTTATAAACATTTTTCGAAACTAATTACCGTTTTCAACATTATTTTACGATACAATAGTAAAGTAATATTTTGTCCGATTAGCGTTGCAATGCTAATCTGAATACTTTACCAAATTAATCATTATGTTATCGGACATAGTCTAGACTCTAGGTCAATCTTTGTAAGTATACTTAGTTTTGAGCCCATAGCTGCAATATATATTTCACTTTCATTTTAACTTTAGTCTAAGTAGTTGACTTTTTACTTTTAACCGCTTGCTTTTAAACTGGTATAACGTTAATATTTTTTTCGCTTTTTAAACCGCTTTTCTCACATATTGCAGGGTAGTCAGAGTGAACCTATTGTCAATACACACCGTTCTCACTTTTCGCTTGAAATCGAGATATTTTGTGTCAAGTTTTATATATAAACATTTATAAATATGATGCTTTTCATATTTCATAAACTGGAATTGTTATAATTTTATAAGGTGTTATAATTAACGAAAGGGTAGCCCCGCTCGGATTACAAAGTCTAGGTAACGTCGATTTACATAATAGGGATTCCGTGGTTGCTTTCGGCCTTTGAACTGAACGAGAGCGTGTCCACTCAAAGTAGCGCGTATTAAAATAACATTAGCTTGTTTGAACGCACGTTAAACTAATTTGAGATAAAAATGGTAATCTAGCAAGCTTAGTATGTTATATAAAAAGAACTTGTAAAAATGTTTATCTTTATCTTTTTACTTTTTACAATATTATATTTTTTTATCTTTACGCTTTTTCTCTATGGGGGTAGTCTAAGAGTAGCGAACTCTACAGTCTCTGTATAATTCTTTCACCTCGTCCTGTCATAAAGCTCGTCCTCTGGCGGAACCTTCCTCTATACATACTCTAAGAACACAGTATCATAGTTACTGTATATTCCCCTACTTCTCTAACCGCTCTATCTTTCTTACCTTTCTTTCGTCACTCATCATCCTCAATCAATGCAAATATACAAACAAATCGTATAGTAACAGAAATAGTAAAAAATTACTTTTCAAATTATTTTGTTAAAAACATATATCAAAGTTGTTAAAAAATAAGTAATTGTCTTTATTTGTATATGTTTAAATCTCCAAAAAGTTGTAAAGTAGTACGAATAGCCGATTCAGCAAAATTAAAAACCTGAATGCAGCAGTTGCCGTAATTGGGTAACCGCTGCGCATCATTAGGTAATTGCAGCTGCGGCCCAGTGTGTCTCGAGCTTACTAACGGGAATAATAGTCCACATTCAATTATCGTCTATTATCTATAATATAAGAGACAAGGTTACCAATATTATGTATAGTGCTATCTATATTATGTTACATACAGGATATAATATAAACATTTTTGAGACCAGTAGAACAGTGTAACTGTAAAGGCGATGGTTGTGACTTGCATTCCCACTCGGGGAAATAATTATATTGAATTGGAATTTTCATTTTTTCTCTGCCTAAGACTAAGCGCAACGTTTAGTTCTGTCACTCAACACACAATGTCTCAATTACATGAGAAGAGGAGAAAGGAGTATCTTGACACTACGCTCTGACTACCATGCTATGCGGGCAAAAGCGTGAATATAGACAAGGTTATTATAATGGTTTCAGATTACTTATACAAGTATTCCTCCATTTCTTGATTAATATATAATTTTTAAACAATATGAAATATAAAAAAGATGTTCTCAAAACGGAATATGGTAAATTACTGCTGTATTATTATAATTGAATTTGTATACTATTGTTATTTGGTTATTCAGTGCATGGTATTCTCTCATTTTCGTTTGATTTTTATTTATTTTAATATACCTTTTATTTTAATAGACCTTCACTTCTTTACAAAAAATCTCTTAGTTTACCCCAACAAGGCATTATACCTATACCTAAATAAATGAATACTTATTATACATTTTACTCTCTCTAATAGGATTCCCCTATATAGGAACTGAAATAACAACCACTACACTTAACTTTTTCAGATGTAGGTTAATTTAGGTTAAACATACATAACTATTTTTATACTAAGCTTATTTCATATTATTATAATTCCTGAAAGTGCTCGAAACTTCAATAGTAAATATTGCACTACGCTATTCTGAGTAGCTACGTGCTTGACTATTTTCATTGTTTGAATTATGAATATTTCATACTGCTATAATTAGAGTATTGACCAATCCATTTGCAAATAATTACTTCCATGTATCATTATGGATAAATTAAATAATTGTTTATATGAATTCAATTTTGTTACAAAGTCATAACAAATTCAGAACATGTGCGTGGTAAAATGAGTACAAATGAATTTAATTAAGAATTTTGGGTCATAAAAAATTCTTGATAATATAAAAAAAGTTGCAATTACAACTTAACAAAATAGAAGAAGTTATACACTTATAATAAATTAAGTTAGGTTACGTTTAATATTCATATCATAAATTGTTTAAAATGAAAACAGGCAACTTAAATTTTGTAATAGCTGGACTCTCTTAGAGTATATTCTTTAAGTCTTAGATTTAAGTACTGAAATTGTAAACAAAAAAATTGTATTGCATATGATAAAACAAGAATCATGTTAAAAAAGGTACAGACCTTTCTACTTGTATTTGGTTGAAAACCACTCTTAACATTATACTGTGGCTATTAACGAATTGAGTTAGATAACAAAAATTAAAAACAATGTTCTTTTTCTGTTTGGCTCTTTAATTGTTTGTCTGTTCGTTTGTGCATACTAATATCAAAAAAGATGCAACCGATGTAAATGCAGTTTTGACTACTGTAGTTTGGTAAGCTTTCCTTAACATTATTTAAATTTAGCTTATTTTATTTCAATCGGTTCATAAATAAAAATTTACAACAATTTAAAGTATATTCCGGGCGGGCGAAAAAACTAAATTGTTATAGTCGCAAAGCTTACGCAGACGAAGACGTGAGAGATTCTCTAGTAATTTAATGAATATTCAACTGTACATTAAAAGCTCAATTTGAACGTACAGTTGAAGCGTACATTATATTTAGAAACAGTGAATACAAAATATTTGATGGATCGCAATATGCTCAATGCAGGTTGCAAGTCATTAGACTGAATGGTGGATATGTATTTGTGTATTTTCACAAGCAAATGTATACAAATACAAATACAAAAGGGAAGAATGGTGTCTAAAAATAGGACAGTTTTTAAAAATCATTCTACGAGTATATAACATGTCCAACAATCATTTATTATAGCATTATAAATAATAAGTTCTGATAAGACTAAAGTATTTTAAATTTAATAGTCAGTTAACTGTATCGGTATCAGTTTGATCTAATAGCAAAATGAAGTCAATATTTATAACTTAAAAAAATATTGTATTGAAACCAGGTAATTTGAAAATAGAAGGATTCGTACACACATACGGCTCGACGGTTTTCCGGAGCCACGGGTTCGAATCCCGCTACGTTCAAATTTTATACGTTTTCTAAACGTCTCTTTCAACCACAAAAAAGTTAAAATAAAATATTCTTCTCACTTGCATAATAAATTCTTCATTGTAGAATAAAATTATGTAAATTTAATTAAATTATATGAATGAAGAATCATTCATATAACTTAATTACTTACTGATTCTTCATTTATATAACTTAATTAAATCTATCGCCATTGTGGCGCAGTGGGACAGCTTCTTACTATAGACGATTACTTGTGGGCTCGATTCCTGGACAGGAGAACGATATCCTCGATCTGGTACCTAATACAAAACACGGTGTTAAGTTCTGTCATTAAACACACAATTTCTCGAATTCGAAAAGATATCGGTTGGAGTATCTTGAAACTAAAGCAACTTGCGATTTAACAAAAAGTGTGAAGCAGCTACAAGCGCGAATAAAGAAGTAAAATTAGAATTACATTTATTTATATTATACCTTATCATGATAAAACTTTTTTCAGCTGACCGATTTCTATTGTTCCGTTTCAATTAAAAAATGTCAAGATAAAATCACCAATAAATAATCCACGGTTCCTGACATCTTGTTATCGACACAGTATTAAATATTATACTTGAAGATAATGCTGAACCGGGAAGGGTCGAAGAAGGATATTTTACATTTAAAATGACAGAACCACAAGTAATATTGGAAAATATTATATTTATTGTTGCTTTTAACAAGCTGTTTTTTGATATTGTTCTTATTTACTTTAATATAGTTTATATAATTATATGACGTTTTTACATATAAAATAGTATTCCCTTTATACAAAAAATATTTCTGCAATAATAATTACATATATTGGAGTTGTAGCCCGTAACTTCTTTTGCCTTACGATCTTTGCCATAACCTTCTATTTCTATGTTTCGTATGTTGGTCAGTAAAACGTTAAATGCCCTTTGTTGATGATAATGATCCCTTAGGGATTTTGGGAAATGCATACATACTCCATTAAGTCCACCACCAGGAAGAAAACTTCACGTTAAGTTTCGGCTATCTACGATTATGCGTTAATGTTAATCACTTAGTGGACAACTGAACAATTTTATATATATTAGCGCATTGAATAAGTCCAACGGTAAATATTTAGACTGCTAAATAGGTTTTACTCGGTTCAATCTCCACCCAAAACATACTTATATATTTATATCCTTATTATAACTGAATGCCAATTTGCTTATTTATGTATAGTGTGAAATAATCATAAGCTCATTAGTCAGTTTATTATCATTAGTCATTATAACTTGAACTGCATACAAATTTAAAATTATTGTAACAAATATGTGATTTTAACATTACTTAGTAAGGTTCATCAAACCATATCATTGACCGTGCTTTTGAATTGAATTGAAGTTACTTCAGACTAAAAGCTTTTAATATTCCGAATCGTAACAGTTAAGCTTCTGATATAAAATGATGTGCAACCTTCAGATTTATATATTTTTTTTTACATTTGGTTGTATAGAGGACAGAAAAAGTCTCAGGATATGTCCATTACTGCGCATCTTAAGCCTACACTTGGGTAACAAGTCCTAGGTTCATAGTACTTCTAGCTCCTTTTTCTGTGACGCTATGGGACGGCTTATTTGGATATACGAGTAAACCCACGAAATGCTAAGAAGTTTCTTTCTGGACTTACAAGCTGTAATGGCTTTTGTTATAACTTGCTTATATATTTACAGTTCTCAGATTGCTTATATATTAACTAGCGGCCCGCTCACGGCTTCGCCGCGTAAGCTACATAACTGTTTCGTTGCATTGCAAACCTCGAGGGTGGATTTTTAAAAAAATAAAGTAGCCTATACTTAAGCTTGGATTATCGACTATATTTATATCAAAATTTAATACAATCAGTCAAGCGGTTTAGATTTTTCATATAAACTTTCATCCCCTATTTCAACCCATTTGAGGTTTATTTTTGAAAAAAAAAGTAGCCAATGATTAGCCGTGAAAGCGTGACAAACAAACACACAGACTTTCGCATTTATAATATAAGTATGGATATATCACGTTTTTTCCCGCAAGGTAGAGTAGTCAGAGAGAACCTAATGTCAAGACACCCCGTTCTCCCCTTGCCGGATCGATACATTGAATGTTAAATGGTAGAACTCAAAGCCGTACATTGTCTTACGTAACGGAGTTGGGAAATGTAAATAATATATATTACACATAATATAATTCCAGCCAGTCGTGGCCCAGTGGCACAAGCGTGTGACTGTAAACGACTGGTTGTGGGTTCGATTCCCACTCGAGGAGTGGAAATATTTAATATTTCCATTTTCTTCGCTCTGGTGCCGGGGTAAAGCGCGGCGTTAAGTTCCGCCACTTAACACGCAATGCCTCTGAATTCGGCGGAAAGTGGGGAACAGAGTGTCTTAACACTAGGTTCCCTCTGCCTACCCTGCTGTGTGCGGGATATAGCGTAAAGCTGAAAAAAATAATAATAATTTATTAACATAATTTTATAGTTACTTAGAGATGCTAGGTTGATTAATTGTTTAATAAACTAATAATTAAAATATGTAATATCTTGTAACTAGATCAACACAGCTTGTTGTTAGTTCGTTGATAACATAGTTAGAAAACTGCTAGTACGTAGTACGCTTGACAGATTAAATTATGCTATGCTAAGTAGGGTAAAACTTGGTAATACGCCCCACTTTTTTTTAACCTTCAATAAAACCCAAATAATCATAGATTTAATTATTTCTTTTATTCCTGGACGTTAATTGGTTCGTTAACAATAATTTTACAAAACCTTAATGTAATTGGAACGATGGTTAAAGATCTATTTCAATTTTTTTGCAGACATGGAGTGGGGCGTTTTATCAGGTACATGTTACCTAATACGCCTCGTTTTGTATTATAAAATGCCCCATGCAATTTAAAATGTCCTCATATATGTCCATACCTAAATTTTATCCAAAACGTAAAAAAACACAATATATCAATAGTTTAATAACTTACAAACATAACACAAATATAAGGCAAGACTTAAAAGTCCTTAAAAACTCTAAATAAAAAAAAAACATTTTCATTTGTAAGTAATTAATTAAAAGAAAAGTTGTAACAATAAAAAACACCAGTCTTCTAAATTAATGATTAACATAATAGTCTTTTCAATTAACTTTGACATAAACCAAATTAAAAATTATCATAAAATAGTTGAATAGAATAAAATCAAATCTTGCTGCTTTTAACAGCTTCTCTCTAAGCTTTCTGCCCATAGTTGTTACACAAACGTGGTACCCTGAACGTGTCAAACTTGAATCCAGTCTTCAGAAGACTTTACTATGTAGTAATTTTCTGTACATTCAACGCTTTTATTTATGTCCATATCCGAACAGTTTTAAGGTGCTTCTCAAAGATGGAACTTTGAAGTGCTTTGAAGCTTCATTCTCTCCCATTTTTTTTACTTCATACAGATCGCATTGCCTCCAAGAAGCTCGAAGAGTCTTGCGTTTATATTTAAGAGACATACTCTGTAATTAAAATACAATATAAATTGGTATCTATGTAATTTCAGTACTGGGGCATTTTAAAAAACATGCAGTGGGGCGTATTGCAAATTTTGCTTTTTAAAACGCCCTATCAAGAAAAAAGCCTCAATTTCAAAGTTATCACGTTTAACGAACATTTATAATAAAGTGTATTTATGTGTATTTTCAACAGTTAATATCAATTTAACTTAAATTTACTGAGTATTAAAATATAAAAAAATGTTTGCAACTTACCACAAATTGTAACTTCACTGAAACACTAAATTTATTAATATTTTTTAAGGGAGCGTAATAAACCACACGTGCACATCAGCTATGTTGTTTATCAAGTTATGGCTACTCTCTGTGCAATACGTGTATCATCTAGCTTTCTTAATGTGCCTGCTATGGCTGTGGGGCGTTTTGTCAACTGGGGCGTTTTACCTAGTTTTACCCTATTAATTATTTTTAAGCGCTACAACAGTATTACTTCTTAGCTTTATTCGTAAAGTAGACATAAGTATATAAAATAGTATTGGATCTTTGTATTTTGTTTTATGTTATTTATATATATTAAAATCTTAACACCTGGCTGTAACTTATATAAATAACGTTAAAAATATTCATTTAAAAATACATATAGGTACACCATAGCAAAACAGTGAATTATGTCTAATGGGGGGACGGGTTAGAACACAATTCCCCTCCGTTGCTCGGCAGTGTCCCGTTAAAGGCGGGTAACCCAGTAGCTTGGAGCGACTGGCTCGCGACCACTATCGTGTCAAAGACGAACAGCCAAAGATCTGATGATGTGTTCCGGTTCGATGGCATGTAAGCCAGCTCTCCCTATTCCTACCATCCCCATCCTTCTTCCCTCCTTTCCTACTCCCCCCTTAAGGTCGGCAACGCAATCACAACCTTTCTAATGTTGTGGATGTCTATGGGCGAAGGTAGCTACTTACCATCAGGTAGTCCTTCTGCTCGTTTGCCCCCTTTTCTTCGATAAAAAAAATATCTTAAAATATGAAAATTAAAAATTAATAATAGTAGCGACTGGTTGTGGCTTCGATTCCCACTCGAGGAGTGGAAATATTTAATATTTCCCTTTTCTTCGCTCTGGTTCAGAGGCGAAGCGCGGCGTTAAGTTTCCGCTACTGAACACGCAAATCCTCCTGAATTCGGCAGAAACTGGGAAACGGATTGTTTTAACACTAGTTTCCCTCTGCGTACTCTGTTGTGTGCGGGATGCAGCGACAAAAAATAAAAAGATATGACATAACACAACTATTCTATATAAGATTTATATCTAAAAGATTTCATGCATTTGCTCTCGCCACCCAATAATAAACAAAATATTTATTATTAAATGAAACAGTTGTCAATTTTGTTAAAATATTTTACGAATTTACATAAATAGGATCAGTTCCTTTAATATAGTGTAAATTTCAGCAGTCATTAGCAGCATGAAAGTGGCGCGTGAGGCACAATTGGCACTTGTTACTGGGCGATGCCGAAGAAAATTGCATAGAAATTTACATAATAGAGAATTCATTGATATCAAGCCTTTTCAAAGTCAGTTACGGACTCGGTGTAGCTGGTAACCGTGTATTTTATACTTAGGTATTTGTATAAAATGCAAGATTTTTTTTAGCTTCACGCTGTATCCCGCATACAGCAGGGTAGGCTGAGGGAATCTAGTGTTAAAGAGTCCGTTCCCCACTTTACGCCGAATTTGGAGGCATTGCGTGTTAAGTGGCAGAACTTAACGCTGCGCTTTGCCTCAATGTCAGAGCAAAGAAAATGGAAGTATTCATATTTCCACCCCTCGAGAGGCAATCGAACCCACAACCAGTGTCGTTTACAGTCAAACGCTTGTGCCACTGCGCCACGACAGGCCCCTGCAAAACTGCATGGAAAATGAAATGTAAGATAATAGTTAATATTTTTCCTGATTTGGCATTTGGGTGCCCTTTTCTCTGACTGTTACTTTAATTGTCGTATGTAATACTAGCGACCCGCTCGCCCGCGTGAACGACACAATTATAGCTGTTTAATATTTTCGACTTCACATTAGAAAATATCTAGAAACTGTCAGTAGCTTTCTAATATAATTGTAGTAGTAATTAGAGTGTAAATCATGCACTCTATATACCAATGAAACCGCATCAAAATCCGTTGAGTAATTTTAAAGATCTAAGCATATATACATACAGACAGATAGGGGAAGTGACTTTGCTTCATACTATGTAGTGATATACTCGTATACATAACGAATACAATCACGAGAGGCACATATATGTTATAATTACTAAACTAATTAACCCATTCATCCTAATACCCTCATTACAAGTGGAGAGTTCACAGAATATTATATCAATTTTATTGTAGTTTGTTACTCGCTTGTTGGAGTAAAGCGTCTAGAAATTGCTTAATTAAAAGGGAATCTACTCCTAGAGTGCAGTTAAGCCTGTGTTTGTTCGGAGAGGGTTCTCCGATCGTTTGCTTACACTTACGTGTCATATAAGTTAAAATATGGTTGTATATTTACTTAACTAACTGTTTAGAGATTTACGAGCTTATAGCAAATATTATATTTATATTTTACATGAGTATTATGTCCAGATATCAGTATCAGTTTTCGCAGTAAATCTGAAATTAAAACAATATTTACTGTGCTTGTTAGATAGATTGTTATGTATCTAGTCAAAAATATAATAAGTACTAAATAATTCTGTTAATACATCATAATCTTATGCATAACGTAATTTTAATTAAGTTTCGTTTCAAATACTTAAGTAATTAATGCATTGATAAATAACTAGCAGTTGTTAATACGCCCGGCCCGCTCGCGGTTTCGTCGCGTTAACTACGCAACCCTCGAAAATAAAGTAGCCTATGTTTAACTTTGGGTTATCAACTATTAAAGCCAATACAATCGGTCAAGCGGTTTAGATTTTTCATATAAACTTTCTAGGCTTTGATATCAAAAATTTAGAGTATGATTTTTAAAAAAATAAGTAGCCTTTATTTGGATTATTAGATTATTTACTACTGTCATTCTAAATTTAATCCAAATCGAGCCGGAAGATTAGCCGTGAAAGCATCACAGACAGATTTTCGCATGTATAATATAATTATGGATATATACTAGTATGTATAAATAAAACAAATTAAATTAAAAAGATAGGCGATAATAAAAATGCCGGACTATATGACAGAATGAAGAAACTTTGTACTATCCGCAATGCAGCCGTCGTACTCACTGGCCGCTAGATAAAAAGAAAATTATTTCTTATAAGTAAATGACTTTAGAGTTAATAATTAAACAAATGTATGTATAATATATATGTATGTATTAGAAACTGTTAACCAATCATGTCTCGTAATCTTTTGTTGTACCACATAATTGCTAAGTGGCCAGTCATGGCCCAGTGGCACAAGCGTGTGACTGTAAACGACTGGTTGTGGGTTCGATTCCCACTCGGGGAGTGGAAATATTTAATATTTCCGTTTTCTTCGCTCTGGTGTCGAGGTAAAGCGCGGCGTTAAGTTCCGCCACTTAACACGCAATGCCTGCGAATTCGGCGGAAAGTGGGGAACGGAGTATCTTAATACTAGGTTCCCTCTGCCTACCCTGCTGTGTGCAGGATATAGCGTGACTTAAAAAAAAAAAAAAGAAAAATAATAATAATTGCTAAGTACTCAGCCGATGAAGATATTACTTTTTAGAATCTCTGGTTTTATTTTATTAAGAGACAACAATTGATGTTCATTCCATAACCGTCCTGCGCAGCCAAATATGCAGATTTCAATAGTAGAATAGTAAATCTATACAAATTTAAAATTGGAGTGTCTGTAAAATATCGATTTTAACTAAATATATACATAGTACATACACCGAAATAACCTTTTTTATATTCTTTGTCTGTCTGTCGGTCTGTCTGCCAGTTTGTATCGGCTAATCTCTGGAACAGTTGGGTCGATTTTCAATATAATGAGTAACTTAGGATACTTTTATTAGAGAATTATAACTTGTTTGTTAAATTTCACGCAGACTATGAAACGATCACTGCCAGTATTGAAGCAATTAAAAAGCAGCTTCAAAAGCCTAGGGTCCAGACACTCCGTCGTTCACTTTCAGCCCGAAAACGAGACATTTTGCTTGATAAATGGCGAATCTGAACGCCGCATTCTGTCTTGAATATCATAGCGAAGAAATGAAAATTTAATTATAGTGAATCGCCGAATGGAAATCGAACCCACTACCATTGGTTTTACAGTCCGACGCTGTCCAACTACGCCTCGAACGCCTCAAATAAACCAAATATTTTTCAAAACGTTAGTCTAAAACGTTGTAATTTTCATTAATGCTATTAATATATTTTATGTTGAACCTTTTCAGTATTGCTCTTGTTTTCACTTTTTCTATTTGTTGAAGCCGCAGATGTTTTCTTGGAAGTGACGGCTCATATATGGATTAGTGTTTGCCAATGTAAAAGTTATATATGTTAAAAAGGGTAAGCTATAAAAGTATTAGTGAAATACAATATTATACCTCCAATATTTTCCTGTAGTGGGGCCAGTCGTGGCACAGTGGCACGAACGTATGACTGTAAACGATTGGTTGTGGATTCGATTTCCACTCGAGGAGTGGAAATATTTCATATTTCCTTTTCTTTCGCTTTGGTATCAGAGATAATAGCGCGGCGTTAAGTTTCGCCACTTAACACGCAATGCCTCCGAATTCGGCGGAAAGTGGGGAACGGGGTGTCTTAATACTAGGTTCCCTCTGCATACCCTACTGTGTGCAGGATACAGCGTGAAGCTAAAAAAAAAAGAAAAAGAAAGATATTTTCCTTTATTTTCCATGCAGCACATGCACAGCCAGCTAGGTAGTCAGAGAGAACATAGAGACAAGTCACTCGATTATGTGTTAGATTGACCGAAACTCAACGTCGCGCTTTATCTTAGGTACCAGAACGAATAAATGAAAACAATATATTACCAATCCGCTGTATGGGAATCAAACCCACAATCATCGCGTTTACAGTCAGACGCTGTCCAACGGAGTCACGAGGGCTTCTAAATATTTTTTACAAGGAAAATTCTAGGTTAATGAGTTTGCTTTGTTAGTTTTGCCTATAAAGAACTAGCTAGCAACATGACAACAAAGTATATTAAAGTTTTCGTACCCAAGTTTATTTGCAAATGGCCACATCGAACTCATTTCAAGCATAATTAGTGTATGTTGAAACTTTACTTACAAAGTTGTTCGTTAACGACTTGTTACAATATGAAGTCCATTCATGTTCATCTAAATAAACTAATCCGTATGATGAATGTACACGATGGTGGTAAGTTCGATTCTCATAGGGAGGAAAATTTATTGTTTTTAAACACCTAAATGTATATATCTAGGTGTTTTCACTACATACTTTTTACAGTTTCTCCCGAAATATGCATCTTACTGATCTAATATCCAATATCTATCTAATATCCGTTCATCATTAGGATGAATGGGTTAATTAGTCATGCTTTTTTCCATATAACAGGGTAGTAAGAGAGAACTTAATGTTATAACACTCCACTATTTATTCTGACGAATACCTTGAGGGCTAGGTTTGGGCACATGTTAGGTGTCTACTGCTAATAGATAGAAAATAAATAACTGTAGTTTAAAATTACTGAAGTATTTAAAAAAAAATATAATTATTTTTTTTTATATGGAATAAATGAGGCAAACGAGCAAAAGGCCCACCTGGTTAAGTGGTTACCTTCGTCCATAGACATCCACAAAATTAGAGTTATGGATGCGTTACCAGCCTTGGGGATGTAGGACAGAAGGAGGGAGGAAGGATGGGAATGGTGGGAATAGGGAAAGCTGGCTTACATGCCATCGAACCGGAACACATCATATTTGGCGATTTGGGATATTTGGCGGTTCGTCTTTGACATTATAGTGGTCGCGAGCCAGTCGGAGAACGAATCTCCTACCACCAAGCTACTGGGTTACCCGCCTTTTACGGGACCCAGTGGCGGGGGGAATTGTATTATTAACCCGTCCCCCCACGGGCAAAAACATTAATGTGTTTATTCAATATTTCTAATATTGAATAAATACATGTATTTTTTTTTTTCAAAAATATATTAATAATAATACTTGTAGGAACTAATATCGGGTAACATGCATATTTTCTGTATGAGGTAGGGGAAATTTGAATTTTTTCCGAGTGATTACCTTTTACGACACTCGATTCGCATCTGGGCTCAGAAAAGGTGAAATGAAACGATAATAACGCAATTTGTTTTATTACGAAATTAATAAAGAAAGTCACTTGAATGTTCATAATTAAAACAAATAAACCATAATTATTATAATAAGCAAAGAATATATATTTTTTAATTTTCAATTTGCTTGATTTTAAAAAAATATATAAACATACATATAAAATATTTTTACTGAATATTTAAAATTAATAACATTTTTATTTAAATAATTTAAAACAAATAAAATATTGAATAAGTTATTAATTTTTTTATAAAATGCTATGCTAGCTGTACGAGTTGCTGGCCGATGGCTTATTGACTTTAAAAAAAAAGGAAAGG
The DNA here is from genome assembly GCA_019049465.1 of Dryas iulia moderata. Lineage (NCBI taxonomy): Eukaryota > Metazoa > Arthropoda > Insecta > Lepidoptera > Nymphalidae > Dryas > Dryas iulia. The sequence continues at coordinate 7,660,112 of CM032429.1, forward strand.
AGCTTGGCGGGATCGTGGCGTAGGTGAAAAAGGGACGCCTAAAAATTATTAATATTGATTTACAAATAATATAAATTGAATATAAGGAAGTAGATATTTATTTAGTAAATTTAATATTTAAAATTCAAAGGGATCGAAATTTTTGTGATATTTAAGATTGGTAAGGTATTTGTAAATTAGGCATATTTTTAAATTATGAAGAATTTATTAGCGAGTTCTTATTACATTAATAATAAAAATAACAAAAGGTGAGCATATAATAAATATAAAATGAATAATATCTAAATAATATAATAAAGGCAATAAACACTTAAACATTATATGTGTCAAAAACGTTAAATTTGCAATACAAATTAATAATATCATTTGCCGCCGCCATCTTTGAATAGTGCAATATGAACACTATAGTTTATATATTTCTGAATTTTATAAAATTTATAAAATATATGTGTATTGCAAGTGTACGTAGTATTAATTAAATATTAATACATTGTGGTTTTTATCTTTAGGGGCCAGTCGTGGCGCAGTGGCACGAACGTGTGACTGTAAACTACTGGTTGTGGATTCGAATCCCACTCTAGGTATGGAAATATTTAATATTTCCATCTCCTTCGCTCTGGTATCAGAGGCAAAGCGCGGCATTAAGTTCAACCACTTAACACCTTCTCCTAATTCGGCGGAAAGTGGGGAACGGAGTGTCTTAACACTAGGTTTCCTCTGCCTACCCTGACGTGTGCGTGAAGGTAAAAAATAAAATAAAATATTAATACATATATGATACATTGGATAATTAAATAAAATTTTAATGATTGGCACAATTTCATACGAATATGTGAAATTTAAAATAACATAAATATATACTGCATGTATAACCAATACAGCTTGGGATTACTGAGGCTGATGCGTTTGACCTAAGTGAACTGTGATGCTATGGATATTCTTATAATTTGTGATATGCGAATGTCAAGGTTCCGTGGGCTTAGAGCAAAGGGTGTCGAAGAAATTTGACTAACTTTAATTGACGACTACCACGCTTGTGCAGTAAGGTTATTTAACTTAAACAACGGCCGAGTGGTTGTGGGTTCAAACTGATATGTAAATTCAACGGCTCATAGCTTATGGGCCAGTCGTGGCGCAGTGGTACAAACGTGTGACTGTAAACGTCTGGTTGTGGATTCGACTCCCACTCGAGAAGTGGAAATAGTTAAATTATTTCCATTTTCTTCGCTCTGGTATCGGGGCAAATCGCGGCATTAACACTCCGTTCCGCCACTTAACACGGAATGCCTCTAAAATTCAGCGGAAAGTGGGGAACGGAGTGTCTTAACACTAGGTTCCCTCTCTACCCTGCTGTGTGCGGGGTACAGCGTGAAGCAAAAAAAGAGTGAACCGATTAAAAACACTGAGGATTAAGGGAAGGTTCCCAATGCGGTGGACAGACCAGCAGGTAGAGTTGGTGGAAAATCGATCGTCGAGCTATACTCGCCACTCTATATTAAAACACCATGTCGACCACTACCACTCTATCAAGAGTGATAAGAATAAGAAGTAAAAACTACATTTAAATTAACTAGCGTACACAAACGCACAGACAAACAGACAAGAAAATGAAAAATTATTGTTTTGGTATCTATTACGTTGATAAGCGCCCCCAATAATATATCTTCCATGTATAAACAGCGATCGGTTACATTTTTATTGTATTTATAGAAAATCTGAAATGAACAGTGTATGAAAGTATTACATCGCTTACATTTACGGGACAAATATTTGCTTGATAAATTTACTAAGAATTTTCTCTATCTAACATACAATGACCTTAACAAACATTTGTTAGAGCCCAGAAATTATTGGTTTCAAAGCACGTGCACTGGTAGGAACTCACATGGAATTTTATATCCACACTCATTGTAGTAGTTATTGTGTTGTCCGATTTATGTTACTTATACAACTTATGTACATAATATATAGTCGGAGCTAAGGTTCTCTTTAAATAATACAATTTCGACAAAACTTTTAATACTTCGCTTAAGAAAAACTAAATATATTTTTAAGGAAAGCTTAAAACTTTTAAAAAATATCAAACTTACTAACTTGCTGCGTTTCAGCCAATATAGTACATTTTTCAGCGTAAAATTTTAGCATCATGAAGTTCTGAAATTGTGTAAAACTTGAGTCAATACGAACCCTGATAGTTTGTTCTCTTAAGCAAATAGACAAAAATATACAAACAACATTGAACGCTATTTTAACACGCTTTCATAAGCCTCACCTGTTCTACGAGTACAATCTACATATGTATGTAAGCAAATCTAACCCACTTTCAAAATTCCGAGTTGTCTGAAATTTGGAAAGTAGTCCACATATCCGAACCGGATGACATTACATTAATTGTTATTGCTTGGTATTTTGTGATTAACATCAGAAAAGCAATAATACCTTAAAGAAAATATTTCAAAGAGGGTTTTTCTTTGTTGAAAGTAAATTTTTAATTATTTTTTTGAACTACATACAAGAAAGTGCAATAATAAAAAAATATTTTAATAAAAACTTATAATAAACATATGCTTCTGTTCGTAAAGAAAACAATACAATGGGACTTTATTTTTTGTTCAAAATAGTGTGCATGATGGATTACGTCGTGCACAATGTAGGCATGCATTAGGGTGAAAGACTTTGTACGTCTGTTTATTCATGAAAACCATACAAAACTCGTCATAGTACACAAAATATAATATATTATTTCATGTAATGATTGAAAAGAGCATATATTTTAGTAAATTAAAGTTATAATTGTATAGATAAATATTTAAGATATAAATTTAATAACTGGAGTTGTTTAAAAATCGATATTAGAAACAAATAAAAAATAGCTTTTGAAAACATTTTTTTATATTGTGTTTAATGAAAGAATGATAATTTAGTAATAAAATATTGTAATTAAATTTAAATTTAATAAGAATTTTCTCTATCTAACATACATATATATATATATACATACATACACATACAGTTAACTGTATCTAATGAATATGACACACTAAATGATATCCTACATTAAATGAAAAAACTATCCTAACCTCAGTATTTTTTATACGTACAGCCTTAGAATAACGATGAAAAATAATATCGTTATTAAATAAAAAAAAATATCACGTTCGTAGCGTCTCGTTATCATCAGTGTATTGAATGTTATAAAATATTAGACTGGAAGATAAAGCGACGACTCCAAAGATGGAAAGCAGATATATTTTATAAAGATAACAAGACCGCACGAAATAAAGATGATCGGGGAATTACTAAGTGATTTATTGTTATCAAGTATGGGATTATATTTATATGTAATATATCGTCATAAAATATTATGTATGTTTTTATAGAGTGTAAAGAAATTGACTGTAAGGCAACTTGATTTACGAATATTTTTATGACGAGTATTGACTGTCTTTCCGTTTCATTCGCTAATGAAATATCACTCTACTTTATTTTAATATAAACATTGTTTTTTTTAATTTTTAGCAAGTTTCTACTAAGCCTCGTAGGTTTTTAATTTGTAGGATTATAATGTCGTTTACGATATTTATAACGTTTATATACTGAAGGTAAATTGTTAATCTGATTTTGTTAAAATGTTTTGATGTCATTCAAACGAGGAGGAACGAGCAGGTAGGTATTAACGGGGAGATGGTGCCACTCGAGTTACAAAGTCTGGACAGCGCCCGAGAAAATTACGCGAAAATTTACATAATAGAGAATCCGTGGCTACCCTCGGCCTTTGAAAGTCAGAGTGAGACCGCGTCCAGCGACAGTGGCGAACATTAAATTAACATGAGTTTGTTTTCGAACATCCACGTCTAACAGGTTTCAAATTAAATTCATGACTAATAAGGTTTTTCCTCTTGGAAATTACTGAAAGCGTATGCTGTTACTACCAATTTGTATTTAAATTGAAAATATTAAAATAGGTTCTAATTGTGTTTGTATATTATGTTTTAATATAACAACGTAAGAGTCATAAGTAGTCAGAAATAATATAGTGTTAAGACACTCCGTTCGTCACTTTCTTTATGAAGTCGTTTCTCGATTTTTTACGTGTTGAGTGACGGAACTCGTAAGCACTAGAAGTGACTGAATTCGTCTTAGATACTAGGGCGGAGAATCGAAAATAATATAAATATAATAATTCCTGTTTGGGGCCAGTCGTGGCGCAGAGGAACAAAGTGTGACTGTAAAGCGACTGGTTGTGGGTTCGACTACCACTTAAGGAGCGGAAACATGTAATATTTCCATCTTTGATGGTGTCAAGGCAAAGCGCGGCGTTAACTTCCGCCACTTAACACAGAATGCCTCCGAATTTGGCGGAAAGTGGGGAACGGAGTGTTTGCCTACCTTGCTGTGTGCGGGATACAGCGTGAAGCTATAAAAAGAAAAAAAATACTTCGAGTGGGATTCGAACTCGCAACTAATCCAATTAGCTGTACCACTGCACCAAGAAGTCTATATATTTGCAACTACTATAAGCTGTATATGTAATCTTTGTTATAATCACGCCATTATGGTCAGTCTTCTCGTTGTTTGAGGTTATATTTAGTTTGCCAAGCAGCTTAGTTCCGAGCTCAATAGTTAATATCCTTTAAGCTACAGTAGAATGTTCTAATAGTTGTATGTGTTTCATAGTATTTACATTAGTTATTCAATTGTTTTGTATTAATATTTCAGATATTTATTTTTAGAATGTTTGCCATTTTAGTTTCATGTTCAATTATATTAATTATTTTGTATAAAAATTAAATATATTTATGTGCTTATATAATAAATAATGATAAACACATTAATAAAACCGTATTAGAACCATAGTTCCACAGGAAGACAGCGTCTGACTGTGAAGAAGATGGTTGTGTGGTCGATTCCCACTCGAGGGAATGGTTATATATAAAATTATTTTTCTGATACGTAAGACAAATAGCAATCTTCAACTCTGCTAGTATCTCTCTCAGTCTACCCTACTATGCAGGAGTAGCATCAAGCTGCAAAAATGATATATATTTATAGCTTAATACTTGATAGTACTAGATAATACATTTTTTTTGTTGAAGTGAGTATGAGAGTAAGTGTCTATAATTATTTTATCACATAAAATATTAAAAAAAAACTTTTTCATCATTAAATTAATAAAATTAAAATTTAAAACTACGATAACTACTAAATGTGGAAACAATGTAACATCAACTTAAGCTAAATGTGTGTCAGTAATCAAAACGATACAAAAATATATTACGTTACACTTTGTCCTAAAAAATCAGTAGTCTCTAGAGTGATTACGTTTTACGAGACTTGAATTACATTTGGGCTTTAGAGCCATAAAATGAGTCGATAATTTTTTATTATATAAAGAGCGACATCCAATGCTTTATAAATAAGAATATCCAATTCTCGTAAAGTAGTTTGGTGGCAACGGAAAAACGATTCTAATTAGCTTTTTCACTTTGACGTTTCAAATAAGACCGACGAATGATGCTTAAAATAAATTCTCAACTGCTAATTGACTTTTAATGTTTATACTACTATGATTTTTAAGTATAGTCTGGATTTCGGTCGGAAAGTGGAGAACGGATTATCGTGACACTAGATTCTCTCTGACTACATCTGCAGAGTGCGGAAAAAAGAATGAACCTGAAGAAAAAAATAATTAAAAATAACAGTTCAAATTCCGTTCTATTGAATATATATACGTTCTATAGCTAGCCCTGCGTGTATTATTTGGAATAAAATTATTTGACTGTGACTTTGACTTTTGATAGATAAATAAATTTCGACGAAAATCGCGTCAAGCTAAAAACCACAAAAAATCTTTATATGCTAGAAATTAGCTTTAGACACAAGAAATTTTGAATAATCAATACATATGTCAGTATTGTTAGTCCTACAGTATGCTATCACTAGCTCAGAAGATGGTATTGATGAAATCAGCCGCAATAAATTTTCGTCGTATATCGTTTAAAATATTTTTTACAATCAACTGAAGATCAACAGCATTTAGTTTCACAAAGAACATCATTTTCATTGTATTTTACAATATAGAATTATAATTTTCTTATTAATGCATCTTTTTAAATGGCCATAGTACTAGTTGCCACATTTCTTAGATCAGCATTCTTAAAGTGTAATTTATTTAGGTTTGGAAAATGGTTGAAGGAGGCTTCAGTTTGCGGGGCCTTCTCAGGGCACTAGTACAGACTGCTGTCACAGGACAGTAAAAACGATATATCTTTAACTGTTATTTCAACATAGCTAATATATAAAAATATAGTCTTAGAACATAACTTATTATTTCTACTATTACAAAATATTTTTCTAGATTTTAAAAGAAATAGACTGTCATTTTCGTAATAAAAATACTTCTGAAAAACATACCTTTTTCAAAATACTTCTTACTTGCTGTAATTAAGACTTATATAAATATAGTGCAGAGGATGGCGCTTTTACTGAAAATTCCAGGAGGGCGGTTTAATAAGAGGCTGTCTCTATTCATCGTGGTACTTCATAAAAACTGGAAATGTTACACTAAATACAAAATAATATTTTACTGCAACAAGTTTTCGTATTTCTTAAAGGGGTCACGACCTGGTTGCATCTGCGAAGATTAAAAGATTTCCTGTGCTAAGCAACCTTTATTAAAGTTCAGTTGGTTGGAACATCAGGAAATAAAATAATTTGTTTTCAAGTTTTACAATAATTTTCCAGCCACGGAATGTGTAGAATAACAAAGGATGTAGGCCATTGGCTTAATTGAGAAAAATATCAGAGTAATATTGTAAGAAATCTATATCACAAATGTAATCTATACATAAAATGTAGCAGATCGTTGTGTGTGGATATGAGAAAAATAATTATTTAATATAATTTCTGTTTGTCTGAGCGTTTGTGCACGGTTATTTCAGAAACGGATTAACTGTATTGAATACTCTTTTAACTATACTATATTATAAAACTTTTTTAAACATTTAATGTCTATTTCAGTTCAATCAATTCATAAGTTAAAAAGTTAAAGCAATTTAAATTGTTAATTAAAGCAACGCTTATGATTCAAGTGAGAACGCGGGCATTCAAAAAAACGAACGAAATGAGTTATAATCTTATACTTTACGGAGGTGAAGCCGAGGTCACTAGTGTTTTATGTATGATATATCTTCTTATTGTAATAGCTACGAAACTGTTATAACTATACAACTCTTTTTAATCATTTAATTTAGAGAAGATTAATTTTGTTTTGTTAAAATTGTGGCCAGTCGTGGCCCAGCGGCACAAGCGTGTGACTGTAAACGACTGGTTGTGGGTTCGAGTCCTACTCGAGGAGTAGAAATATTTAATATTTCCATTTTCTTTTCTTCGCTCTGGTCTCGAGGTAAAGCGCGGCGTTAAGTTCCGCCACTTAACACGCAAGTCAATAGGCAGAGGAACTGCCTATCCTGCTGTGTGCGGGATACAGCGTGAAGCTAAAAAAAAAAAGAGAAGATTAATTTTAATATAAAAGAAGATTACTTTAGATTTATAAATAATTTAATAAAAGGCTTTTCGTAGTTATAACAGATAACAGCGTCGGAGTTTATAAACAAAACTTAAATAATCAGCACTTCAATTATCTCAAAAACATCTGAATAATGTAGAGCATGGAATCTACATACTAAGTAGTTAAGTTAAAGGTCTGTCATTACCATATAATAATATGTACATTATTAATCATAATAATAGCGTCTACTCCTCAGCGGGTGGCTTAATTTAATTAATTAAGCTGTACTAAATATTGTAGGCGTGCTAACCGGGAGCGATGAAATGTTAACAATGTTATTGTTCTAGCGGATTAAATCCTACAGCGAGAATGATTCTAATATTACTTCCGCGTTAGTGCAATACCATTAGATCAGATTTGACTAAATCGTTCTAGTCAAAATTTTACTATAAACAACAATTATAGTCAAAACTATAGTCTCATAAATCACTTCCAGTCTTAAGAAAAAGCATGAAACAAAATTCAAAAGAACTAAATTATTGGCATTCAAGTCGACGCTTTTGTATTCATATTTTGTAGGCAAGAAGAACTGTTAAACAAAATATGAATGAGATTTGCAGTTGCTGTTATACTTAGTAGGGCATAGAAATATAAAGCGCTTGCCTTTAGCGAAGAAGTCTTATTTTCTTTTCTCTCATAAATATCTACAGAATTCAACTTTAAATATTTGATTTATTAAAACAGAAAATTCTCGTTTCTAATTAAAGTTAAAGATGAAAAGATTAACTCATATTAACTTATAACTTATATTAACTACTATACCGTTCATCTTGGAGTATAGAATATTAAAGGAAAATTATTTATTCTATGTTCACGTTGAAGCATAACACAACGTCATCTTAGTAACATTTATATAATTTAATACAAAAGCATATGTCAAACAAATGGTTGTGTGTAATAGTAATTTTATTAAATTAGCATATTTGTATTGATTATAATGAAAGAAATAGGCTTTCCTTTTCTTCAGGTAAACTTTAAATAATATACTGAAAATCATATTCCGCCAGTATATATTTGGTAACCTTTTCTAAGTTTTGCCTTTGCGGATTAAAAAATGATTTAGTCTTGATATATTCTTTAGTCTTAATTTGTAGATTAAATGAAATTATCGTTTGAATCTTATTTTCTGTACCTATTGGCAGTAATTGGCAAAAATATATCTTTGTAAAGAATATTAAATAACTTTCACAATGCAATTATATTAATATGTAAACATTTGGTAAATTTATATAGTCTAATGCTTTATATATATAGAGTATTTTAACGAACGGAACAATTTGTTTAATGCTTTAATTTTTTTATAATTGTTATTAGTAACATTTCAAATAGTTATCATCCTAAAGGTCATCCTTTAGGTCTAATAACCATATAATATAGACATAGATAGTAGTTTTAATCAGAGCTTAATTGCAAAGTATTAATGTCTTACTGTCAAAATGTCACAGATTACAACAAATAGGAATAAAAAAAAAAAATAATATCTATCGTCAGGCAACACAGAATATCTAAGAAAATAAAGAAAGAATAAAAAATGTCCAAAAAAGGAAGTATATATTTTTAGCCTAAGCTTATCAACTTATGTAATACTTAAAAATCTATGGTCGGCATAATAATATATTTATATAATTTAAAGAAAGTGAAGTTATGACTAACGTTCTCATAAATCATGATTAATCTTAATGTCGTAAATGCTTATCGTTGAGATATACATATAATACGTACAACAAATCCAAAATCTGTATAATCGATTGATTATTTACGCGAGTCAATCAATCAATAATTTTCATATATAATCCACGATCCGGTAGCTGAGAATCGTTTCTAATAGACGTGATCGTTGACAATCGCAATCTATAATTAGGTAAAGACCTAGTTGAGTCGACGTCACGGCTTTTGATAATTTAGTTAGTTGATATTTTTTTTTAGCTTCACGCTGTTATCCCGCACACAGCAGGATAGGCAGGGGGAACCTTGTGCTAAGACACTCCGTTCCCCACTTTCCGTCGAATTTAGAGGCATTGCGTGTAAGTGGCGGAACTTAACGCCGCGCTTAGCCTCGACACCAGAGCGAAGAAAATGGAAATATTAAATATTTCCACTTCTCTGATACTTTTGTAAAAAATATTAACTATATTATACAAAAATAAACGACAACGACAAGCTTTGTGTCACGATACTCCGTTCTCCGCTTTCCGTTTGAAATTAAATACGTGTTGACTATATGTGTTGAGTGGCGGAACTCAACGCCGCATAAAGACAAATAATTATTAAGAATTAGTTCGCAAAGCGAAATGCTTCATTCTTGTAATTTTTACTATTGTAGTGGTATAAATGCGATAAGCTTTACATACACACGTCATATGCACAAACTAAAGCGCGCGCTTGTGTACTCACGTGTTCGCTCACGTGTCCGCGCGGTGCGTTAGTTTTAGGTTTACATTTTATTGTTACACATAATAAAGACTATTGACATAGAACATTAACTAGAGTAGAAACAAAGTTACTTATATGTTAGATAATATGTATTTTCTTTTTTTTTACTTCCGGCAATATTTTAGAAGTAAGTCACTTTGTGCCAGATCCACCATTGTGGGTACTATGAATATGTCCACGATCCAAGCTGACTTGTAACATCGATTTTTATGGCACAACTTCACTATATTACACAACGCTTCAACATCACCATTTTATTACCTTAAAAAATAATTCTCAATTATAATTTTCTCTCTGCTCTTGCCCGATTTTAAGGTAGCTGTGACAACAACCTTTTTTAAGGGCTGGATCCCTCCTTACTTCCTGCATTATTTTACCTCACATTAACATACTATGTGCTGACAGAATCCAATGTCCCACTTTACCAGGTAGGACAAACTTGCAACCAAAATAATAAAAAACAATAACGCTTCAAAAGTGCAAATCGTGAACCCACTACCGTCGCCTTCAGTTCAGACATTCTCGACTATACTACAACGATTCATTTTAATTAATTCTTTTGATAATAATCATTTATAAACATTAACAATGATAAATTGCAAAATCATCCATCTACAATCAAGATCACTGCTAAACAATTATAAGTGATGCCTTATCCGCACCATCTTTTGTGCTTATCTACCTGTCACTAGTAACACAATATTGTTAATATTAATTAAACATTTTATGTTTCATCGATAATTCGATCTAAATATATGTATATGCAATTAGATTGTGCTACTTCGCGTATGAACTAAATAGTACTCTTCACAAATAATATATATTGTAAAATTTGTGTTTTAGGACAGGAAGAAATTATAGTTAAATAAATAGAAACACTGGGGCCAGTCGTGGTGCAAAGGCACAGAGTGTGCCTGTAAGCGACTGGTTGTGGGTTCGATTCCCACTGGAGGAGTGGAAATATTTATTATTTCGCTTTTCTTCGCTTCGCTGGTGTCGAAGCAAAGCGCGGCGTTAATTTTTCATAAATAAAAATATTTTAAAGTAGTTCTAACATGTTGTACATGTCAATAGTTTGAGAAGCTGTAATGTGTCTACGATAACATTGCATTGTATTTTCTTTGTAGTGATAATTTTATTTGTATATAGTTTACATATAAAACATTGTTGTTTTAAATCTTCATATATCATACACGTGTTCTATGTGATATAAATTGTATCAATGTTTGTTATAATAAATCTGATTCAAATACAGACACTTTGTGTCAATATTATTTTAACATGTAATAAACATTCGTCAATAGTCCGTATGCGTAAAGTATATGTCCCTTAGGTAAATACAATAGGCAGTGCAATATCTCTATATATAATAAAAGAGTAGAAAAGTCAATTCTGTACATGAAAAATTTCAGAAAAATTTTAATTGGGTGCGTTAATATATCGATAACAGAGGCCAAAAATCCACTCAGTAGAATTTTTGTCTGTCTGTCTGTCTGTCTGTCTGTCTGTCTGTCTGTCTGTCTGTCTGTCTGTTAATTTGTTCGTCAATCACGCAAAAACTACTGGATAGAAATGAATAAATTTTAGTATGGTGATAGCTTATAGTCCAAAGGTACATATAGGATAGTTTTTATCCCGGTATCCTATGTAGTTTTTTTGGAAAAAATAAAAAACCGATATAAGTAAATCATTTGTATATCGGTATCTACCGGGTAGAAATTAATGAATTTTTGAATGGAGTTAGCTTAGAGGTTAGAGCAACATATGGGATAGTTTTCATCCCGGTATTCAACATAACTCCCGCAGAAAAATAAAATTAAAAAAAAACATTCAAATTATGTCGATAGTTCACGAGTGAAGCTAAATTAGTTTCAATATCACTAATTAAAATAATTATAAAATAAAATATGCATAACATTTATTAAATATACATTTGACCGGTCTATAAAATTTTATATAATCTGTATATTTATATAATCTATATGACAACAGATGTCACTACGTTTTCTGCAACGGGTAGGGCCATTTGTTATTATATAGTTGACATTGTATTAGACATATCCGCACTCATTAAAATTATTATTATAAAAATGCAAAAATCTGTATCTCTTCTATTTGTTATGTTTTGACGGGAATTCGTAAAGAAGATTGATGAAGATGCAGGGTCATATAGGCTTCTTTATAAAAAATCAAACCCTAGGAGGTTGAAACAGTGGATGGAACTTATGTATGTTTTAGTATATAGTGAGAATGAAAGATCTAAACTCCTTGACTGAAATGAATGAATTTTCTCAGGAAAATAGTTAATGAGGCAAGGTCAAACATAGGCCATCTCTCTTTTTTTTAAAATTACCCTGGTATTCAAAACAGTTCCCGCAGAAAAGTAAAAAACTGGCAAAGTCAAATTGCATTGATTATTTGCAAGTAAAGCTATTTTTTAATATCAATAAGTAACACAATTGTAAAATAAAAAGCTTAAAGTTTATTTAAGATATTATGACCGGTTTATAATACTATATACCAGATGGTATATATGTACGAAATCTACTATCATATGATAGCAGATTTCGTACGTTTTCTTACTAGAACAGTTATCGCTATATGCTATCAAATAATATAGACATTGCACTAAATGTATCGATGATTTTCTCATGAACATAATTAGTGACGATAGTCAAATATAGACTACCCTCCTTTTATAAAAAAAAAGCAATCCCAAATAGGCAATAGAGGATGAAAGTGGTAGTTCACGTGGCGAAGCCGCGAGCGGGTCGCTAGTTTATTATATATTTTGTAAAACCTCAAATAATATTTTAAAACATTCGTCCAATCAAATAAATACTTGCTACATGCATGCATGCATGTTTCATAATAGTAGACCATTCTCTCTTTCTAAGTGTTTGTCGACCGATATTTGCAATAGGCTACTATACCAAAAAAATTATCTTCCAGTAAATAGGTCACGTTTTTAATTTATCTATATAAGTTGGCTATAAATTTTGTTGCTTTTCATTAGAAATCTAGCATTTACGTGGTTAATCTAGATATTAGCGTCATGCGAGGGCGACGTGACGACTCATGTCTGGTATTAGTGGCGCACTTTGAACTGATACCAAAATTTGCTACGATGGTCATTAGTTTGAATGATTATTTCATAACGTGTTTAGAAACACTAATAATGTATGTATTTTCACCGACTTTACAGAAGGTTTCAAGTAATAGTAACCCAGAGATCTTATTTATTTTTTGAAATTGACAGTTATTTCTGTCTCCTGTAGGTGAAATAACATAAGCAGTGTTATTAGTTAAAGGACGATATTCAATAATAATTTAAATATTGGAGCCTGATTTTTTGTTCTGTTATATTGTATAAGTCCTCGAAAACGACTGTCGTGAAAATGTGTAACATGTAATAGTTTTACTTTTATAATTTTGAGCTACTATTAGAGATAAGTAATTAATCTTAAGGGGACTACTAGCAAGTATTGCAAACGACTGACAAACGCGGTCATGGCATCTGAATACAGAATATAAAATGATGTGTAGAAGTATCAAACACTATATTTAAATATCATTTTATATATAAAAATAAAAAAGTTCCTTATAAAATAAAATTAACCTAATTAATCACCCAAAATATAACTAAACATATTTAACATAAATTTAAATTTCAACTTTTTTTTTCAACTTTATTTTTTTTCCACTTTGCAACGTAGTCAGTTAGAATATAGTATCGGGACGCTCAGTTCCTCATTTTCTTACCGAAATTGAGTGTGTACAACAGCGGAACTCAACACCGTTTTAATTTTTAAATTTATTAAAAAAAATAAAACATATTGCGTGTTCAGTAGCGCAACCACTCATTCATCGCGGGACCCGATCTTTAAATTTCTTTAATGATGTTTACTGCATAGTTATATTTAATTTATTTTCATATCTCTGCTCTGATACTTTAGACAAAGCGCGGCGTTAAATTCTGTCACTCAACTCAACACATCCCGATTTCTGGCAAAACGTGAAGAACGTCTTAACACTTTCTTATTTTAGTTTGTTTACTATCCGTAAACAATGTATATCTAACAATATTATATTTTAAAACATTTATCATTCCAAATTAAGATAAGCAATAGATAAAAAACACTGCATTTCTGTTAACATGCTCTAAAGTCTAAGGTACTTTAACATAACGACGGCGTGTGAACGCCTAATGCGATAAAGCTTAGCAGACCGTTCATTGACCAGTTTATCGTCACCATGACGATTAGCTGAGATAATTATGTATTAGAGCATAATCTATATTATGATCGATTGTTTCGTTACGGGTAATTTAATTTTTGATAATAAAAAACTGTTTACTAATTTGTGTTGTATGTGTTTTAGTGCAGTATTGTCACGTTTTGCGTTTACATTTTTTTGGGAATAAATGAAAAGTAATATTTGATAATATTGTGTCTGTTTCACACTTTTTCGTAAAAGAGAACATAGTGACAAGACACTTATTTGTCCACTTACCACTCGAAATCGAGACATTGTGAATTAGGATGCAAACCTTCGCTTTTTGAGTTAAACGTTGTCCAACTCCGCTACGACAACCTCTAACACACACCGTTTTTTACTTTTATTGAGTTTTATTGAGACTCAATATATTTAAACAAACAATACACACGTCAGATAACACAGCATATCGAGGCGCACCACGATTGTGGCCCGGTGCAAATTTATGGAATTAAACGTGATAGTTGTGTAATCGAATCCCACACGAGAGAAGATCTATATCTATACATATAACTGATTCTTGTTTGTATATTAAAGATATATGAGAAAAAATATTATTTGCTATTCCTAAATGTAATATAATAAAACCAACAATAATTTGTAAATTTCGTTTCTGTTAGTCTGTCCGTTTTTACACGCAAATTTCTGAAATGACAGAACCGATTTTCATGCAATTTTGACTGTTCTATTTTAGTAAACTTCCCAGAATATTTGGTACATATTTAATTTTAATCGAATCATAAATAAAAACGTTACAAATATTTAAATTTAACGCTGGTTGACGGAAAAACGAAATATCGTAGTTTTAGTAGTAGTTTAGTTTTAATGGTATAGTTTACGCAGGCGAAGTCGCAAGCGGGCCGCTAGTTAATAGTATGAGTTACTTATTGCTTGCAGCCAATTGTTGTAGCCAATGGACAAAGTTATAATTAATAAGCACATAGTGCACCTACACGCAAAAATTTTATCTGTTATTTAAGTGTGCTATCATTCTAATATTATAAACATATCTAGTTGCTTCTGTATTAACACATTTATGTTATACATACAAGTATTTACTTACTACAAAGTAATTCTTTTATTTTATTAAATTTGTATAGATGTATTAGTTCTTATCCGCTTACAAGGACAGTCAGAGAAAAAGTAGTACCACGATATTCCACTCTTCACTTTCCGCCCGAAATGGAGAAATTGCATATTAATTGGCAGACCTTAACGCCACGCTTTGTCTTAGGTACCAAAACGAAGAAGTTAAAATCATATACACATAACCATTCTCCCGAGTGGAAATCGAACACATAATCATCGCGTCTACAGTGAGACACTGTCACTGCACCATAACGACATTAATATATTACTCTCAGTTACTGTGGTTCTACATAATATTCGATTTCAGCAATATCTTAATTAGTTTTCGCCAATTAGGATAATATTTACTATGTATTAACGTCCATTTTATTGAACACACACGTTTCGTACTAAGCATTTTATTAGATTTCGATAATCTGACATTCAATATTAGGCTTTCGTATCAGACTTTGCTTTAACTTAAATGAACAGAAAAGTCTGAGTGAAACGGAAACGTGGGATTAATTGCATATATTTTGGCAAATGTGAATAATATGCTTAAAATAGGTTTACTTAAAATTCGTAAAAATCACGTAGGGCAAAGATGTCATTAATATTGAAACTAATATTAATAGATAGTTTATTACACGTACGTATTATATAGGTACGTTATAAGTGAACGTAAAACAGATAGTAAATAATTAAATTTTTCTACGAGTCGATGTTCATAACATTGACACAGAAATATAAAATAATTTTATATATCCATACTAATATTATAAAAGCAAAAATCTGTCTGTTACGCTTTCACGGTTACTCTACCGGCCCTGTTTGAATGAAAATAATTGAGGACCTAGGGCCGAACATAGGCTACTCTTTTTTCAAACTCAACCCCTAGGGCTATAAGGGGATGATTTTTTTTATGAAAACTGAACTTAACTCGCTTTCATGATGTCTACTTAATTATCTATTTCTTTCAAAAATCTACCTCTAAAGCGGGGGTAAAAAAATTTCTACCCCCTATTTTGCACATAAATATGTAAAAAAATATAATTGCTTAACTTAAGCGAGACGCGGGTCGTCAAACCGGCGAGCGGTCGTCAGTATTTATATAGAACTTAAGTTACTGAGTCACCAACAGAGAAAGAAAGCTATAACTTAGCACGTAGGTTCCTTGGGACGTTAAGAGGAACACTAAAAGAGGATTTTATATTTTGAATTCCACGCAAACATAGTTACGAGCTACAATTAGTATCTTATAAATTATATATTGTAATTATACATATATTACAAAAGAAATTTGCGTTGTAGATTACATGTTCAAGGCTACTCATATATCTGGATTATTATTGATTTGGAAAAAACGGCTTTGTACATAATCTTAAATTTTAAATAATTGTTTTATAGATAAAAATTTCACTATGAGTCAACCTTATTAATATCGGCCGATTTTCGTAGATTAGACGTGGACTTTTAAAATTTTGTCACACCATTTATTAACTTTTTTTTTTGAGCTTCACGCTGTATCCCGCACACAGCAGGGTAGGCAGAGGGAACCTAGTGTCAATACACTTCGTTCTCCACTTTCCGCCGAATTCAGAGGCATTGCGTGTTAAGTGGCGGTACTCAACGCCACGCTTTACCTCTGATACCAGAGCGAAAGAAATGAAAATATTAAATATTTCCACTGCTCGAGTGGGAATCGAACCCACAACCAGTCGTTTACAGTCACATTATTATATTATTAACTTGTTATCATTGAATATTCAATATCATAGCTATCTCCTTCCCTTCTAATACTGATGGCGAAAGATTGAAATATGTTAAAATGTATTTGTAATGAAAATCTGTAATGAAAAAGTACCACATTTCTTCTGTTTTAGTTTCAAAAGTGCTGTAGTAAAAATGACATTAACTAAAAACAACTTCACTCTCTCAAACGTTGAATTTCCACTCTGAAGCAATTATCCATTCGTCCTGCCATCAAATGTGACCTTTGTTTTCCATTAACGGAAATGCTCATCATACTTAATAACTTTTTCTCAAGCGCCATTCTATTCTTGGTAGTTTAGCTGATCTATTATGATTCTACATTAGACGTGTCAGACTTTTTTATACCAACGGAAACTGCCCCTCATATTAATCAAATTTTGCTAAGATAACGTTTCTTTATTTATGAAATTTCTAGTTATATTAACTAACAAAAAATATTTCAGCCGAAGTTTAAAGAGTTACTATAAGGGAAAGAACGTTTAGGACACATGGTACCAAAATTATTTAGTTGTTATGCCCAGATAGAGACATGAAATTAACAAAAAATTGTCAGAGGCAAAGCTGAGGGATTTGTTTCTTGATGATGTAAAAATGTGTTCATCGAGAACCGAACTTGTAAAGGAATAAGGTGATCTTATGTATAAATTAATGTGTTTTTTTGCTAAAACATTTTTTTTTGTAATTACGAGTGCGGCTCGCCATTAAGTCTAAGTGCTTGGCGGGAACAAATACATATATTTGTTAAATCTTTTTACATGTGACATATTCATACGCTTACTTAAAACAACAGTTATATTATACTTTATACCTAAATGTCCGGTGTGTTTCTTTTTCCCCTTTTAACGAAATATAAACCATTCAAACAAAGTCTTTGTTCTGACCATAAATAGAGAATATAATAATATAAGACTGTTTAGATTCTGTCTGTCTTGTCGAGTAAAAACAACAATATAACAAGTTTTTAATAATACTTATTTTCATGCCAACATACTTTAAATCGCTTTCAAAAAGTAATGTTCTTTTAATAATGTCAACATTGCGCGTAGGATCAGCATGCTGAAGTGGAATTGGGCCGGCCATGTCTCTAGACGAAATGATGGTCGATGGAGCCGACACATGTTAGAGTGGAGACCGCGTTTAGGCAAGCGTAGTGTAGGACGCCCTGCAGCACGATGGACAGATGACTTGAAAAAGGTGGCTGGCAGCGCATGGATGAGAGCTGCCCAGGACCGGGAAGGTTGGCGCTCTAAGAGGGAGGCCTACGTCCAACAGTGGACGGCAACAGGCTGAAAAAAAAAAAAAAACTCCTTCTTTCATAATTAATGTTAAAATATATATCACCTAATATTACCATTCAAATTATTTTAATAACATTGAATAACATAAGCATATGCATATTGGAATTTTCAAAATTGAATGTCTTATAGTATATTAAATTTTAGAAACATATTCATCATATTCAACAATAGTAGCACAACTTTAATAGACGTAATATGAGTAATGGGTACGAGTTGTTGGGTAAACAAGTAAGGCAGTGTCAAGCGTATTTCGTATGCAAGGTGCGAGTCTCATTACCATCCAGCCGCAGGGCGCCGCCTCGGCTCAATTATGACTAGCTTCGTTGCTCACATGTTCCGCTATGAAACGCTGGATACTTCAGACTTGAGACATTTTTTATATTATTTTCATAAATTATTTCATAGTATAGACGCAACAGATTACAAGAATTAAATAAACAGCAGTAATTCCATATTTTTTAAAATTTTATGTTGAAATGATAAGTTCAAATTTTATAGACTTATTATTTTCCAATCGGTAAACAAATGCGGAAACCTACTTTATCACTCTCTGTCTCCTTCATAAAACTAAATTTGATGAAACAGAAATTAACGGATCCGATCCGGATCTATCCTTTGTATAATGTTTGCACATAAATATATGCCTACGCACCACCACCGCTAATGTAAAGCCAACCCTACTAATTGGTTATACACGTGCCAGATTTATTATGTGTTTTCGCCAATACATATTCGTAAATTTCTCTTGTAATGCGCTGAATGCGGTAGTTTGTCTATACTTGCCGAGGAGAGAAAAACAGTACAATGCAATTTGTAGACTTTAAGTCAGCAATAATATTGTTTATAAAAATATAGAATGTAGGTATCGTGGCATTCATGAAAGTGTGACCATTTTTGAGTGTAAGCAAAATTGATTGTGTCTTTTTCTACTGGAGGGAATGATTATATTTAATGATTATTTTAATTTCTCCGTCTCAGTAGTACAAAGCGCATGTTAGAATTCCACCACTGAACACACAGTGCCTCAATTTTGGGCGGAAAGTGAAGAACGGAGTATATTGACACAAGGTTCTCCCTGAATTTGGAGGCCAGGGAGTAGGAGAAGGCGGTATGCGCACCTCGTACTACCCTTACCCTAGAGGAGCTACCGCGGGAGGGTTTTTGATCCTCCCACAAGTCATCGAAGCTGCAGGTGCACTGCGACGCCTTATGGGAGTGGAGTAGTATCGGACTCATCGGTGAGTCCCACAGTACCATCCGTCGATGAAAAAAATAGTTTTCCCTGAATATTGTTCTGCGGGAATAAGCGTGAACCTGCTATACGCTATGCTACAAAATAGCTTATCATAATTTATGTAATTAACAGTCATTTAGAATAACTCACACAACGTATGCACCTGGATTATAAATAAGATATTCTAACATTAGCAACATTGTTGATGTAAGACACTTTATTATGATTTGTGTATTCAGCGTAGTCAGCTTAATGCTCTTAACACTCTAATCAAATCTAGGTAATTAGTTATATTAACATTCAACATATCGTACTTATGATGTGCCTAATACAACAACCGCGTATTAATATGTTAAAACTTAGTTTAAATAATATTTTTTTAAAATAATTAAGAGGTCAAAGATATCATAAAAAGGTACCATTTCTTAATAACAATGAAATTAATGTTAAAGTAATAAATAAGAATTAACTTTCGTCATTAGGAAAAGAAAAGTAGTATTCTTTATACCCGAGCACTTTATGACATTGTCCAATTTACCCAACGTAACCTTAATTAGAAATATTATATTACAAGATTAAATATAACATTAATAAAATGTATTTAATGACATGTTCTAAGACTATTAACATATATATTTTTTAAATTATTTCTTAAAATATAGTAGTAACAGTAGAGTCGAGACTATTAACATATTTATTTTTTTTAATTTGTGGCCAGTCGTGGCCCAGTGGCACAAGCGTGTGACTGTAAACGACTGGTTGTGGGTTCGATTCCCACTCGAGGAGTGGAAATTATATTTCCATTTTCTTCGCTCTGGTGTCGAGGTAAAGCGCGGCGTTAAGTTCCACCACTTAACACGCAAGCCTCTGAATTCGGCGGAAAGTGGGGAACGGAGTGACTTAACACTAGGTTCCCTCTGCCTACCCTGCTGTGTGCGGGATACAGCATGAAGCTATTTTTTTTAATTAGGTTCCTCCTCTCAATACGGAATATTTCGGGCAGAAAGGAGAAAGTGTCATGACACCAGGTTTTCTCTATCTAACCAGCTATAGGAAAAATATATATTAGAGTTTGTTTAGTAAAAATTCACTATCTACTTTCTGATAGTTCAAGCATGTGCTTACGCTGACCTCATTGAAAACTTGAGATGATGCGATTAAAACTTCGTTGTGTCATACTGGACTATTACCTCGTAGCACTTCTTAGTTCAACTACGCAGTTTGAACTTGAATCGTTCTCTCATTAAGACGTTTCATTTCCTTTTTCTATTTCGAGCATTATATATTATAGGTACGATAAATTATTTGTTACATTTTTAGTTAGAATGTTGTTTGTCAGGTTTTATAAAAGTGTAGGCTTATAATGTAAATAAAAAAACAGCTTCACTCTTTTACCAGAATAGTAGGGTAGTCCGAGAGTTAATAGTGACAAGACATTCCATTCCACAACCATCTTGTTCACAGTCAGACGCTACACCAAGACAATTGACTAACCTAAAATAGAAAATTATAGCACATATTTTTTATTATCTATTCGAAAGTTAGAAATAAGATAGAAGTATGTCATACATCATCATGAGGTTTTTAATCGTTTATTCATAATTTTAATGGTACAATAACTTTATGAATTTAAACGTTTTATCTGACGCATACGATAAGAAAAATATGTGTAACAAAATGTAAACACTAACTAGACTGTAACATATCTTTTTTTTGTATCAATTTAAGTATTCTTATTAATATTTAAGTATTCTTATGAATATCTAAGTATTTTCTCTGTTTAGGTATTTAAAATAAAGTGCGGCGTTGAGTTCCGCCCCTTAACGGCCATTGTCTCGATTTTCAAGTTTCAGTGTCTTAATACTACGTTTTTAGTACGCTTAAAAAGAGTAAAGCTGTTTTTTTTAGCTTCACGCAGTATCACGGACACAACAGGGTAGGCAGAGGAAACCTAGTGTTAAGACACTCTGTTTCCCACTTTCCGCCGAAACTTGAGGCTTTTTTTATTAAATGGCGGAACTTAACGCCACGCTTTGCCTCGACACCAGAGCGACGAAAATGGAAATATTAAATATTTCCACTCCTCAAGTGGGAATAGAACCCACAACCAGTCGCTTTACAGTCACCTTTTTTACCAAGCATAAAAAGGCCTGAAATGCACGTTACCTTTTCCATGTAACTGATTATACTTTTACCATCCATCATTTTTCATTAAATCTCTTTATACAACTTAATCACATTAAATGACACAAATTCGTGATTGCTTTATCATATTTATAATTTCACTATTATTACGAAATAATATATGACATAATATATTCATGATTATAATTTTGAAGCGATCATATTTATATAGTAATTTATAATAGAGTCAAAAGTCAGTTCGAGTGCTATGTGCTTATGTTGGCCTCATTGGGAAGTCGAGTTGATTCGATTAAAACTTCGTTGCACAACGAAGCTTTTGCCCGCGGCTCTATGTAGAATCACACGTTTTAAGCTTAAATTGTTGTCTCGTTATAATAAATATATATTATAAGACTGTATACAGCGTACAATTTTAAAGTATTTTTAATCAATTATCTTTGTAAAAGGTTTATGATTCTCCATGGAAAATATTTTATTATTGATATTCTATTGTACTCTAGTTAATGGCAGGTAAAGCTTAATATCATCTGTATCTTGAAGGTTAAATTAGTTCTTTTCAAACCTTTTCGTCCTTCAAAATAGGCTAAAACGGGTTTATGTTGTAATTTCACTATTATTAATTTTCGACGTTTTTCATTTATTTTACAAACAAAAAAGTGTTTACAAAATTTAAAACTATATTTGTTCTTTCACTAAAATAGTATTTGCATAACATAAAAACAAATAAACAGCTAATAATTCCATAACATCACTTGATTTGACGCATTACTTCAAACCATAGTTAATTAATTATATTTCAGTACGCTGCTTCAAGCATTTTACAGTACACTCTATGAATGATCTAAATTAACTCATTAATTAGTAATGAGCTAACCTAATAACCTCTAAGAAAATATGTAGTGATTATCGCCTTAAACAATTTATGTAAAACCCAGTTAGCACAGCTAATTTTATTTATAAAGCATCAAATAAATAAATAGGGGCCAGTCGTGGCGCAGTGGCACAAGCGTGTGACTGTAAACGACTGGTTTTGGGTGCGATTCCCACTCGATTCCGTCACTTACCATGCAATGCCTTTGAATTCCTAAAGAACCTAAAAAGGGGAATGGAGTGTCTTTACTCTAGGTTTCCTCTGCCTACCCTGCTGTGTACGGGATACAGCGTGAAGCTAAAAAAAATAAATTACCCTATACAATTTTTAAGGGAGCAATTATAACACTGCTTATAACACGCTTTTTCTTAAGCAAGACACTTCGTATTCTACTGTCCGTCGGAGAGACTTAGTATGTTGAGTAGCTGACCTCAACGCCACGTTTTGTTTTTTATTATATATACATTTATATTTTTTTCCTAATAAGCTTAGCCAAAAAAAACGCCGGAACTATATATCATCGTATTACGATCCAAGATCGTTTAGCGCACAATCGTTAATCAGAAAAGCTATAAATTAGTAGTGTATATGTCGGATGTTCTCGTAATAATGGAGCAGAAATAATTTCTTAATAATTACCGGCTTCGCTCAGAAAGTTGGTTGGAGTTGAGACTTCAAAGAAATTAATGAGTGTTACGAACTCGCGACGTGAGGCAGCCGACTTGATCAGTTTGACGTGAGCCGGAACAAAGTTTCTCGAACCTTAAAGAAATTTCCTGCTAATTGTAGATGGCGCGAAAACTATTTGTAATATGTTACAAAACACGGCATTCCTACCCCAGGATTCCAAACAACATATTATGTTACGAAAGAGCTTTAAATAGAGCTAAAATTAAATGTGGGGTGTCTCAGTAAAATTGTAATCTATAAATATTTGTTGTTTTCAAAGGTATAATATCTTAAAATTCTTTTGTTTTTGGGTCAGAGAGAGAGAGAGATCAAAACACTCTGTTCTCCACTTTCTGCCTGAATTCGAGGCACTGCGTGTTGATTGGAGTACCCCAGTGGCTGCCTGCGCCTTTGTCAGCAGAGAAATATAAGTCATTAAATTTTTATCACTTAGCCTAATTAGAATCGAAACCACGACCAATAACGATTGCCTATCGATCATCTTATAAGGCAATATCAGTAACTTTGTAATAAAGACGAAGAAAAAAAAGAAAGAAAAGTTTATACTATTTTTATATAATTTCTTTACGCTTCTGCATACTGCAGTAATGATTTCTCTTCTTGCTGCTCGCCGAAGTATGAATTTAATTATAATTGTCTATAAATTAGGGTGCAAAATTATTATAGAAATAGCTAACATAGTATGCTCATCAAATTTCATAACAGTAAAACGGCCGTCCAGTGCTTGTCCGTGATTAAGGTAATGCTATAGCTATTACGGGAATGCAGACACGCTCGGATAATTAGTTATCGATTCTGGACACGTGCACTTCCTATTAAGCACTTCAATTGATTTATCCTATAACTTGCCCACAGCTAAAATGTACACAATAGTACATAAATTTAATTTTGAAAATTGTACGTTCTCTATGTAAATCGTTACTTTTAATTGTTATTCTTATCATAAGGAAAAGTTTGTATTATATATTATAAGTTAATATATAGCTAGAATTTTTGAGATATAAATATATATAGCCACCATGGATGTTAAGTCATCGTCGGTGTCTATTTAATTGTTGGATTTCTACCCTAAATTCAGCTTTACGCTTTTGCCCGTCTAACAGGGTACTCAGTGAGAGTCTAGTCTCAACACACTCTATTTTCCATTTTCCGCTCGAAATCGAGATGTGCAACGGATGTGCATGGTTATTGGCTAAACTCAAATCCACTTCATCTAAGATACTAACGTGGGATGAGAATAATAAATAATTATTCGAGATTTGAAACCATCACGATTACAGTCAGACCCACTACGCCACGATAGCCTAAAATAAGATAATATGAAATACGAATATTGACAACCTTGTCTATGTAGAATTATTACTTTACTATACCATATCATACTTCTATCTTCCGTGGTTTCAACCGAAAAACGTAAAATCCAGCTTTCGTCAGCTTCTACAGAAAATTCCAGGAATTCTCTCTTAGTGCTTTAATATAAATGCATGTCAAAGAAACCAGATGCCAATTAGATGTCTATCTTATGAGTGAAAGAGATGAGTGAAAGGTAACACTGGTAAATGTAACAAGTACCTATAATAATTATTTTAAGCCAATTACTCAGTCGCTTTTCACATCGAGGAATATAACTGCAATCCTTACTTATTACTACTTACTCCTTACTTATATAGCTAATAAAAACAAGAATTATTAATAAATAAAGTAAAATTTATTTAGCATACTCGTATATCTATTAAAATATTTTTATGTTATTCCGCAGTTTATTATCTAACATATTTTTCCTAATCAAAGATAAGTTTTTTCGAATTGATAGAACTAATTTAAGAATTTTCTCAACACGTATATCTGGGTTAGATTGAATAAGTAAACACACTCGTGAGATTTTCTCAGCTGAAACTAAAGCAAAACTCGCAGTTGGAGCTCAAACTGCTTACGAAGATGCATTTCCGCAAACTCAGAACAAGTGTGTATGAAGAAATAATAATGAGATTTCCACTAACTTCACATTAGCGGAAGACTTATCAGATTGAATTAATTATTAGCTAACTAAGACACACGTTGGACGCATCGTATTCAATACAGTTAATATACACTTGTATATCAATTAGTTTATCGTTAAAGATGTTATTGACTATTATAAGCAATATTACCTATTAAACTGGGCAATTGACGCTGTCGTTTGGAGGTTTGATTGCACACCTTGACCGCAGATTCAAATTAATTTGTTAGATTTATGGCATTTATACGCCGAAACCATAGTTCATGACATTAAAATCTCAGGAAATTAATAAAATTATCTCAATAGAACACATTATTTATGTTGATGCTTATTTGTAATAATAAATAAATACATTATTTTATTATCTCCCTAATCATATTACGAATATGAAGAATAAAGTTCATATTACAATTATATTATTTGATTTCGATTTTTTATTACATATAACAATTACAAAAAATAATTATTTTAAATAAATATTTATTGAATGCCACCGTGGTGCAGTGCATTTTGTGTATTTTGGGGGCAGTCGTAGCGCAGTGGCACAAAGGTGTGACTGTAAACGACTGGTTGTGGGTTCGATTCCCACTCGAGGAGTGGAAATATTTTATATTTCCATTTTCTTCGCTCTGGTGGCGAGGCAAAGCGCGGCGTTAAATTCCGCCACTTAACACACAATGCCTCCGAATTCGGCGGAAAGTAGGGAACGGAGTGTCATAAAACTAGGTTCCCTCTGCCTACCCTGCTGTGTGCGGGATACAGCGTGAAACTATAAAAAAAATACTCTCCATATTATCCATATTTTTTTTAATACACAGAATGTATTGTCCCTTTGTTTATGTAATAATACCAGATTTATACATTTTAAAAACAAGTAAAATCAATAGCCACCATATGTATGCTGCTAATAAATAATGTTAGTAATTGCATTTTGCGGTAAACCTGCTTTTAATTTTATAATTACGTTGAAAATGTTTTGGTATATTATCGTTAATATAGCGCAGTTTGAAACAACATTTTGTATGAAATGTTCTAAAATTACAAAATAGTTATTAAATACGTTTGTATTATGTACCGTAACATAATCTAGTTAATGTTGAAAAATGACTGTAAAAATATTCTACACGTAATATTATAACAGATTTTTTATTTGCCGTTTTGTTTTCGGACTGCAATTGGTCATATTTAACAGTCCATTACGAATGTGTATTTAAACTCTATTTAGATGATTGTTTATTTTAAAAAATATTAAACAGCAACATACTTGTTCCCGCATAGCAGAAGAGAAAAAGAGAACCTAGTGTTAAGACACTCTCCACTTTCACCTAGGTATCAAGCCCGTCCTGGTGCAGTGGAACAGTGTCTGACTGTCAACGCGATAGTTGTGGATACGATTCTCACTCGGAATAATGATTATATATTGTTTACATTTCTCCGCTCTGGTACCTAAGACTAACCCCCGCTTTGAGCTTTGCCACTTATCACGAATTGTGTTTAATTTTATATATATATTCATTAATAATATAATATATTGTATAATTTTTAAATGTTTCATAAATTAAAAATAAATGAATAAAATACTATTACTCCCCACCTTTTAAATTGTGGTAGACATGCTATGATTAAAAATACGTGTTAATAAAGTAAATCTAGCTATCCCGCCAGGGATATAGTGTGAAGCTAAAAAAGGACAAAAAAGTGCATCAGTGCTTAGAAACTACAAGCTACAGATATCGATACAATACAATCGTGATTTCGTTCGAATCGCATTATCGTCCTATCAAATGCATTGTCTAGACACAATCATTATAATGTCAGTATATTCTTATGCACCGCGATCTCTTTCAGAGTTTTGGTGGTACTGTTTACCGTGACAGATACTATGTGCCTGTGGATAATTGTATACAAAATTTATATGAATAGTCAAAGTCAAAGTCAAATAATTTTATTCAAAATAAGAAGTTACAAGCTTTATTTTTTGAGCGTCAAATAGTTTACCACCGGTTCACTAAATTTAATGCCTCAGACCTGAGAAGAACCGGCGCAAGAAACTCAGCGGGACTTCTTTTTTTTAAAGTGATTGTTATATAAAAGTATAGCGTATATATCAAACAGTTACAAAGCAGGTAATATAAAGAGTTATCTCTATCAATATTTATATATTATTTATTTAACTTTGTTGAACTATGCAACTGGTAAATTGTATTTGATAAGCTAACAGATCATAATTGTAATTGTGTAAACTTCTTTATCATCTATTTACTTTCACGAGGCGCCTTTCCTGGAAATTATATCTGCTATTTTCCTGCATTCCTATTCATTAATTTCTTCTGCCTAATAGGACATTAATTATTGATCTATTGAATAAAAAAATATGTAGGTAAATTCTAATTTACCTAACATCTTATTTGTATAAACACATATAAGGTAGACCATATATTTGTCTTTAAAAACGAAATGTCTTATATCGCATCGTATAAAGTAACTAGCACAACTTTAATTAAAATTATTAAAATTGTTTTCGATGTCGTTGTCTAAAAATGTAGTCCTTAATTTTAATTCTATAAAAAGTAGATGCTTTATGTTTGTTTATATAGCATATATGTAATATGTAAATAATTGTATACAAAAATATACATTTTGAATTATATTGGTTTATACGCAGACAGTGACATTTACAATCAATTACTTTAGTAATTTGATATTCAATACAGAACAATTTAATATTATATAATAACAAATACATTTTTTACGTATTTTTTTTTTATAAAAAAACAACATCTTTGTTGAGGGATCGTAAATAAATATCAAAGTACACGTTACAACTTAGTGATGGCTTTCAAATCAAGTCTCAGAAATTGAATTGAATTTGTTCATAATGCAATATCTCTTTATAATAACGGAACAGATAACAAGAGCCTTTGAAACATATTTTTCTTTCAAGCTCAATTCAAAGTGTCTCGAAATAATAATAACATCCTTTGATCATGTCAATGTCAAAATTAAAAGATACCACAGATTATGGAGCATTCAAGTTAAATGATGACAAAAGTCAATGTGAACTTCGTAGAACGTAAACTTTAAATACATAAGACTGGTAAATTTTAAAAATATTAAATGGATTTTATTTTTAAAAGACGACATCGGTACGTTTTCCTGAAGCGTTGTTTAATTATGCGAAAAATTGATAACTAACTGACTGAATAAAAAAATATCTAAACATAATACGTCCATCTCCTAATAAAAAATATATATGGAATAAAAAAGCAAACACGAAATGCTATTGATACGTCTTCAGTATTATTTTTTAAAAGTTTATTGAGAATGTAATATTATACTCAATGTAATATTATATTTAATATTATTACATAACATACGCTTGCCTCAAACATAATCAAAAAATATAATCTTAGTTGCTAGCCCATATGCTAGGCTCAGCCAGTACTTAATATCTAATTATCAAAAGCATTAAAATAACGTAACGGCTAAATGATTTTGCTGCAATTACATGATAAACACGTGCTAAGACAATCTTTGTTATTGATATCGTACTTAATAGTGTTTAGCGCATAAAAATATATTTTTTATTTAACTTTTTAATTTCAAATTGTTTATGTTTTTTAGAATGAATATACAAATAATGTAAACTTATCGAGATTCATTCAAGTAGGTCAATTGAAAGTGTAATATTTTTTTTAATTTAAATCTTTTTAATTCATTTATATCCTCAATAGCGGCTGTATTTATATCTACTTTTATATAGATACTAGGGACTGCCCGCAGCTTCGCCAGCGTAACTACAAAACTTTCATACTAAAAAGTAACCTGTGTTTTATCCTAGATCATTAACTGATTTCATTTTAAATTTCAAAATCAAGCCTAAAAAATCATAACAAATTTTCGCATTTATAACATTAGTATGGATTGCAATCAAAAAGCAAGTCATATTATTAAGATGTAAAGGGCTCACTAAACTAACTGCCTGACCCTGACCTCTGACCCGGTACCGGTACTATCCAGTAGATCTCAGCGGAAACGCTCTCCACCTTCATTGTAGGATAGCTTGCACATGCTATTAGTAAGATAGATAGATAAAATAATAACAAAAATGCTCACCTGGTTGAATGAATCATCATTAGCAGGAAGGTGTCCGCTACTGGACTCCCCCATAGAACGCCATTTCGAATGGTCAGTACTTCCCCTCATCCAATGACTCCTCGCAATCCTGACGAGGTCATCGATCCATCTAATGGAGGTCGTCCTACCTTCGTGGTCGCCACCCAAGAACCTTTGCTTCCCATCGGTTATCAGTATCGGACGAATGAATATTCACTTTAAAAACACTTAAAAAAATCTGATTGAGAAGGTTACACGAAAAGATTAAGTTTTGCACATTATTTGAACTTATTGTTCGTTTCTTTTTATATTATAAAACTACACGGTTTACTTATAATATATACTACACATTATAGTTATAACTGTATATCTTAAACATTATTTACTTCATTTTAATTTACACAAGCCACTTCAAGCTTTAATTGTTCCAAAATATATTTGGGCAAGAAATATTTATCTCTTTATGATTGTTATCTGAAAAATTATCTATGATCGCGTCAATTCACACAGAAAACTACATCAACAATAAAATCATGTTTGTTTTTTTTTGAGTACACCCATATACACATTGACATGTTGGATAGATAAAAGCTTACCAACAAAATATTTGATATGCTTGTACCAGCAACAGCAGAACCGACAGAGAGAGCCTAGTGCTAAGACACTCCGGTAAATTAAAATACGTTAAATATATTTTCCTTCACTTGGGAATAAAATGAAGTTAACGTGCGTTGGAGATGCTACTAAGCGCGCCAGGTTGACCTCAAAAATTATAAATAATTAATTGAATTATTAGAATTAAAATTATATATGTATTCACTATTTTTTTTTCTTGTTGTTAATTATTATATAAGCTTAATATAAATTTATAAAGTTAAAATTAAATTTTAAATATTTAATGGACTGGACACAGTTTTTTTTTTTTTTGGTAATTAATGTTGTGTATATTAACAAGGTTCAGAAATTCAATTTTTATGCGTTTGGGTGACAGAGTACTGTTTTTAACTAAACTAGACAGGTTACTATTTTCTATGAATCAAACGATATTAAAAAAAAGATTAAAAAAATTAAATAGCTTCACGCTATATCCCGCACACAGCAGGGTAGGCAGAAGGAACCTAGTATTAAGACACTCCGTTCCCCACTTTCCGCCGAATTCGGAGGCATTGCGTGTTAAGTGGCGGAACTTAACGCCGCGCTTTACCTCGACACCAGAGCGAAGAAAATGGAAATATTAAATATTTCCACTCCTCGAGTGGGAATCGAACCCACAACCAGTCGTTTACAGTCACACGCTTGTGCCACTGGGCCCCGACTGGCCACAAAGATATTATTTTTATCAATACCATTAGATCTATCGTGACGCAGTAGGACACCGTCTGATTATAAACAAGATTGGTAGTGGGTTTAATTCCCACTAGGAGGAATATATTTTTTAAATTGTTTTCATTTCACTCTCTCTCAACACGCATGTCTCAAATTTAGGAGGAAAGTGGACAATGATGTATCTTGACCCTAAGTTTTTGTCTAACCCTGCTATGCAGCAGGGTAGTCAAAAAACTTAGGGTCAAAAAAAAGAAAAAATCTTTTTATCCATCAATTTATGTAAGAAAATCTTGTACTACTATTTTGACCCACTTCGTGCCGTTCAATTTGCTTGAAAATTTACACAGTTACCGGGATCCGTTGACAATACCTTATATTCCTATCATAACCGTCGACTAGGATAACAAGTGAATCAATTTAGATATTTCTCTTATGGTACCATTTTGAAACAAATTCGTTATAAAATGTACACAAAAAAACAAAAAGTAGCTTTTCCCCACGTAAGTAGTAACATAAACTTAGTGTTAATACACTCCGTTCTCTCCAGAACAGTTAGAAAACAATAAGTTGTGTTAATTTTATGTTACCAAACTTGTTGAAAAAAAAATTGAATGATATATCGTTTATTGCTATTATTTTTACATACAATAATATAAATTTGCGTAACTAATAACGCATATTTAATGTTATTAGGAGATCATGTAATTCTGATGATGACTTTGAAGCTGTTGAGCAATTTCTTGATATTGAGCAATTAACATTTAAAAATATATATTAATCCAATTAATTAGTAATGTATTTTTTTAATTAATAAGCCCAACTTGATTGGAAAATAGATTGGAAGTCCAATAAAAAGACTTATACCAAACAAACAATAGTAAAACAAATTTAAAAGTTTGACTCCTGTATAAGAAACAAAATAAACATATTATTATGTATTCAAAATAAAATATTATAAGACTTACAGATTTGTATATTTAATTTTTTGTTTTTTTTTTTTAGTTTCACTGTATCCCTTGCGGGGTAGTCAGAGAGAACGGAGCGCCAAACGCCCTTGCATACTTCTTTCGCCTCGTCCACTGTCATCAACCTCTTCATACATGCCCTCCGGGGGGTCCTCACGCTTTTTACGTGAGCTTCCTCCAGTATCATCGATACTGTGTGTTTTCGACGGGTCAACCGAGGTCTCCCCCTGACTCTCTTACCACAAATTACCTTGCCTCCATAATTTTATTGTAATATATTATTACTGTTATAATAAATATTTTACGAAAATAATAAAAACATTTCCTTTCCGATTCCTTCCGATTTCCTTCCGATTACGAAAAAGTTGCAGGAAACCTTGTGACAAGACACTCTGTGTTCCACTTTAGAGCTTAGAAAATTATTATTTTAAGTTTTATCTGAAAAAGTATACTATTTGTAGGCAGTTTATAAATTGTTAGACAATAGCAAATTTCATAAAGACAGAATTCAGAGAGAACCTAGTGTCAACACACTCCGCTCTATACTTTCCACCAGAAATCGAGTCATTCGCGTATTGCGTGGCGGAAATTCAACGAATTAAAAGAATTCCCCCGAGTGGGGAACGATTTTGTTTCATTGAACTATGTTTCTAAGGTTATCAATCTCAAAAAGGGCAGTGATAGTTAAAATAATGTTTGTAAGGTTATCAATCGGATTTGGGGATTACCCCATTATATAATTTAGTTATGATGTATAATATTGTTTACTCGATTTGGTTAGACTAAGATCTCGTATAGATCTAAGATCACTTGAGGCCGGCAGCGTCTGACTGATACGCGATGGTTGTGGGTTCTATTCCCGTTCATAGGAATGATATATTGAAATTGTTTTTATTCTTTCTCTCTGTTAAGTCCACTTTTACTGACCAGCTATGCGGGGAAAAGTATGAAATTGTAAAAAAAGATCTTGTTGCAAAAAAATCGTACATAAGAAAAATAATTACATATTTTTGTTATTAAATTCTTAAATAAGACAAAAAATATTGCCTAAACTAGCATAACGCTATCAGATATTTTTTCTAAACTCCACATTAGAAATGTGGAATATTTCATTGAAAAAGGCTGAATTGTGCAATATATTAATGTTTCTTTTTAAAGTATTCTTATTACATAAGTAACAATGTGACTTACACGGTTTTCCCCATTATTACGATATCATAAGTAATAAACAAGTCGCGGCGGTCTAACGAAAGTTGTAAATATGTATACGTAACTACAAAGATGTTTGACAGAGTTCAATATTTTAAAAAAATATATAGTTGTTTGATACTGAAAACCAACACACATTTAGGTATTTTCGCTTCAAAGATTTTTTTATAAAAAAAAAAGAATAAAGATGAAAAGGTCAGTCAAAAGCCAAAAGGTCAGTCCGCCATCTTATTTACCTTTTATTTTTTTTCCAAGTACTACGATATTTTTTGTTATTAATATAAAAAAAAATGTTATTACATAATATATTTATAAAATATACTTATATAATATAAATACTTTTATCAAAGAAAAAATCATTGGTATTATAAACTTATTCACATGATAGAAAACTTTGCAAAAAAAATGTTAGAATTGCTTGTATGTTCGTACTTACGTATTTGTTTTTGGTATTTACTATATATTATATATATTGCGGCGCTAAGTTTCGTCATTTAACATGCAATGCCACCAGAATTCGGCGGAAAGTAGGGGACGGAGTGTCTTAACACTAGGTTCGCTATGCCTACCCTGCTGTGTGCGGGATAGGTACAGCACGAAGCTAAAAAATAAATATTGAATACTATGGATTTTTTGTGGGGGTGTCAATCCCATCGCATTGAAGGACAAGGAGTCCCAAACAGACCTAGGGCTTTGCAATTAATACATAGATTTAAGAAATTTCTCTCGAAATATCCTCTGAAAACAGAAGGTAGTTCTTCGCTAACATCTGTCATTGGTTTGTAGACTGTTTACTATTACGATATATCGCTTGCGTCTACTTCCACCGTGTACACAGTACTTGTGTCTACGTCAGTTCGTTATTAAATAATTGTTTATTTTTTTAAATTACGACCTTTGAGAATATTTGATTCCTGTAGTAACGTTAAGTTCTACTAATATTACACGTTTTAGATTTCTTAAGATAAAGAAAAAAAAATGATCTGAATGTCAAAGTATCAATATCGTTAGTGATTTTAAAATATTTGTTACTTCTACTACTTGTCGAACATGAGAGCCCAAAGCCCAGCTGTTAATTTAAAGTTTAGTAAGGCATATGGAGATTTTATAGCCTTTGACGAGTTCAAATTAGTTTTTTTTTGTAAAAATAAGGGATATTAATATATTAACCAAATTTCATACTTATATTATACATAAAAAAAATAAAATACATACATTTTATGTAAGATTTAAATTTAATAATATAATAATTGGACTCAAGCATTTACATTGACAAATACAGACAAAACCAAAAATAGTGTCTACAAAAGAAAAACACTTTCTATTAATAATATTTAATGCATCTCACGAAGAAAATCTTATTCGATTTATGTTTATTAAATACACAAAAATGAGTGTGCGTATAATTTCATAATTTATACGACATTTTTTATACAACAAGTATTTTAATAAAAAACAATTATAATGATTGTTTTATAATAAAATACTTTATATGCCCTATAGCTTGTTATGGTAGCTTTACGCTTTATCCCTCATAACATTGCAGTCAGAGAGAACCCAGTCAAGACACTCCAAGCCCCCAATTTCTACCTGAAATTAAGCCCACGTCTCCAGGTGTCGGAAATCACCACTCCGCTTTGGTTTTAGCTAGCACAGCGAAGAAATGAAAATAATTTTAATAATAATTTCCGTGAGCGGGAATCAAATCCACAATCAAACACGTTTGCATTCCGGCACTATTACTAGGCCACGATGGCCTCTGAAAATTACAATGAAAACTGTTTAATATTTTCAAGCTAAATCTTCACAAAAAAACTATTATATGACACATGCCTTAAATTCACAACAAAACATACAAAAAATAATTTATTGGTACCCAAAAGAATAAAAATTGAGAAATTCGTGAAGAGGGTAGCATGCATTTTTATTATAACGTATTGTAAGTAATAGTCGCGGCAAACAAGAAGTTCGTGCGCCTTCAAACAAATCTCGTAGTATATCGATAAGGCTCGATAGCAAAACATATAAATGGTGCGCGCTTATGTACTCCATCCACATTTCAAATTTTAAATTTCAACTTTCACACATATCCTTCAAGTCGTGTGAAGTAAAATTTAAAAATGTTTGTCCTTTTATTAGTGTTACTCGTTATATCCTTAATATTAATCCAAGATTTCATCAAAAAACGTTCGTACCGCTGGAAGAAGCTATCCGAATTTCCTGGTGACAACCCCCTGCCTTTAGTCGGAAATGGACTTGACCTTGGATTTGATGCTGATGGTAATATTTTGTTTAATTTATACTTTTATTTAATATTAGTTGTAAGAATAGTCAAACATAATAATGTGTTAAGGTTTAGAATATTTTTAAAAATAATTGTTGCATTATTAACAGCTTTACGCTTTTTCTCGTACAGGAAGGTAGTTAGAGATACCCTAGAGCTAAAATTCTCTTTTCTTTTCTTTCCGCCCTCATTCGATTGCCTGTTGTGTGTCAAAACCTAATGCTGCCTTTAGAGAAAGGCACTGGCACTGACTTAGAGAGCCAGGAGAAAGAAATACTTTAAATGTAATTTCTCCCAGTGGGGATTGAACCCGTAACCAATCGCGTTTATATTCAGACATTATCCCAATACGCCACGATGACCTCCCTTGATATTATATGCGTGAATAATAGTTTTATCATTTCTTTATTAAGCATATAATATATTAAATATTTAACAAATATTAATATTAATGTTCTTAAAGTGTTATAATATTTTAATAATATTATTTAATTTGTATTATGTGATGAAAAACTTAAAGCATAGATTTACAACTACGTAAATTATAATTTTTATTAAAATTTATAAATTCTTAATTTGGAACTAAATTCTAGTGCATATTTTAAAGTGCTTTAGTTTAAAGGAATTGAGAAGCGGAGAACAGAGTGTCTTGACACTAGTCTATGATTTCCCTGCTGTGTGGGAATAGTATAAAGTGGTTTAATAATTGTATAATAACTTAACAGTAGTAATTACATATAACTTTAGACAATTAAACATTTAAAAAACGCGAATTAACGTTTATTATTTCAATTTAATAAACAACAAAAACATAGAAAGTACTGTTAAATAATTATAATTTAGTCAAAGTAATTATTTGAAAAAAAAAACATTTAAATAGTGCAAATGAACGTGTATGAAATTCGACTTATATAAAATTTATAGAAATGGCGAAATATATTTAGAATGCCAATTTAAAAAAAAACTATATATTTGAATAGTAAAAATAATGATATTTTCTTTTATAACGCTGTTTATTTTTTCATAACTATGTTAGTTACTTAACTAATTAGTTTCTTTTTTTAATTTTTAAACTGCACATACGAAGTTGCAGAACATTTTTAGAAAACGGATAAAATCTTAAATGTAACGGGATTCGACCTTATTTAATTCAAAAGTAAACTTATGTGTCTAGATTCTACGACTAAAGCAGAAAAACCGTTCATTATACCCTTATCATAATATTTTTTGCAGAGGCATCTTTCAGATTAATGAAAATGTGGGAAAAGCACGGAAAACAAAATTTCCGTCTGTCTGTTGGATCTGAGGAATGGCTCATGCTTTGTGAACCTGAAGATATTAAGGTGATATATTATAGATAAACTTAATTAATGAAATTGAATAATTAATGAATGAAATTTACTTAATGAATATTTTTTTTGTTTCTGCAAATAAAAATTGTACTAAGTAGTTATTTTCTTTCAGATTCTTCTAAATGACAATTTTGAACTCTCTAAGCCTCTGGAGCGAAATGCAGCCATGAAACCATTTTTTGGCTACTCTGTATCTACTTCTGAAGGTAAATAAAAAAATATTTGTACTTCCTGGATACATGTGTTATATTACATTCCTAGTAACATATTTGAGTAGGGTATATATAAGTACATTTTAATTTAAATGTCTTTGCTAACTTGAGTCTTACAATTTAAGATATATTAATCTTTTCATCTAATTGTGAAACTATAAATTCTTTACTGTATGTACGATATAAAAAAATATTTTTTCTAATGGTACTAAATCGTTAGCAAAAAAATAGATGCATTAATGTGAACGTATGGCGTTACAACAATGTGCAAAATGCGGTCAGTGGTCGTCAGTGGCAGACAAACAAAGCTCGCGTTATCGTATTATGTTGCGGTGCGCCGCTGACACGTATTCGAAAATATGCCACTTCTGTGGCAATTACCTGCATACCGCATATCATAATCTCGTAATCAAAAAATCTTGTTCAATTTTGGATTTAATTAGCAAATAATAATTAATTTAATAAAAATATTAGTCGTTCAAATATGTTCCTCGTATCTTCCTGCATATTAGGGTGCCATGAGTGGCGGAACTAAACGCCGCGCTGCACTCTTAGGTACAAGAGTGGAGAAATTAAAACAATATTTAACCATTTCTCAAGAGGGAGTCGAATCCAATGCAAACCTGTTTTTTGTATATGTTATATCAAAAATATTCATTTAATTAACATAAAATGCCAACCAATACTGGCACTAATAATTCAATCCTACCGGAAGCTACTATTGGCTCGGGAAACCGTTCTGCTGAGGAGAACCGGCGAGAAACATAACAATTAAACCTCCTTTATAGTGCGTCTTAAAATTGAGATCATAGACGTTAGATTGTGACTTTTGACACGTGTTGTATCATAAGTTGATAACTTCGTTAAGTCATATAATAAATCAAGATAAAAAAGATCTTATATGCTAATCCAGGCTATAAATTATTTATGTACTAAAGCTCATCCAAATCCGCTTAGCCGTTTTCGCGTGATTGAGTAAGTAATAAGCGTCAAAAGTGTCAGACAGATAATATCAATAGCATAATTAACGACTCATTAATAATTTGAAATGTAGAACATGTCAAGTCAAAGTTCAAATTTTTAAAGGGGTTCTGAGTTTGGACTTGACATTCGCAAAATAAGATATAACTCTTTTCAAAATAATTTTAATCAATTCTAATTTTTCTAATATTAATTATAACATCTATTGCTATCATTGTCACATGGTGTCTGTATATAGATAAGCAGACTAATAACAGTTTTTTTACATAGATATAGAAATATCGATATAAGAATTTAAAGAATATTTTAAATAATAAAAAAAAGTCTATTCATTAATTCAATAACACAACACAATTAGTTAGTGTAAATCGGTTCATATAAAAAATATAAAGTTAATTTAAACTTTCAGGAGAAAGATGGAAATCAATTAGGAAGCTGATGACGCCAAGTTTTCACTTTAAAACTTTGGACCGTACTAATGACGATTTCAATAAACATATTCACTCCCTTTTTGAACACTTGGACACTTCTGAAGGCCAGAACCTCGTCAATATATACACATACTTGAAGCCCTACATGCTTGACATGTTGAGCGGTAAGTCTTATTTTACAATTTTATGAATATTAAGTTAATTTTATGAAAGAATTATTTATACATCTTTTATGTTACTTTTAAATACTATTTTTAATTATTACATGTATTTAAATAAATCTGTTACATTTTCAGTTAATCTTTTCGGAGTAAAAACCAACTACCTTAACAATCCAGAGCACCCATACATCAAATCAAGTAAAAAGTAAGAAAATTATAACAAATATATTCTTTATTAACATTTTTTGCGATTTGGTTCATATATTCTTACGATTATATTCCCTTTCTTCACAGAATCATTAAGATTGTCACATACAATTACTTTTCATACTGGAGAAACAACAGTTACTTAGTTAGATTGACTCCGTTACACAATGAAATGCAGAAAATAATTAAAGATATCAGACAAAATAGTACAGACGTAAGTATCGACTATTTTTATGTCTTAACTTGTTAATATTTATATATTGCCTTCCTTTCCTCATTATATACGAAAATTCCAGATTATTGCATCCAGAAGAAAGATACTGAACAAAATGATAGAAGAAACCAAGAGCAACAATAAGAACATCGACTTGAACTATGATACTTTCATTGAAGATAAACTCGCTGGCGGATGTCTGTTAGACAGACTTATATTGAGCAAGTCTCCAAACGGTGACCCCATGAAGGATGAAATCATCAATGAAGAGATAACATTAACCATGTTTACTGTAATTATATTTTTTACTTTTAATGTTAAGATCTTATTAATTCCTGTATTTCATATTTTTTTATTATTTATATTTAAGAATACATTTATTTTATACTTTTTAATATAAATTATTAGCAAAGTTATTTATTTTTACAAGTTATTATTATAAATATGATTCACATTTCTGATAAACAATACTTTACGCGTTTTAGGGACATTTAACGACTTCAATGACAATGTGCAACGCCATGTATCTGATGTCGTTATACCCAGAAGTGCAACAGAAAGTTTTAGATGAACAGAAAGCCATATTCGGTGACGATTTGAACAGAACGGCAACCACACAAGATTTAAATGACATGAAATACCTAGAAGCCTTAATTAAGGAGACTATCAGGTTTATTCCTACAATTCCCAGAATCGGAAGACAACTGCAAAAAGACTTGAAGTTATCTGGTTAGTATTCACATAAAAATAAATCATTCTTAACTGATTATATCTAATGTACGCTTCTTTTAATTTTATTTAACTCAATGAGAGCAGGCAAAAAATGAATTATTTTTAATATATGTCAATATGTTCATTACATTTGATTATAACCTTGCTTTAGATGGACGAGTGGCTCCTGCTGGAACATCTGTAATTGTTTTCTTCAATGCCGCTGCCAGAAATCCTAAAACTTATACAGAACCAGAAAAATTCATGCCTGAGCGATTTTTCGAACCAATGCATCCATTTGCTTTCGTTCCGTTCAGTGCTGGACCAAGGAACTGCG
The DNA here is from genome assembly GCA_019049465.1 of Dryas iulia moderata. NCBI lineage: Eukaryota > Metazoa > Arthropoda > Insecta > Lepidoptera > Nymphalidae > Dryas > Dryas iulia. The sequence continues at coordinate 7,699,974 of CM032429.1, forward strand.
TAGGTGAGTACTGCAAATCTATTTTTTAGATAAAATAATTTCATGTTACAATTACTGGTCATTAAAAACAAATATATATTATTCATTATCAAAATATTTGAAACATTGTTTAAATTTAAACATGTTTTTAACATTTTCGTAACGTCCACTTGCAACCTTGTAAATTTAAATCTTCTTGCAGCATTCCGGTACGCGTGGGTTGTCCTGAAGGCGACTCTATCAAACATTGTTCGAAGATATGAAATTCTTCCTGGACCTGAACCGAACTTCGCTTTCCGTCTGATTACGGAATCCACCACCGGATTGCACCTACGTTACAAAAAGAGGGATATCAGTGTATAAATTTAGTTAAATTAACAAAGTATTTAATTTTACACTATATCAGGAGGTAACGGTAAAAAAATAGTTAATTAGTATAATAATTCCATTTGAAATTACTTAACATATTATTTAGATTTTTGTTTACTTGTTACGCGTTCTGCATATGCGTCTCATCTATTCAGAATTTTTTCATTAAAATTCATATTCTACACAAAATGGATGTATCTATTGTAAATACTGTATTATTATGTTTATATTATTATAGTATTTTAAGTATTTATTATTGTCATGAATCGTTTGAACAAAATATTTGAGCGGATATATATTACAATAGTCAGATGTGTTAACCTTGCCCATTTCTCATTCCATTGGGCATAATCTATATATCATATTATATTGTTTTAATAATATAATAATTATTGAATATATGTCAATACTATTTATATAAGCTTATTATTTATTTTACTTCGATTCTAAGAAAATTTCGACTCTTTTACAAGGAAGTTTTCAGACTTTCAAAGCTTTTATATTTTGTAAATAGTCCTTAGAGTGGAAATCCTTGAAATATAGTAAAAAATGTAAACAACACTGTCTCCTATAACGGAGTTAATACAAGTGTAATTTTGTAAATAGTTGTGATTGCCACCAATGATATAATGACTTTATAAAGCTAACACCTACAGCTTATAATAAAAACTAAAAATTTTAACTTATCGATTCCTTATAAAAATAAGGATTTTTATTAAAACTGTTGTATTCATTTACATTTTATTCATCATCATGATGTTGTACATCTACTGTTATAAATAAATAAATGTTATTTTAGTAAAAGTATTTTTGTGATTTTCTTTTATCTTAAACCTTTTAATATGACAAAGTAAACCGTTAAGATAATCTCGAAATAATCTCTATTGTAGCCAGTTACATTTTCAAACCTTTAATGGAGTAATTAAGAAACCTATTCAGTTTGTATTTTCATGTTATTTTAAACTTTAATGAAACAAAACTTAGTTAAAGTGAACAATTTGTGAAATAGCAATTTAAAATAAAAAGCATCTTCTCACTTTTTCTCGCTTAACAGGTTATTCGGAGAGAACCTGGTCTACACTCCGTTCTCTTTCCGGTTCAAATCGAGACATGGCGTGGTAAGTAGTGGAACTTAATACCACGGTCTGTCTTAGGTAGCAATATTATATTTTTACTCTAAAAATTCGAAGCTAAAACATTACAAAACTTTAATATTTAAAAAGTATACATGAAAAAGGAATAATTTATAAATAAAAGATACAGCAATGCTACCCAAAAGGCTACTAAGCCTAATAACATAGCGGAGGCACAGTTTAGCAATCCCGAGTTTATTCGGTAGGTTCTAACAGCGCCGGGGCAGTATTTAAAGGCTCAATTTCTTTTGTGTAATTACAGTGTGAAGGTTCATATAGGTAGGGAACTAAGAGATAGCTAACCGGCAGGTAGAACTACGGGTTCGGAATTTAAGTGATCTTATTTGGTACCAGTTACGCGATGGAGGCGCTACATGTTCTCGCTGAGCGTGTTGCGAATCGGCAATGTTTATCCGTACCCTGTCTAATTATTACTACACCGTGCTACCTTTAATTTGATTAGTTTTTCCATAAGAAATACGTATATCTTTGTATAAATCTAATTAAACTAATGAAAATAAATTTCGGACTAGGTACCTAATATACCAACCGAGGCAATATAAATATAATAATAGAAATACTTTATTTAAATATTTCTTTGTGGCCAGTCGTGGCCCAGTGGCACAAGCGTGTGACTGTAAATGACTGGTTGTGGGTTCGACTCCCATTTGAGGAGTGGAAGTATTTAATATTTCCATTTTCCTCGCTCTAGTGTCGAGGTAAAGTGCGGCGTTAAGTTCCGCCACTTAACAAGCAATGCCTCAGTATTCGGCGGAAAGTGGGGAACGGAGTATCTTAATACTAGGTTCCCTCTGCCTTCCCTGCTGTGTGCGGGATATAGCGTGAAGCTGAAAAAAAAGAAAAATATATATTTCTTTAATGATTATAATGATAATGCACTCTGCAAATGTACGTTTCTATATTAATTTCTACATTTAGAAAATTTTCTAAGACGTAGGATATATAATAATTTATATATGTAACGAAATACAAAATTTGAGAAACTTCGAAATAAAAGTTATAAAAAATGATACTTATTTAATAACAAATATAAATAAAATACAAAAGATCACAGCAAGGATGCATGTTTCTTTAAATAAATATAAAGTAATATATTATTATCTTTAAAGTGGGAAAGGGTAAAATATAATGAGAATGTTAATATTATAATGAAATTCGCTTTAATTTGTAGAACGAGAGCTTTTATTTTTTTAGGCTTCAGAATAAACACAAAGATACGACGAAGTCTTTCCCGTCGGATCGGAACAGAACCACAATTTCCACATTGAATAATTACAAATCTGTGAATAAAAAACAATTAGATAAAAAAGTCGTATATTTGTTTTACTTAGGTGACGTTTTATTTTTCATGAATGTTTCATTTAAGTTGATATTGTCTTAAAAGTTTTATTTCTATCTCTTAGATATAAATCTAGTATTAAGCATCTGATCTTAAATAGTATATGATTTTATCTAGTCTTTATGGGTTGAATGACGATACAAAATGTAACGCTTTGTCTGAAGAGCAGACGGATTTTCTTTTTTTTTATTGATGAAAGGTGAGCAAACGAGTAGAAGGACCATCTGATGGTAAGTGGTTCCCTTCGCCCATGGATATCCACAACATTAGAAAAGTTATGGATGCGTTGCTGACCTTAAGGGGGGAGGAGGAAAGGAGGGAAGAAGGATGGAGATGGTGGGAATAGGGATGGCGGCTTCATGCCATTGGTTCGTCTTTGACATGATAGTGGTCGCGAGCCAGTCGGAGAACCAATCTCCTACCACTAAGCTACTGGGTTACCCGACTTTTACGGGACGCTGCCCAGCGACGGAGGGGAATTGTATTCTAACCCGTCCCCCCACAGGTGAAGGATGAATATTCCGAGTGAGAGAACGCAGTGTTTTGAGCACTGTGGAAAAGGATAAACGCTGCAACGTCCCCAACTTCAATGTTATATGGATAGTTGCTGGCATCAGAAAAACACTAAATCAATATACTTAGATTAAGGTAGAAGAAATTATATTTACTCAACCTAATTCTTAGTATTTCCAGATAAAATGTATTATCGAAACTGTTTGAAGCTTTCAAAACGACTTATAATAAAATCAAATTCCTCTCTGTTAATCGGGTCAAACAAAATTATTACGTTTGCTTTAACTTGCTAGCTTATAGAGGAGCTCTTTGTTTTCTTTCATACAAACATTTCATTTTGTCTATTATACGTTTCTCGAAACATTTTTACAAAATTACCTCCATACAAAGCTACATACGTGCATTTTAAATAAGGCCTATTTCATTTAAAACGTTTGGAAAAGCGTGGTAGTGAATTAATAAATCTCAAGCTCATAATACAGTATTTACTATACAAATTTCATATCTGATGTAGTATTAAACACACTGGCTTTTCATATATATGTTGAAGCTTGATAATGTAGTGGCATATATATACATTATACATACTATATCTCCATAGCATTTATAGTCACACAATATCTTATATAACTTTTATGTTTAGCCTTTTGAAAAATATAACCTTTGTTTAGCTGATTCAATCTTTAACTATAAACTGATACAAAAAATATATAATTTCATTGAAATTTTAACATGTTTTTTTTTATTATTTTCAGAAGATTTGTTAAGTAAACTCTGAATTATAAATAGTTGACCTTTAATGTTGTAATTTTATTGTAACTTAATTTTTTTCGTGTGTTTATTTATTTTTTCAGCAGTGATATAATACAAAATTGTAAATAGCTCTTATTTTCTTTTTCATATATATAAATGTACTTACGAATTAACCAATCCCTTTTGGTGTTTTCTTAACTCATGAAGTTATATTCGTTACTTGGGTATCTAAGACAAAGGGCGGCGTTACATTCCGCCTCTCAACACTCAATGACTCGATTTCCGGCAGAAAGTATAGAACGGAGTGTAGTATCAGATGTTCTCTCAGAGGTTCTCTCTGACTACCCTGCTATGCGGAAAAAAGCAAGTTTCTTTTCTTATTATTAAACCTAAATCTCGATTTTGAACACAAACTATTTATCTTTGGACAACGATGTGTCTTGAAATGGATAAAGTCAAACAACTATATTTTAAAATACGAAAATATCCTCTTATTTAGAATGTTTTATTCCATTTCTTACTTTATGAGTCCCTGATGTTTAATATTATTGGTGTTACAAACAAACGATGAATCATAGCTAGCTAGCTATACGCCGCGCGCCGGGCGTTTAACGGTTTAACCGCGGCGTCACGCAATGTACAACATACTCGTAAAGTATGTTAATGCGACATTTCTATGTAGTTTACAAATGTTTACATGTAAAAGTTCAAAACTATCTGCTGGATTTGAACTCGTTATCAGTTAAAGTTTCACGTGAGTTCCGTTAACTGTACGTTTGATTCATTTACGATTGTAATCGTAAGATGTATTAAATTATATTACGTTTTTACACTTTTTATGATACGTGATATTCACCCACTTTGAATATAAGAAACATTTTTAGAATTTTTAGCGAGACTGGAACCCGTGCCCCTTGAAAACTGCTTCAAGGCTTAAACTTATTTTCATTATTAGCATCTCTTTAGAGGTTTTGACAAATTTCTGCTACTCAAAGATTATTTCTACGAAAAAATTTTCGGCAAGAGAGAAATCAAGTTTTAATAAATATTTTAATATCATTAAAGTGATAAGAGTTATTCAGAAACTTAGTACCTACCTATATAAAATATATTTGACAGTAAAAACTAATTGTAGTTAGCGTACAAGAATTTTGTCATAGCCAGATGTGGAGCTTATAGTTTAGCAGTTGCAGAGAGCTATGACGGTGCCCAAAAGGTACATACAGGTTCAAATATTTTTACGTTTTCTAAAAATGTTTTCAAAATTTACTACTTTAAAAATAAATGAAATGATTTTATTGAAAATTGAAACATACATATATAATTAAAGACTAATCTCGTGTCTAAGACGTAATTTACTGAATGAGAAAGATATTCTTCAGCTAAACCGAGAAAAATGTCATGCAGATAGTACTAGTAGTACTAGTAGTACACTACAGGAAATGATTGTATTTAGATTATTTTTATGACCGCTTTCTGATCACCCAACACGTAATGCATAGAGATAGAAGGAAGGAAACTTTCTCTCCTCTCTGTCTGCCCAGCCTGCTATGCGAGAAAAGGTATAAAGCTGAAAAATCATCTAAAATAATAAACAAATAACAACTCAAACCAAAGTCAATACATAGTAGAAGCGTAAGACACGTAGTCAATTTTATTTCACCATAAGCCGAGTTTGTGGGTAAACGATGTTATCGCAAAAGTTAAGCTATCGGACTCTTTCCATTTATTAAAGTTTCATCCAACTGGGCCATACGAGAGAACCGATTCCAATATAGGCTGTGAACTACTTTGCACTGTGTGCTAACTAGTGACCCGCTTCAACACCGCGCGATTAACTTTTTGTTACAAAAACTAAAATCCAATCACGTAAAACGAAATTTAAGTGTAGAGTATTCTTAATGGACAATGAGTTTAGTTCTACATGAAATGTATAGAATATATGTAGATACTAGCATTTAAACTGATCTTTTTCTGCTTGACTTATTAGTGAAGAAGAATTTTCTCACGACCAAACAAAGAAGTTCTAAAAGCTTTTGCTTGTAGATTATAGTTATAAAAACTATTATCAGTGTTTATAAATAATATTTCATATTTTTAATTAATAACATCATACGATAGTAATCATTAATACTTAATACAACTTTCTTTGATTGTTATATATATTTGCCTAGTTAGGTTAAAAATATGTGAATAATAAACAAAAAGTAAGTTGGAATTATTAAACTAACGCCAAACAATTTATATTATAATACCTTAAAAGAAAAATATCATTTCAACTACAAATTATTGTTCATACATTCTCTCAGAATCTATAAACAAAAGTGGCTATTATTGTGGTAAAGAGTGCTACAGGCATCCTAAAGTTTCCGCTCATTATCCCAGCCCGACTCGCTACTACGTAAGTGTTTAATTACACTGCCTTTGTTGTTATAAATAGTAGCAGTTGTTCACATGCGTGTGTACATTGTATCGTCCAAAATACACTGTTCAATAATAGGCTTTGAGATCATCATAATAGTTAATATTGAATTCTAACGCTAATGAGTAATATATCTCTTGCTAAATAACTAGGATAAGCGGATGGAGCGTTAATTTTTAATGGATTGCACATACAATTTCAACAATTTTTCTTGAAATATTTACTTGTTTTCAAATTGTAAGAATGTGGTTCAAGTCTGCTCTCTTGCCTGTAAGCTTCATCTCCGACATTCGCTTCTTGAAGTGAGTAGAAGTAATAGTTCGACTAATAAGTTTTTCCTTTTCCATTCAATGTTTACGACGCAAGGCATAGCTACGTACATGTTTCGACATGCTGTCCACTGTTCAAACATCTGAAATCAAGCCGTTGCAGGTTGAGTGTCTTACCAGAGCAGGTAAATGAAAGTCATTTAAATGTAATCATTCCCCTGAATGATGTTTTGTGCGACGTTGCCTCACTGCGCCATGCAAGACTCAATACGTTTTTATTCCTAAAAAAAATTGAAAATAAAAACTAGAAGATAAAACGACTACACTTTTCCTCGTGAAACGTTGGAATAAAAGAAGGCAAAAGTCTGTTGCAGACAAGTATTTAATAAAACAAAACGCGGTTTCGGACGGAAGCGAGCAACGATTGCTCACGCCACTGCACGTTACGCCAATTCATTGCGCCTGTTGTTTCATGTTCAATTCGTCAGCGATAGAAAATTGAAAAAGCTTGATTGGCTGCAGTCGGAGTCGGAATAAATCCGTTGGCTATACTCGGATGATTTCAAAGGTACAGTGAAGCTTGTAAAATGAATGATAGCCACTCAAACGTTCTGTTTTTTTTATTTTTTTCCTGAAGAATGAACTAGTAAGGGATGTAAGTTAAGAAATTATTTCTTTAAATTATTTTTATGCTAAAATATTTAGAGAATTTATTAAGACACTCTGTTCTCCACTTTATTATATAAACTTTATGTACCTATGTCACCTATGTCAACATAATCGTCAACATGCTTAATTTTGTAAAAATTGCTTTAAATTAGCTTAAAATGTATTCCGTGCCTCATAAGAAGAAGTGAAATACCGTTAATTTAAATGAATATGGGTTCGATCTTCACTTACAAAAATGTTTATTTCTAAATTACTTTTACTTAACTTTCCACTTCGCTAAGACAAAGCGCGACGTACCTTGTCGCCACTCGACACGCGATGTCTCGATTTTGGGCGGTAAATGGAGAACGGATGTCTCAGATTAGTTTTCTCTGACTACCCTGCCATTTGTAAAAGACCCAGAAGCTGATAAAAAATAAAGCGTTAGATACAAAACAGTCCTACACCGCTGGTCGTACCTAATGAGTCTGCGTTGACAAAATTACTGTTAGCTAACAAAGACGCACAATAACGTACAATTCAGCCATCTATATACATGTAAATAAAATTAGGGTCTCGTGTATCGCGCTTCCTTTCTACACAAAGTCGTCTGCTGAGAAACTCAAACACGGTGCTCTACTAAATTAAGTTAGCAACTCTGAGCCATACCTTCCCATGTCACACTTGCTTGCTCCCTCTGCCACACATAAACTTACTTACCCTCGTAGAATCTTATAAACAGTTTATCTATATAATAGACCAAAAAGTTAAGTCGAGGTAGTTTCTTTAATATAAAGTTCTCTTATCTTATTTATTTTTTATTTTTATTTCTAAAAATAGATTTTTACTCAACTACTTAATGCCCGCTAGCTATTTCGTATGCGTGAACTTTATTTAATTTTTTAATACTATTGGACTTTGCGATATACTATTTCCATTTACTATTGGACTTGGACTCAAAATAATAACGTTCACTGAGGTAATAATATTTCAAAATAATTGGAAATTTATTTCAGCCCTCATTCTCAAAATAATTTTTAACAGTGCCTCTAGTGGGACTACCACCATGATTGCATGATCGTGTTGGGACAGCATCTGACCTGAATGCAGCAATATTCAATGATATTTATTTACTAACGAAAATTGCTGAACAACTTTTACCAGTTCGACATTTACTAACTCTTATTGTTCAGCTAAACAAGTAATTGTTCTTCACCAGATTTACTAGACCTTTAATTGGTATGCACTTGTCTATTTTCCAATGCCCATGGCAATGTATACCTATATATGGCAATGGGAAATGTCTCTCACATTGAAGACGTTTTACTAAGGTGGTATTTTTTTTTACTTGTTATACTTTACTGATTATAGATTAACTAGGACTTTATAGTATTTGATCAGATAAAGGACTTCATTATATAGACGTACAAAGACAAAAAATAAGTAGATAAAAAAATTAAAATTATATGTTGAATTGCTCATTGATTTAGCTTACAATATTACTTTTTTTACAATATTACTTTTTACAAAATATATTCGTTGTACAAAGACTCTTATTTATTATTTTATTCTAGTATAGAATTTCTATTCGCATAAAACATAATGTAAATCACTTATAATGGAACTCAAGAACGTAGAACGTGAAAGGAACGTCACTTAACCTTAACAAGTTGACCGACGAAATGTCTTAACCAAGCTAAATCTCAAATCTTAAATAATCTCTAACCTAAATTTAGCTAATTTGTGATATTATAATTAATGCCAAGTTGAAAACTAGTATTTAAGTTGAAAACTTAGCCAGTTTTCATTTCAATTGGCTGGGGATTTCAATTAATTATATTTTGAACTTTTACTTTGAGAACCGTCCCCTGTTGCTGGAGGACTCGATTGGCTTTGTAAATAGGTTAGAACCGCTTTTTAATCAAAAATATATATTATTTACAATAAAAACAAAGTCGAGTGTGAACGGTCATACTGTGCCACTATTATGGCTTCATTTGTTTTTTTAGCGTCACACTGTATCCCACACACAGCAGGATAGGCAGAGGAAACCTAGTGTTATGACAGTCTGTTCCCCACTTTTCGCCAAATTCGGAGGCATTGCGTGTTACGTGACGGACCTTAACGCCGCGCTTTACCTCGACACCAGAGTGAAGAGAATGGAAATATTAAATATTTCGACTTCTCGGGTGGGAATCGAACCCACAATCAGTCGCTTTACAGTCTCACTTTGTGCCTCTGCGCCACGACTGGCCCCATTTGACTTTTATACTGTGTTTTTTTCTCAAATTCTCAAAAAAGGAACATAGCGGCCTCTCGAATTTCATATACACATACATTAAACGGAAAAAGGCGTCACACAAAATAACTTTGTGTTTTGAAAATAAATACATAAGTAAAATAAAAATATATTACCCCCATGCCTAGAATACGTCCCCATTCATATCTCATAATAAAAAATACGATATAATATAGTAGCCGATAAAGAGACAATCACTGAAATAAAGTGAGCAGCTGCTGCAAAAATGTATAATCATATTTTCATTCATTTCATCCGAACAGATTATTGAAAAACAATACACTTGGTTTTTATTGTTACGTCGGTATAATAATACGTTTTTAATACGTTTTTGCATTTACGTATTGTTTATTTAGTATTGAGACAAAGCGTGGCGTTGAATTCCGCCATTCAGGACATAATGACTCTTTTTCAGGCAGAAAGTGGAGGACGGAGTGTCTTCACACTAGATTCTTTCTGACTAACATTAAATTTATCAATAACAAAAATGTAAGATACTATTAAAAAGTTTAGTATATAATCAATTATTTTTATAGCAAAATTCACTTAGTATGTAACAAAACATATTGTATGAAATTTATAAATATTTAAGAAATAGAGAGGACGCATTTGTTTCGGTCGACATCACACGTCACGTCAAAATACTCAAATTTCATACTTGAAGACATTTTATCTTAAAGGCAAATTGATCAATACAAAAGAGAGCGCAACACAAAGTCATTTTCATTCCAAACGTTGCATATAAACAATTTAAACAGTATTATTTGGAATTGTGTATACATAATATAACAGTTCATATAAATAATGTAATTACAGCCTAAGTAAACTTGAACTATTCTCAGTTGGTTAAAAGCCATAAGATTTATAAACATTTTATAATTTAACATATCAAAATAATAGTTATATTATTTCGATAAGTTTCAATTTTAAAAGTGCTAACGCACTTCTATATTTGTATGTTTTAAAAGTAACTATTTTTTAATTAGGTTTATTCCTAGAGGTTATCACAATGATATAGATGACTATAGACATGATTGCTTGAGGGACCAATATTCCCACTCCGGAGAATGATTACATTTTAATTATTTTCTCTTTCTACTAGTATCTAAAACAAATTGTGACGTTGACTTTTAGCACTCAACAAGCTGTCTCGAAGTCAGGTGGAAAGTGGAGAGCGGAGTATCTGAAAAATCGTGAAGCTGCTTTTATAATCCTGCATTATATCAACAAAAACAGTTCGAGCACGCGACATGTGAGTATAAACACATGATAGAACGATATCACGTGTCAGAACGCGCTTTTCTTTATCTAATTATTGTATATTTATGATTTGAATGAAATAAATGCCTATGGTTACTATTTCTTTTCAGATCTCCAAATTATAAATCATTGATATTTAATTTCAATCAATTATACTTAATACATTAATAACACAGTAGGATTATGCGCGACTGCTATCTTAAGAATAATTTATAGCCCATGTTTTATTAAATATTATTAAATGATCATGCTTCTTGTAAATTTATTTTTTTATAATATTACTATTATGTATCTCTTGAAAAACTTATTGAGTTCAAAGGAACTAGATCCTTTAGAAGATCTGCTTCAGGACACGGGTCCAACACGTAAAGACCCGTTCGAGAAAGCAATATAGTTTATTCTGATGCATCAGCCAAAATCCATATTTAGTCTTGTCCAGACATGGTCACTGGTTATTGCGTAGGACTATGGAAAATAACTAGGAGTAGGAATGCAATGGTATTAGTACTATTGACAAGATTATCGGACGTTTTAACAGTCTCAAATTGGATGGTTGGTAGACAGTGACTCGGCTCCCACTACATGGAACTCCACAAACAACTCAAGGAGGCGGATAAGGATCCTCTTTATCCTCCTCGAAGGCGTACAGAGGTTTCACCATCACGAGTGCACTCCTGAGCAGCTTTCCGCGTTAATGCGCATTTTGTAGATTCAGCAGTTCTCCTTTTCAGAACATATAGCTCCTGCGGCCCATTTTGCCAGCCAATAATGGTAAGCCACAGGCGGGGGATAAATGTCTATTCCCCCACGCATGGCTGAGGTCCGTGAAGTCATCACTTATTACCCTGCGCTGCTTATTTGCTGCGAACGTCATTATTATAGCTGTTGCTCTGTTGAATTTAATAAAACGGCTAATAATATATTTCTTCAATAACAGAAAGTAAATACCTATGTAATGTAACACACATTATATCAAAATGGACATAAATAGACATAGTTGTCTACGATATAAATAACTACAGTAGTATAGTTATATCCTTATTTCACTATATATTCTAATAATTTGACCGAAACAATTCAAACGATATTATATTTAAACCATATTACGTAGCGTTCAAGTTTTTAGACGACAAGATAAAATAAGGGAAAAGCATTGCTTATCTTTAATAAAAGGTACATAAAGCAAGTCTCAACAGAATCCAGATTCAGGTGGCGATGGACAATGCAATTTTGGAATAAATCGCATCGTCGCACGTCTGCACGTGCCCGTTTTCTTCTCAGCTGACGTCCGCCTAATGTCCATTTACTGAGTTCTAAATTCAATTGTTCCCGTAGCTGTTGAATTACATTACTCACACTTAACTTATCTAATATAGTATATCTTACCTATTATTGAATAAGCATATCATCAACATGGTATAAATAAATATAGTATATACATATATGTATGTATGTACATGTATGTACATAGCTGAAACTTTATAACAAAAAAACCTTAAATGAATTATGATATAATAATGTATTATACCACATATAATATGCAGAAACATAAAGACTTGGCGTACTAATGACTATTAACATTGATATGTGGTACATTCGAAAACCAATACAATGTTTGATGCGGTCAGTTATTCACAGTGTACGATTGTACCTCAACCTCCATAAACAGATTTATTGCAATCGAAATTTTCCTTTTTGTTTCTCAGAAGTCAAAAATTGAAAATGCTTAATTGGCTTCGGCCAAAGCCGAACCAAATTAACTGGTTACCAATTCCACGTCGATTTCAAAGGCACGTTAAATTCACGCGTAAACGAACGATATCCATTCGGTTGGAGTCAATTTGCTTGTTATATGTATTCTAGTTACGATGTTTGTGTCTCGTAACGCAATATTGTAGAAATGGTATTTTGCTAAAAATATAAAATCTTGACCAACTTTAGCTGCTATTTGTTAGTTTTGAATGTTATGACTTATAATATAAAATATTAAATTATTGTATTACTTACTAGCACACCCGCTTTGTCACCTGTGTTAAATCAGAAACAATTTTCAATTGTGATAACTTTTTTATTTAACCAATTGAAATAAACCGAGTTAACCGACTAATTTCAAGACTACATTTTAATATGTTAAGCCGTTTCTGCGATTAACATGCTTAAACGCATAGACAAACAGACAAACAAAAAACAAAAAAGAAATCATTGTTTTGGGTCTATTACGTTGATAAGTTCATCTATTATGTTGATGAGTGCCCACTATAACATTTTTTCTTATACATAAACCATGCACAGACAGCGATCAGTTATATTTTCATTATATCTAACGATTTTATTCCATACTATTCTTATCCTTACTTCCTTTTAGTAGTATATACAAAAATAGGAGTATATCATAAATATTAAATCAAGTATTTAATTTAGTTGATTTATTATGCCCAAATATTCTGTAAATATCTCGAAGCACAACAAATATACATTAAATTACAAATAAATTGTTGATTCACCATTTCATTTTTTTGTACAAATACCGGAATACACGGAAATTCTGACTACAGTTACGTTTCGCATTATAAAATATGCAGATAAGTTACGGGAATTGATTCAAAGCACAAAAGAGGCGAAAGCTGTCTATACTCTATAGGCAGAGGCGAGATTTCGACAGTAATTTCCCGCGAGGCCACACCTTTATCTCACGATACTGCAAATATTTTGAATTACACATACAAATAAATCTTCTCGTTGCAAACGCTAAATTGCCCCACAGGCAATTGGGGCAAATCTTTATTTTATTTCACGTTTAAATATTAAATAATTCATCAAGTTGTGTTTTGTTAGCCTTTTCGATGTAATGTTTTTTTAAAGTAAATTTATTATTTATCTACATAAATTTATGAAAGATACAGTATATTATACAGACGGAACAATTTGAAATTTAGCATAGTTTTAAGTGATAAATGCAGAAAGTCTGTGTTTTTTTTATTTTAATGCATTAGAAAAAATAAGATGCATATAATATATTATAATATTAATTAAATATTATACCTAGACGAAGTTACATGAATTCTATGTGGTGTAGTGTGACAGCGTCTTATTGTATACACGATGCTAATGGGTTCGATTACCACTTGGAGGAATGATTATATTTAAATTATTTTTTTTTCTCCGCTCTGGTAGCAAGACAGAACGGCATTAGTCCAACATTCGACCTGCAATATTTCTAATTTTGACGAAACATCAAGAGCTGAGTCATGACACAAGATTCTCTCTACCTACTCTACTATGCGAAAAAAGGCATGAAGCTGTACACAGCACATTGTGTTTAACAAACACTTTTCTACAGTGACATACAAGGTGCTAAGACAACGGGTGTTCTACAAGTCCAAATGTAGTAATGCCTTGAAGTGTATTTATTTTATTTCTACATTGCGTTGTTGTTCGAGGCGTTCGTACAAATCCTCTTTGATAGAAGTGGTGTGTACTAACAAAATCCAGATGCAGGTGGCGGCAGAACAGCGCAATTCGGGAACAAATCACGTCGTCTTCGTACATTTTGCGGCTTTCCTTTTCTCTGACATTTGATTAATGCACTTGCGTTCACCTCTGAATACAGTATAATAAAAGAAAAAGAAACTACTGCTATTGTTAGTATTGGCTTTAATTTTTTACTTAATTATAACATTTCAGATAACTCAAGAGATCAACTAACATTATAGTATTAATTAAAAGTAACGTTTAAACAAAATATTTTTAAACTTTATGTGTTTTCAAATTTCAAGAAGCCTTTGTGGTTGGTATTAGTAATGCAGTATGATTTTTAATACAATTGTATTAACTTTATCTGTACCTATCTGTCCATCAGTCAGAATATATTGCAAATCTATTGTGATTAACTTGTTGTAGGTAGGATTTTCTTCAAAAGTGTTTGAACCGGAATGACAATACATTATTTACATAACAACAACCTGATGTCATTACCAGGATAACGAAGATAATGAGAAAAGCGTATTTCCTTTAGTTTATTTTCAAAGTAATCTGTTCAATGATATTTTGATTGAATCGATCGATGCTCATTACTTTAAGCTCACGTCGGCAAACCTACTAACTATTGCAACGTCGTATTTAAGCTATAAATTCTATTACAATACTTAACATCCTTAGAAAATTATTAGAGTTTCAATATAAAAAAGATTCATTGCCACTATTTGACATAAGGATTTCTGTCGTCACACGACTCCTAGTACCTAGCTCAAAACATGGGCTCACGATGCTGATGATTAACATAAGACTACTACAAACACTACATTTACTCTCATCAACCAACATCAATATGTAAGATATATCCATTACATTTTCTCAAAAAACTCTTTACAATCTTAACGAAAATTATATAAAGTATTTAAATTTTCAGATTCTTTATATCCCACCATTACAAGTTTTATAAATAAGCAAGTAATATTTATTATTTTGCGTTGCTACGCTTTGTTTATATAAGAGTCGATTAAATGAAACAGTAGACCCTTAAGGCGTACCTTATCCAGATACAAAAAATAAAACAAAAACATTTTCTTTAGCGGTGAATAAGATTTATAATATCTTTTGAGCTTTGTTCCCTAATTCTCTTAATAATAAAGCAAGTTACTAATTGATAATCTGTTATAATTATTTCAATTCCTTCAGTTCAATCTCTGTATTCTTGGAATATTCTACTTAATTATTGTAATGAAATACAATAAATAGTGCTTATCATTAATTTTAATAGTTATTTTAGTTATATATGTATATCTTTTGTAAAATAAATACGTTACTATACAATAAGAAACAAAAATGAAACTTAATTTTATTAATTATTAAAGGTATCTGGTTTATACAGCTCCCTATTAAATTAAATTAATTCAACTTTTTTTTCCGGATAGCAGGGTACTCAATAATAACCTTATGTTAAGACACTCCGTTCTCCATTAATGAAATTACGTTACAGAAAAAGTAAGCACGTATTGGGTTAGTATGTTTGGTAGAAAGAGAAGCTCAGACAGTGGAAGCGAGATTAATGCATATATTAAAGGGGTCCCTTAGACCTATGTAAACTTGGATCATAAGGCCCCGAGCTCTTCTCTGTGCAACACGACAAGCACAGTGAATCTATGGAATGCTAAGTAGTTTCTTCTCATACGTATAATTTAAAGCTATAAGTAAAATACGGTACTTTAATATACTAAAACTTTGTTGCACTTTTGTTAAATGTGTGGGATTAATTCGATAAACAATGAAAATTGGTAAATCGTATATAAAGCAGTGAAGGCTACGAGTACTTTGGCAAGTAACAATGGGACTAGGCACAATACATCTGCTCCACAGTATTGCTGTAATGCGGCGAACATTGACACTGTCCGCTTCAAAATCTTTTGATTATTTTCTTATTGTTTTCTTACAATACTTTATCGAGGCCAATCATGGCGCAGTAGGACAGCTTCTGGCTGTAAACGCGATGGTTGTTGGTTTGATTATAAAACTTGAAGACGAATGCTTCTTGCTGATTATATATTATAATCATTATATCATTATAATCCACGTTCTGCTACTTAAGACAAAACACGTCGTTCGGTTTAGCCACTTGACAAGCTTTGTTTCAATTTCGAACGGAAACTGGAGAAAGCAGTGTCTTGACACTATGTTCTTTCTTACTACTCAGCTGTATGGGAAAAAACGTGAAGCTGCGAAAAACTTATAACACCTTATGCATATACTAAATAATACTTTATACGTTGTCTGCAAGTTATTGTCATATACAAAAAAAAAAGGAATTTTTGAGTTTTTCTCTCAGTCAGTTTTTCAGTAGTAGTAACATTATCACTCTAATGGTTAGGGCAAAGTATCACTCGGCAAATCTGTAACAAACTAGATACATAAAACATTACAAATTATTTTAGGACACAGTTACAAATAGCTGGGTTTATTTCATCATTCGCAATATTAATATGTCAATTATTTAACACCATTAATATAATCTATCGATCCATCCATTCATTAATTGAGGCTATCGTGGGACATGTGTATGACTTAAAACGCAACTAGTTTTGGGTTAGATTTCTACTATGGAATGATTTTATTTTATTTACTATCATTTCCCTTTTTTAAAACAAAACTCGATATTGAGGTCGGCCAGTTAATACGCAATATAATGTCTCAATTTTGGGCAGTCGTGGCGCAGTGGCACAAAAGTGTGACTGTAAACGACTGGTTGTGGGTTCGATTCCAACTCGAGGAGGAGGAAACATTTATTATTTCCATTTTCTTCCCTCTAGAGTCAAGGCAAAGCGCGGCGTTAAGTTCCGCCACTTAACACGCAATGCCTCCGAAATTTGGCAGACACTTTCTGGGAACGGAGTCTCGTAATACTAGGTTCGCTCTGCCTGCTGTGTGCAGGATACATGTGTGCGTGAAGCGTTGAAATGTCTCATTTTCGGATGGGAATTGGAGAACATAGTATGTGTAAACACACACAAAAAAACTCAAAGCTGTTTTTTTTTTATAAAATTTGATTTGAGGGAATCCTTCCAGCAAAATGATTTCTATTGAAAACTCAAAAATTATGTAGTTTCACTAAAAGTGTAACCACATTCAAAATACATATATAATCATATTACATATCAAGTTCAGACAATAAATATAATCTATTGTTATGAAATTCGTTGAAACCGCAACATTTTTTAAAAATCTCTTTTACAAAATAATCAGAAATACAAACTTTAAAAAGATTCAGCAGTTAAATTCATAATCTGAAAAAAAAAGTTACATAAAATTGTATACGAGCTAATGATAGGAAGAAAAGTACGAGTTAGACCTGACTCAAAGGGATCCTTCTTTTTAGAATGCACCGCACGCGCCCGAACGTCGGGAAATTGAAACTTTATATTTGAGCACACTTTATCTGACCGAACCTGGGACCCCTCCAGCGACGAATTCATCCATTCAAATAAAATACGTCGAAATTACTTTAGAACTTTATATAACTTTAATAACATTCGATGAATTGCCCGAACGACCCTACTTATTAATACATATTAAAGTTAATCTTGCTTTTGTTCACGGTGAGGCGCATTTGTGTAATATAAGCGCAGTTCGCCTCTGACCTTATACATGTTTCGTTTTTCCGAATGAAATCTTTGTTGTTGTAGTTGCTTTATGATTTTTTCCGTGTAGTAGGGTAGAGAGAGCCTAGTGTCGTGACACTGTTCTTCACTTCCGCCCAAAATCGAGGCATTTCGTGTTGAGTGACTAAACTCAACGACACGCTTTGTCTTCAGTAATTCACCGAGCAGGAATCGAACCCACAAGCAATCGCACTTACAGTCAGACGCTGTCCCAATGGCCTTTTATTTTTGTTGTAGCAAAGTTAGAAATATATTTGTGATAAATATTTTTATTCTTCATTGACTTAAATGATTGCTATTTGTTATTTGACTTTATTTTACTACAAAATAATCCTCAACTACAGACAAGACTGTGCTACTATTTAAATTTTACTTCAAGAGTAATTTCGCTTCGCGTTAACAGTTCCGTTTTATTGTAACTTTCTGCAAAATCATTCCGCATCCAGACGATTCCGAGAAAAGCTTTACTAATAATAAACAATGTTTTACTGTGTAGTACTATGTAAGTTATAAAGATATTTTTATAATTATATTTTTTAGTAAAAGAAATACTTTTAGGAAATATATGGAATACCAGGAATCACATGATATTTCTACTGAGCTGGTCTAAATTCACGTCGATCTGACGGACTTGGGACATATCGAAATTAGAACAATCCTAGTATTGGAATCAACTCATTAGTGATAAAATATTTATATAACCCATAGTATTTTGTGAGGCCATCGTGGCTCAGTTTGAAAGCGTCTGGTTGCGGGTATAATTTTTTACCCAGGGAAATGATTTGTTATTTTTTTTATTTTCTCTCATCTTCTTCTTTATCAGTTAAAATAAAAGGCAGTGATGAGTCACTCAATACATAATTTCTTCATTTCGAACACTAACTTCTCCCTGACCACACTGCTATGCGAGAAAAAATGCGAAGGTGTAAAATAAAAATGAATTGTCTTTTTCCTGAGTCCTAAAACAGAATTAGACCGCTGAGCAATGGAAAAAAATAATTAAGAGCGTAATATTAATTACGGTCTCTCTGCTTACCACATACAGAATTATAAAAAAATATATACAGTGTATTTCATTCATTCACTAACTCCAAATGAGGGTACTCGAAGCAACATTGACTAATTCGATAAGGTTAATGATAACATGAAACATCACTTGTTATCGTTTCGCGAATTATCAATAAATTAATACAGAATCTTGTTACCCTAGTAACATACGTAATTAATTAACTCGCCTTGATTTAATCGTTACCTTTTAGAGGAATTCGTGCTATTATGTTTAAAATTAAACAAAAACAGTTGCATTATATTTCCGGCTAGCAGTATAGTCAGAGAGAACTTAGTGTTAAGACACTCCGTTCTCCATTTTTCATTGAGACATCGCGTGTTAAGTGGCGGAATCCTCCAACGAAATAGATATAGTACAAAAATCCTTTTATTGTAGAAACGCTTCAGTGAATGCGATATATTTATGAAGTGTGAGTAACGAATTTTTGTAACTTCACGACACCAACATTTCAATCTTTGTGAAATCAACATGAATTTGCATACAAAAAGCGCTATCTTTTTAGCATAAATCGATTTACCTATTCTCTTTCAAAAAGATTTTCCTTTTCAACTTCAAAGCCGAGTTATTTGTAAACAAAGTAAAAATTGCTCTTGGGTATTACCAAATAAAAGTTACGCCTTTGCCTGAATATCGTTTCCCACAATTTTGTTATTATTTGTTGGTATTCGACAACCTTAGGCCTAAACTTTATTATTATTAAGTTTTCGCTTCACTATTTTTATTACTATTATTATTCACACGTATATTTATTTGTACTTAAGCAATAGAATCGATTGTAAAATAATGAGAAGTGGGTATTTTTTTAATTTGTAAATGTTACTGTTACATAAAAAAATATAACCTAATACACAATGGCTGAATAGCCGTGAGCGGAGTGTCTTGACACTAACTTTTTAACTACCCTGCTTTTCTTATGAACAATATCTGAAAAGATTGAGTATCTAGTATTTTACTTACAAAACTCTATTTATTATTATTATTTGTCGATTAACAAAAAATCTTTTAAAAAGACTGTCTATTTAATCTTTTCGCCCGCACCTGACTACACTTTTTGAATTTGCTGTAGTTCTCCTTACCAGTTTAATTTTTTAAAACCGTAAAGCATAATTATAAATATTTTAATGTAACGTGACAATGATTTGACTGGACCAAATTATATTATTGCTCAGTTGACCCTTTTACGGGAGAGTGAAAAGAAATGTTCCTACAGAGAGATATACATGCAAGGTATTTTTTGAATATTGTGTATTATTTCGTTTCTTTAAGTTCATTTAGAATGTAAAATAATCAATAATAAAAGAACAAAGAGGTATTTTTATAAAAATACACAATGCACGATATAGCGTTCGTATAGCATATATAGCAACCATTGAAGCCGAACGATACATCGACTGGCCGCAAAAGATAGTAAATAAACATTTTGAAATAATACAGATATATATCCAGTTGTGCGTATTGTAGTCTAGTTCTAGCCACGCTTTTAACTCATGTAACGAAAATAGTGGATATGGATCCACTACAAAACAATTCAGCCGCGGAGAATAAACAGACAATCCCAAAAATCGGAAACTCCCTGGGGCACATCATGGTACACATTTTTTACTATTTGTTAACAGACAAGCTACAAACAATATGTTCACTTCAATGTATAAACAATACAAACCTTTGTTTAAACATTTAGAATGTATTGAGAAAAAAATGGAACAAAAATTTTATATCAAATGTTTTTTTTTGTAGTAGAAATACGTACCACAAATATAAGAACGTTCAATACGTATTATAAATTGATAATAAATAATTAACTGTTTCAGTTTCTTTTTTAAATTTCGGGTGAAAAGTGGAAAACGCTGTAGAAAACTGTGAAAAAACGCGTGAAACTTATTATAAATAACTGTTTTATATTTTTTACCTGTCAACCGTAAATATAGATTAAATAATAATTGTAACTTTTTGAACTACGCGGACCTCGTAAAAGAAGATTCTCAGAAATGCAGGCTAATTAGGATATGCTCAGAAACAAAATATATACTACTATTTAAAATACACGCCTGAATACTTCTGTACAGAAGCAAATGGTAAATGGAATGCAAAATGAGTAATATGACTTTTTATGAAATGTTCACATCTCTCAAATAATTTGAATAATGAGGTCATTTCATATAAAATGATGATTGTACGTAATAACCATTTAAATAAGTATGGAATACTGATATACTCTTACTTATATTACATATTCTATATTCAAGTATTGTTTTTAGAGTAATAAAGGAAAAATAGCTTCATGCTTTTACTATAAATAGAGATATTACGTGTTGAGTGGCGGAACTCACCGCGGCACTTTGTCGTAGGTTCCAGAGCAAAGGAATTAAAGTAATTTAAATATACCAATTACAATCCAAAAATCCTATAGCGCGCCAGTGATCTTGATGTGCAGCTTGTTTCCATTCTGCTACTTGTGACCAATATTTATCTGATACTTTTAATATAAGTAAATTATTTCACTCAACACAGAAATATTTGACACAAGACCCAAAGTAATTAAAAATATTTTCACATTATTTTTAAGGCAGGCACTTGTGCGATAGATTATGCTTAACATGAATATGTGAATTGAAAAGAATAATAATATTTTTTAAAAATTCTTTAACTAGAGCTAAAAGCTATTAGATGAAAAACAAATAAAATACTTCCAGTACTAGTATAAAAATATAAGTACGTATACGTTCTGTCCAAAAATTCGTTATATAAAACTAAAGCCCTGAACTAAACGAAGACATTACAAAAACTAACGTAAACGGATTAAATATTCACGATGAAATATTATGAAAAAGAATAAGATCACAAAGTGCGAAATTTGTAATTTTATCTCCTTTACTGCAGTGATACAATCTCTGCAGTTTTATTTGATATTCAACTCTTCTAGAGCAAAATATAAGTCAACTTTGCGAATGAGAACCGTTCAGCTATTATGATTTCACTTTAGAAGCTTTATCTTCTTAAACTGACTCAATAGATTTAATATTTCTTTTTGCTCATCTCAAAAATAAAATACGTACAGTACCTCTTTGATTTGACACATTTTGAAATTAAAATATTGTAAGTACATTTCTGAGAACCGGACGTTTCGAATCTTTTAGAATATATACATGGGTAGTCCGTATTCCCTAGATCATATGTTGTTGAAGTAATAAATACACCTGTGACTGAAAATTCAATTACCTATTTTTTTTCATTTTAGAAGTTTTTAAAAAACCTATATTATTATTAATAATAATTCAAACATAAGTATAAATTAAAAAACAAAAGAAATAAATATTTACCATTATTAAACGTCACAGAGCAACTAAAAGAAGACAGATAATTACAGAGTTAACGCTTTTGAAAGTTTCAAGCATCCTTTGGTGATACAGCAGTTAGACACTTTAGCACTTGAACGCGTGGAGACTGCACAACGTCATACTGATCTCGTTAACAACCCCTTTCCGGCTTCACCTCGTCACTAACTACGATCTCAACTGAAAGCTCAAAGTGTTATATTCAATTCATTAACAAAATCGAAAAATAATTATGAAAATATAAATTGGGTTATGAAAAATACAGATAGATATAAAAAAGATATTATTTTTTTTTTGTTTCGGTTGTGTATTTAGGAAAAGGCGAAGCGTCACTCGATACGCAATGGATGTCGGAGAGAGAGGTGTCTTGACACTAGGCCCTCTCTGACTACGCTCGTATGCGGGGAAAAATGGGAAAATGCTTAAAATAAACAAATAATTACTATCTTAAGTTCATTCCACCTTTATAGATGTACATACATAATGTGAGGATGATGATGTGCGTGGGTTTAAGTGTGTGTGGGATGGGCGTCGTCGTGGGCGCATCATCAAGTTGTAAACCAAATTAAGAATTAAAATTGAATGTAAAATATATACACTATTTATTTATTGTGTGGGTTATTTACATATTTTTACTGTGCACGAATATAGCTTTTTCAAGAAATAACAATTTATGAATTGATTGAAAGCTTTTTATAGTATGAGCGCGAAAGTGAATTAAGTGAACTTAATGGACTACTCCATACTTTTTTTATGGCATTGTTATCTTCATACATCGTTCAAGTATTAAATATAAAGTAGTAGTAGTAAAATAATTTTAAATAAAGTTAAGAAAATAATTTAAAATAAAATAAAGATTACTAGCTTTTATAGATTTGTCATGTATTTGACAATTTGGGCATATTATCACACATATATATATATATAATAAATCATTTTTTCTCTTTTAAGATAAATAACTTAATTCAGTTATGAGATAAAAAGTATAACTCTTCCGATTTTTAACATTATTTTGTATTTTTAATAAGTTAATTGATACATCTTATTACGCGGTCACTATTACAAATGTAATAAATAATTACTCACAAAGCAAAATGAAATACAAAAATACTTTAGATGATTTAATTTGATTCTAAAATGTGGCTCCAAGTGACATTGACATGTTAGCCGAAAAGAATATTTTAAGAATATTTATGGAAAGTTCAGAGAATTCAGAGTTCACCAATAGTTTTGTCTTACAAAGCATAATTTAAAACGGTACCTTGTTTTTAATGTTATATAATAAAAAAATGAAAAAAGAAACATTGTTAATAAAACTGCTAAAAAAAATGTTGAAATTTAAATGTTTGAGGACATAGAAATTCTAAAATCTTTTATACGGCCGACAGTATATGAATATTAATTACGAAAGGACGCAAACATTTTAAGCGTTCGAGTTTTGATCTCTTCGTTTATTTTCTCCACGTTAAATAAATCACCGAGTATTAAATTCTAATCACGAAAAGACTCTAAACGTATTCTACAAATTTTCAAAATGTCCCCATTTTAAATATCCAGTTTGTATATTAAATGTTATAACTGTTATAACTTATACTATAATCAATTATTAAAAATATTTAAGACTGTTAGTAATATTATATAAACTGGCTGATGATCGAATCGAATCGAAATGAGGAAAAATAATGTCAACGGAGTATGATAAACATATTGTATCAAAAAAACATGTCGCCATGTTGTGGCGCAGTGGCACAAGCGTGGTATTTCCATTTTCTTCGCACTGGTGTCGAGGTAAAGAGTTAAGTTCGGCCTCTTAACACGCAATGCCGTCAAATTCGGCGGAAGGTGGGAAACAGAGTAGCTTAATATTAGGTTCCCTCTGCCTACCCTGTTGTGTGTGGGATACAGCGTGAAGCTAAAAAAAAACAATAAAACATTTTTTAAACTCTTTTTCCGCTTTGTGCTTTATCTCGTGTAGCAGGGTATTCAAAGAGAACCTAGTATCAAGACACTCGTTTCTCTGCTATCCTTACGAAGTGCTCAAACGCACTTTGAGCGGAAGTAAAAAAAATAACGTATAATCATTCCCCCAAGTCAGAATCGAATCCACAACGATCGTGTTAACAGTCAACTGCACCATTACACGTTCCAAACAAATTATTATAATAAATTAAAACCAAAACTTCTTTTGACTTAAAAATACGTAATGATACATGCGAATGGCATACGTTAATTAGAAGCGTTATTCGATAACCATTAATTACGGCATGTTGATTGAATGATTGGTCAGAATGCGAACCTGATTGAGACTCCCCGAACGTAAAATTAAATAACCGATGAAAACGTTCCGCCGAAACGCTCACATAAACTCTAATTGCAAAGTGTTTGTACGTAAAAGTTTAAATTTATTTCAACATAATAAAATCGTTTTTGTTAAGATTTTAGCACATTTTTTTAGCAAATATTATTTGTTGTTGATGTTACACTGTCAACATTTCTCTATTAACCATCAGGTTTATCTTTAATTCGGCAAAGTGGATTAAAATTTTAGTTTTATAATATTACCTACTATAATATTCTTTCTATATTTATCTAATATTTGCATTTTAAAATTGAATACACATACACGTACCAACGAGTAATAGATTTGTATAAAAAAATACTACGTTATTTTAACCCTAACAGGTACCTAATAAGAACTGTTATCTTAAGTGTTAGTTGTAGCAATTAGAAAATCTTAATACTAATCATATATACAACTACTAGATACTAGACAAAAAATGTAGTAATTCTTGATCCAAAGAAGATTTCCCTTATAAATCTAGTAATATAACTCACTAGTTTTACGCCTTTTTATGTTACAAGGTCGGCTGATACACAACAACAAGCTTAAATATGTTGTTTACAAGTCGATATCGTAATTGAAAGCATATATAAGTATAAAAGGAACATTACGATCCCGAGCAAATCTCATTGTGGCCCGTCAGTCGCACGTCTCACCATATTCTACTGAACAGATTACCTTGGGTTTGAATTTCAGTACGTGAAACTTTGAATATTTTAGTTACAGCTCCACGCTTCCTTTACAGCAGAGTAGTTACAGAGAATCTAGTGTCGAAACACTCCGTTCTCCACTTTCCGGCCAAAATCTACAAGTACGTATTAAATAGCCGAATAAACGCTGCAAAATGAATTTATTTAATTAAATAAATTCATTACTTTGGTATAAGTAGAAATTCACAAAAAAAAAATATAATTTTCAAGTATTTTAAATATTTATTGTGAATTCTCGTATTCAAACTTAGTTAAAAAGTATTATTTGCTTTCAATAATATTGATCTTCGTGCCAAAGCGAAATCTTAATTACAAGTTACACAGTCGTTGATTAATCGGTCGGTAGTGCGATAGAAATAGAGTGATCAACGTGTGTACATTAGTCAACCATCAATCGTGAAGGAAGTGAGTAGTGCCAGTGCAGGCAGGCGATTTGTTCCAGAATTGCATTGTATCTACGACACCTGAAACTCATTTTCTTTTTACTTTGAAGATAGAACTTGTTAAAAGATTATATGTGATATTTTTAATGTAACCTGATCCTTCTTCCTGTTATTGTTGGATAGACCGATTTTTTTTCTTATTTTAGTTTCTTAAGTGAAGAAACGCAATCTCCATTTTAACTTTAATCTTATGTTTTAAAATGTCCTATTTATATAATCAAACCTTAAATAATGATCAGAACAGAAAGTGGGGTCGATCACCACTCATAAATATACAAAAATCATTGTTTTAATATCAGTAATTCAGATTTACGGACTGCCAAGATGATAAACAGAGTTAGCTTATGTTATCTCTTCTATCTACTCCGCCAAAATTAAGAAGATATCTGGGTTACTTACGTAAATAGTTGAATATGTAATGTTACAAAATATACACAATATAAAAAAACACATGCAATTTTGTGAAAGAAATTAAAATTACGTTATATATTATTCTGACAATTTATTAAATCTGTTTGGGTTTTATTTCTATTACAAATTTTCCACTAGACAGGCGCTTGGTTCAGTCAAACAAAGTGCGCTCAAATATAAAACTTCAATTTCGACGAGCTCGCCACGTGCGGCGCCTTCGAATAAACACGCCCTTTGATCTGACCCTTCTTCATTGTGGGCACATTTGATTGTTTCATTATTGCGTATTCAATTTTAGATTGACATAATATATGTTTCGTATATAAAAAAGTTTTAAAAGCAACTAAATAATATTGAAGCTGTTATATTTTTTGCTGGGTTTAGTATGGAAAGCTTAAAACGTTTAGCTTTAATTCTACATAATCCATTTCATACTGCGCACGGAAAGTATTTGTATTTGTAAAAAATCATAAAAATATGATATACTTATATATGAAATGACTACACAAAATTTTACTAACTCTATGTTCTAAGTGTGACAAATAAAATAGCAAAATTGACATTAAGTAACACGAAAATATCAATTATAAATCCTATTCAATCTCTTTGGTAATGTAACAACAATGTGTAATAAATGACAATAACATTCATATATCATGAATAATTCTTAAGCATGGTAACCTGAAAATTCAATCTCCGAACAATGGGATCCTATTAGCATACAAAAGGTTTCACATATTTTACGCAAATCCGTTATATTTCGAGTTATCTCCTAACAAAAAGGCACGGCTTCTGACCTGAGAAATAAATTTAATTCGAGACTACGTTTTGCTTTGAAATATTACACTTTAATTGACGCTGGAAATTGGAGATTTGTTGACGTTATTATGAAAATGTAATAAATCTCCCACGACACCCTCACTGTTATATATCAAACTAGAGCAAAAATAGCTTTTGCGTTATTGAACTACTTTATATATCGTCATATACTCAACTAGATGTATTTTCATTGTACATACACATATATGTATGTATATCTTCCAACCAGGACACGAACTTGTGATCAGTGTACAAAATGGATGCTTCGTATTGGTATATAGTGATTAGTGAGGTGATCACCATTTGCTGTCACCATGGTAAGTGTGGTGTAATAGTGAAACAGTCGACTACCCATTAAATAAAATTTTAAATATTATCAAAACAATCAATACAAGTACTTTTTAGTCAATATTATCCTACACAGTATATATTTAACCAAACCTGCGTTAAATTCAGCGAATCATATTCACTCAAAACATATTTACTCGACAATTTTACAAAAATGTTGTCGACAAACAATCTTAAAGTAATTATGCCATTTCCAAGATCCTTGCGAAATTCAAATTTACATTAATATTCAATTCATAAGTCCACTTAATCATTCTGCATCAAACCATATCTCGTATTCTAATAGAGCTATTATGTTAATTTGTTTCAAATCAAATCATAGAAAGCAATAAGTTTTCTAGAAATTCAAGCCTAGTTCTTAAATAAAATTACTTTAGCCTAGTTCTTAAATAAAATGGGAAAATGTTAAACACAATGTTGCGTTCGTTTTGACATTGTAGGTTTTTTATCGCAATATTTAAAACGATGTGTTGTTATATTGTGAAATGGTCTTGATGATTATTTTATGTTATGGATTATTTAAAGAATGTCACAATGGGGCGACGGGAAACGTCTTCACAATATTCTACATAGATATTACCTAAACTAATATAAATATAAAGGGATAAGTGTTTGTAAGTTTATGTTTGAAGTAGGTTATCCTCTAAACTTCGGAACCGATTTCAAAAATTATTTCAGTGAGAACATTATGTCTGATCGCTACAGGTATATCTTTGGTTTGAATTAATTTATTTTGAACCAAATCAAAATAAAAGTTATAAAGTAATCTGGGAAAAAATCGCTATAGAAAATCTTCACATGCATACATTAGTATACATATCATTCTATGAATTTTTTTTAGCTTCACGCTGTATCCCGCACACAGCAGGGTAGGCAGAGGAAACCCAGTGTTAAGACACCCACTTTCCCACTTTCCGCTGAATTCGGAAGCATTGCGTGTGGCAAGTGGCGGAACTTAACGCCACGCTTCGCTGCGATACCAGAGCGAAGAAAATGGAAATATTAAATATTTGAGAATCGTAATAGTAAATATGTGGGAATCGAACCCACAGCCAGCCGTTTATAGTCACACCGCATTACGCCACAACTGGCCCCATATAATTCGATAAAATTATAAATTTGAGCAATTTGTCATTTAAGCGAGAAAAGTAGTTTACGCGGGCAAAGTCGGGCACGGACTGCTAGCAATTAATAATAATAAAATATTATATCACACACATCAAATACATGTTTATTGAATTGTATACGACAAGTCACGCTATGGTTCAATTAAGGGCGCGAGTAAGCGTGACCTGAAGAGAAACGGCTTAGAGAGTTGCTAACTTAATTCATTTTAGCGCTGTGTTTGATTTTCTGAGTAGACGACTCGCTCTTAGTGGATGAAGTAAGTTGCCATTAGACTAAATTTAATTACTTTACAAAGCCCATATTTATGTTATATTACTAATTTAATTTGTATTTATTCCTTCTTAATAAATAAACTAATTGTCTAATTTGTATTAGATCAACCAAAAATGGATTTACGTTGAAATAAGGACGATTCGAACCCTAACCATGACACTACTTAATTGTTTTCGAAAACTAAATTTATATACTCTACTAAAACTGTGTACCTGAATAATTTAGACGTATATACTTATCCGAGAACTCAAGAATGAGAACGAGTCAGTTGCGAGAACTAACTGAAAATAAAACAAATCACAAAGTTAAATTGACTTTCAAACCAGACTTATAACTTTGTAATAAACGTATGTATGTATGTATGTATGTTTTAATATATAAATTAGTAACAAGATGTAACACATTTGTTCATCATGTACATATTATACTCTGGTAAAACATGTTATTCGTAGCTATTTACTATAGTATAAGTATATTATAATAACAATATAGAATATGTTACTACGTTATCCCGGAACAATCTCCTTTGTATGTCTCGTGATATGACAGTGACCTAGTGCCAAATTACTCAGCTGGCTAGCTCAAAGCCATTTAATAAAGAAATCAATTAACTATTCTGAATTAATTATTTTACTTCGACCTTACGTTATTTCCCCGTAGGACAGAGTACTCAGCGTTCTCCCTAGTGTCAAGACACTCCGTCCAACACTTTCCACCCGAAACCACTTAACACATAATAACAATATAGAATATGTGTTAAGTGACGGAACTCAACACCCTCACTCTGCCTTAAATACTAGAGCGAATTAATTTATTTTATTTGCTTAAAAGTTTTTACACTAATATGTAAATTTCAATTCCAAATCCTCAGATGCCTTAATGGAACTTATATTACTAAGTAAATGTTTGAATATTGAAAATACGCCCACAGCTACCTCTGTGTACCTTTCAAATGAAGTGCGCCTTTCAAAGCGGAGCGTTTCGGATATTTAGTGTTCGACCAAAGGTCAGAGTTAAGCGGAAACAGAAGCCGTAGTCGATTGTTCAGCTCCTTCGTTAACTCTCGAGCAAAAATTTCTTGCCAAGTGTTAAATCACACAGTCATAGAATATAAGTTAAATATATATATGCACATTACAATTTATGATATTTTAATTCAATTTACTTATTTAAGTAGCATTAGTATATGTAATTTTATTTATTTATGTAATTTTATTTATACGACACATGAACGAAAATAGACCGTACATGGAATCGATTAAGGGTGTCGAGAAGATAATATTCTTTAATGTTGTTATGACTCTTGACATTATAATATGAAAACAATAGACTTCTATTTAAACGAACACATATTAATACGGACACGAAAATAGCCAAACATGAATATTGACATACAACTAACTTAGCCGTCATTTTTTCCTTAGGTAAACCTATCCGTATTTATTCTTTGAATCAGTTCGTTTAACCTTTTCAACAAATGTCAAAAGTAAGTAAATCAAATAGGTATGTATTATGTAAGCGTTAAATGTCACGAACTCTATATACAGTGATACATTCATTCCATTAGTTGAACGAGTAACGTATGCTCTAACGCCTGATCTTTCGCACAAAAGTTTTAGAATATGTAGAATTTTGGCCTTTGTCTGAATGTTGAAGTGCAAAAGTCTATACAAGCAAAAGCCATACAAAACTTTGCAAAATTACATGGTCCATTTGCATGTATGTATGTAAATTATAAAACATATTTTTGTTCTTATTTTTTACTTCCCTAATATTTATCTTTTTAACTTATATTATTTTAAGCTACAACAATATTTAATTCAAGAAGTTTTATAAGAATACGTATCCTAAATTCTATAATAAATTCCTAGTTTTCTTATTTAAAATATATTAGCATAGAAGAACAGACGTGTGGCTCTCACGGGAAATTTCTACCCAAGTCTCATTTCTGCGTATAAGTATTATAGACATCTCACACATTCTTTGTACTGTTGGTACATTTATATCTAAATATTTCTATTACTGGTAAATTTTATTGTGTAACAAAATGAAATTTATGCCTGTATAGCGTATTTATGACATTCGTAACTGAAACTGGTGGCTTTTGGTTTAAGTCCCACTTACAGAAATATGTATAATATAGGCATCGTTATATTAAGTTATAATTACTTTGCTTTGTTTATTTATTTTCAAGTCATCCATTTTTTTAAACAAGACAACTGAAAATCTTTATACTTTTTAATTTATAGGTTGGTAAAATAAATAAGACTTAGTAACTTATAAAGTCCCATTAAATTTCAAAGCAAGTATGTACTCATACATTAGTGTAAGAAACAATATTTCCTTTCACCTTCATATGTTTATACTATACATGACTAAACCACGTTTCCATTTCACACAAATGACTAGAGATAGAATGTTTCATCCTCGTGCAAAGTCCACATTCTGGCGGTAAGCCCCGAGTTCCCGAGGCGTTAGTAACGTTTTGTAGTAACGTGCATTTCAACTTTAGCAGCAACTGGCGCGGGTCGCAACCGCAATAGGATTACCGACAGCCCTAGAAGCCTGAGCGCGGCGGCTAATACGATTTTATTGTCAATATATAACTTTTTACAGCTTTCAACTTTACTTTCAGCCGTTTGTATACAACCCGCATATAGCGGACTGTAAATAACAACAAATGAAGAATAACGTCTGATTTTTACTTTTTTTTCGAACAGTGCAGAAAGAAAGCGTATAAGATGTTTCATTACTAAAAATCGTCATTCCAATGTATAATCCGTGAACAGGTTCTCGACTACTCTCATCATTTTGAAATATAATGAAATATGAAGATTTTGATATTCTATAATAATAACTTGCCCTGGAATATAGAATAACCATACAATATATTTTAAGTACTAGTATTATTTTAAGTAGTACGTACTAGTGATGCACTGATGCAGTGTTTAAGCTCAGTTGAGTCTTTAGTTCGTTCGTTGAATACGAAAAACAGAGCATTATTTGCCTGAATAATATCCTCTATTGCCACAATTTCAAATGTTTATATTGACCATAAAGATCCCTAGCCTAGTTAAGACAAAGCGTGCTGTTGATTGCCGCTACCCAATTGCGTGTTTAGTGTTTCAATATACGGAGATTTTTATTTCGGGGATTTAAAGTTGTAAAGAAGTCAAATATTTAATATTATAGATAAGGTGTGACTTAAACGACTGGTTGTGGGTTAGATTCCCACTCGAGGAACGGAGTGTCTTAATACTAGGTTCCCTCTGCCTACCCTGCTGTGTGCGGGATACAGCGTGAAGCTAAAAAAATAAATTGAAATAAGTACCCTACTAAAATTGACAACACACTTCGTTTTCCATTTCCCACCTGATTTTGAAACATGACGTATTGAATAGCGAGGTTTAACATCGTCCCAAGAATTATTATCAACCCAGAATATTAGAAGCCTTTAATATCTATATTGTTTGTTAGTTATCTTTATCCTAAACACGTTAATATCACGAACTAACTGTTATTGCTCCAATAAAACAA
Source organism: Dryas iulia moderata (assembly GCA_019049465.1). Lineage (NCBI taxonomy): Eukaryota > Metazoa > Arthropoda > Insecta > Lepidoptera > Nymphalidae > Dryas > Dryas iulia. The sequence goes on from CM032429.1 coordinate 7,732,544, forward strand.
TTTATTAATAACACAAATAAGTATAATTTTTAAGATCACATTAAGTAGTTTGGATTATTATTTCCCTAATTGCAAGAATAAACCATTACAGAATTTTCGCAAAAAATTGAAGATGTAAAGAAGGTAATAATACTGAAAGTTAAGTGCCGTAACATTTACAGGCAGCTCAAAGAAAAGACAAGGGCCTTACTTAACGGCGTCTACAGTTAGGGTACTGTTACTTCGGAAATGTTTTTTCTTGATTTATTTACTACATAACGAATAAAAATATTAATTTACATAATAACTTTAAGTATAAAAATTATTTTTTATATCACTTTTACAATTATTAATAAGCAAGTCCTATAGTATGGTGGCTCAATTAGACAGCATTTGATCGTAAATACCATGACTATGATTAACATCCCCACATGAGGAATGATTATTTTAATAGAGACATTAACTGGAAAACCAAGAGACATACAAGGCTCTCTCTGCCTTTGCCATACAAGATAAAAAAAAGAATTATACCCACCACACTCCTACAGCTGTATAAAACCTAAGCATAAACCTTTTTTATTTATATAACATAGAATTTATTACCCTTGAAACGAATAACTGTTACAGCAAACGATTATGTGTTGTTTATGTATCAATTTGACGCCGGCCATAAAAAGAATGGCTTGATTTACCGCACAATTTTAAAACTGTCCCTATTACGTACTGTGACACCTTCACAAAAACGTATACTAAATCACAGGACATACTTTACGTGTCATACATAACTGAACTCTAAATAGAAAGAGCAACGTTTTATAGAGAGGCTTTTAAAAATATGTATGTAGTACGTATTTTATGTTTCAATTTATATGAGGTATAGAGATTTTTTCTTCTTTAATGTCATAAAAAAGTGCAAATTTATTTTTAAATTAGTTTAATTTATACTAAAATGTATGTTTTAAGTTAATATAAAAGTATTAATTAGTTTGTATAAGTATGTTTCTCAAATATAATCTTGACGTACATATTTATATGTTTAACAATATTTAATTTTACCACATGTATAATAATTAATAGTTTAATGTTTTTAAGCCTATATGTATACTAGTTAAATTAAATTTATAATGTCATATTCTTTATCTTTTAAATTATTAATATGGTTATTTAAATGTAATAATAAAAAAATATATTTATAAATTAAACTCAAAATGAACTCAAAGCCGTAATTATTACAATTAAAATAAATAAAAAAAAACATTAACGTATCGTCGTTACAAACAATGCAGAATATTGTAAATTTTTGTTCTACTATAAAGAAATAAAATACTGATTTTGTCTGTCGTTTTGTCTAACTATTTTAATAATATATTTATATACAATGCAACCACTGTACCTTTATGTTTTTGCAGGTAAAATATTTTCTATGCCGGGTTTAGAACTCACAACCCTCGCTACTTATTAAATACGTCTCGGCTACGCCCTAATAGAGTAAAATTTTGTTATTTTTAGCATTTAGCCTTTTAGAGATTTACATATTTCATTCTATTACATGAAAATAATTCTTCGTACTGGAGTATTTCGCTTATATTTCAGTAAATAATAAAATATCCTCTCGAACAAATGTGGCTAAGCTAATAGAAAATTCACGATGAAAGAAACCCTCACAAAAAATCTGCCAGCCCTTGTCTCTATAACAGACGAAATTGCTCGTAAATATTATGGGACTTCACCGGAACATTATTACGGCCGTACCTTTAATCTTTATTACTAGATACTTAATTTTTAACGTAAACAACAAACTCCCAATAGAAATGTCAATAATGAGAACAACAAGTTGAATATTGTGACCCGCAATTAATATATGTAAAGTTTAGAAATTTTTAAACTTAGGAGGGAGCTAGTAGTGTCGTATAGCGTCTACCTGTAAATACGACGGATTGGTCACAACCAATTGAACTCACAGGTTCAATTCCCCTTTGGGGAGTGATCATATGCACGTAGTGTCTCTATTTTGGGCGGAAAGTGGAGAACACCATGTCACGACACTAGGTTCTCTCTGACTACCTTCTCCTTTCATACAGAAACCATCACTATTACATAAATGCCCATAACAAGTAACGAAAAAGAATTTGAAATTATGCAACAATATTCTAAAAGAATTTACTAAAACATTCTCATCGTCGAAAACAAGTTAAGCTCTATAGTTCAAGCACTTATTTTTCGCATCGAACCGCGATTAAGTGGAACAATAGAACAGATAGGGCAACCCATGAAGCTGAGCGCATAGACGATTTAATCCTTTTTCTTTCTTTGCTAACGTATCGCCTGCTCATGGGGCTTTCATTGTCGTACTTGTACCCATTGTGCAACAATATTCTTTAGTCGCTTGTTTTACCTCCCTATATTTAACAAAGCGAAATCTGTTTTGTTTGAAATGGAATCGATTTCTCGCGCTAAAGTAATGAAAGTTATGTTTATATTGCAAATATAATTGTAGTGATCATTAAAATAAATGCTTGGATGAACATTCAGAGCGTTCACATGTGCATGGCAAGATAGTACTGCTATGCAAGGACAGCAAATTATTTTTAAAAACACATTTATGAATAAGGCTGTCAATTTGTAAATTGACGGCGCGTTATACCTAAACAGCGAAATAAGTACGGAAACTACTATATTGTTACTATACTATTGTTAAATTAAGTCAGTTTTACTTAATGTTGCATATATATTTTTTGTATAATATTATATTAATTTTGGCATATATATTTTTGGGAAATGTGAGAGATTATTAAGAGATGGTTTTTCGATTTTGTGATAGGAATGAGAAAATGGAGTGGAATGAGATTTCAGATTTTACCAATAGCAGAGTGAATTGAACGTAAAATGTGAAAATAACGAGTCTTTATGGGTGACAATTAGCAAAAATATAATTATGTATATATGCTCCTGTAAAAAACAATACGTAGTTTGCAAATATATTACGTTATAAATTTTCCCACAAAAAATGTGAATGTTATATTTCAAATATAATTAATAAAAATATATATATTAAATTATCAATTAACTACGCTAAGTACTATTATAATACATACAAACTATTGCACAACCCCATTTTTAATGAAAACGTAAAAACTAATCTTTATTCCTCATATATGGGTATAATAATTTAGTTCTGGTTCAGGTTCCTGTACCGCATATTTTAATACTAAAAATATATTTAATGGAAAAGCTTTTTGTTAATTTAGTTATATTAATAAAGAATGTTCCGCTTGCCTAAATTGTTGTGAATTAAAAACAGTGTATTGTATTAGTAGTAGAAACATTTTTCAAAGTAATTGTGAAATACTGTAGCGCTGTTGTGCACAAAGCGGTCACTCTTAATTATGAAAGCTTTAAAATTTTCACTATAAACTCTATTATTTTTGAAGTATTCAACATACATACCTACCTCACACGAACGTCCTGTATTCCTGTATTTCCCACAATATCAGGTTGTAAAATTGAATGATAATTAACAAGCATTTCATATACGTTTGTAATGTATTGTCTTTCCACGACTAAAAGCGCATATAATAAAAATATTTAATACTAGCTCCCGCTCGCGGTTTCGCCGTGTGAACTACGTAACTGTTTCGTTATATTGCAACCCTCGGAGGTAGATTTTTGAAAAATAAAGTAGCTTATTGTTAACCTTGGATTATCAATTATATTTATACCAAAATTCATTACAATCGGTCAAGCGGTTTAGATTTTTTATATAAACTTTCATCCCCTATTTTAACCCTTTAGAGGTTGATTTTTGAAAAAATAAGTAGACTATGTTTGACACAGTAATTTTTACTACTATCATACTAAATGTCATTCAAATCGGAACGGTAGATTAGCCGTGAAAACGTGACAGACAAACAGACAGATATTCGCATTTATAATATAAGTATGGATTATATAAAAATATATCTGTATTTGATTTCTGTTTTTTATATTTTAAAATTATTCACAGATATAGGAAAATGAAAAACCTTTTTGAGAAACCATTAAAAAATTTGAGCTCAGTTCTTGAAGCGCACATTGAAATCCAGCTAAGAGAATGGTACCTAATTATTAAATTTATTGTACATTTGTGTGTGTTATTCACACAATTAGGATATTGGAAAACATTTTTAGATATCGTAATTTTGACGTAGTCAATTTTGAAACACATAGCTTAGTGGTCAGAGCGGTTAGACGGTTTCCATTTTCCAGGAGGCATAGGTTCGAAATTTTAATACTTTTATTGCGTTACCACTTTGGCATTTAGTACACAAGGTTAATAATGTTTGGACAATAAGGAAATGAAAATTATAAAGATATTAAAAAAGGATGAATTATTTTGTATATATCATATTTTGTCTTAAATAAACATCAATCATAGGTACACATTAAATATGGACATATCCACATGGGACATGCTATCCATTACTTCCTTTGTTTAACTAACACAAAACAAGCAAGACAGTAGAGCAAATGCTTATAAAATATTTCATCTAGCATGAACCAGTATTCCAATTAGTTTCAAGCTTAACCTATATTTCGGGTTTCAAACCTCAATCAAAAATATTCTCTACGCTAAAACTAAATAAACCAAAATGTAAAACATTCACGATGTGGCGGGCTATTTGAAAAGCACCTTGATTATGGTTATTAGGAAATTTTCGCATTTATATATGATTTATGGTAGGTACACCAATTTGTTACATTTATTTTATTATCATATATAGCTAGCTATTGATAGAAGCATTTAACTTTACAACAAATAAGCTTTTTTAACATTTAAGCTTAATCTTTTACCATTTTGTTAGCACAGAATTATTCGCATACTTCAGAAATTGAAAAATATATTATAACACGTATAAAAATCCCTCTACGGTCAAATTTTTATATGTTTTCCAAATATATTTTTTAACCAAACAATATACTTTCCGACTAAAGTTTGCGTAATTCATTAAACAATGAGCTATATGAATACTAAAATCTATAACTGGGATGCGCCCTCAATCAAGCATATATTTGTAAGTAATATAATATTTTCATCTACACTGAAACCTATTAAAGTTCAAAAAGAGAACCCAGTGTTAAGACACTTTTTCTACCATGTTATATGGGAAAAAATGGACAACTGTTATTTATATGAAAATTATTGCTGCCCAAAATAAACAATTCATAATTATTTAAAGACATTAAACATAGCAAATACGTCCGAATACGAAATAATACAAACAGTATGCTATGCTATAGGTACCTCAAGTTTCGGAGTAAAGAAACAAAATAAAAAACAAGCCAGGATAACAATATGTTACACGTGCAAGGCGTTTGTAATGTATGAATTTAAAACTAAAATAAGATGTCATAATTTATTCATATATATATATATATATATATATATATATATATATATATATATATATATATATATATATATATATATATATATATATATATATATATATATATCTCGTATATAGGGGATATGCTCGTCATTTCCTGTATAGACATAAGACTATATTATTGAGTAGAGTGTAAGTATTGATTGGCGAAACCAAACGTTGTATTATCTGCCAAAATCTAAAATAAAACCCAAAAGCCATTTTCCGTTAAGAACGTCTCACATCACTAATAATCGTGATATGAAAAACAATCACATCGACAATAAACAAGTCTCGATTTGTTTACTGTAATAGGTATCCAAGGATCTTTATTCAGAAATTTTGGCGTCCTAGCGATGCATGGTGATAACTTATTTGGAGTTTCATGCTTCATCAAAACTTAGTGTTAGGGTTCTCTTTGACTATCCCGCCTCTGCTTAAAAAGATCAATCCGTCCTCCACCATTTTGAGTGTTGAATGCCGGAACTTAACGCCGCGCTTTGACTTAGGTCTTAGGTACCAGAGCGAAAGTCAAAGTCAAAGTCAAATAATTTTATTCAAAATAAGAAGTTACAAGCTTCATTTTTTGAACGTCAAATAGTTTACGTTTTTTAAAAAATATAATCATTCCCCAAGTGGTAATCCATTTACAACCGTCTCATATGCAGTCAGGCGCTGTCCAACTGTGCCAAGACAGCCTCATTTTGGCTTAAAAGATAAATATAGAAGATTAAAACAATATAGAAGATTAAAACAATATATTTTCATAACGAGCTTTCCAGGTAAGAACATTTAAATCAAATGGAGATATTAAGTTTGATTTACATATAATTGTGCTAGTCTTGCTTTATTCATGCACTTCATAGTCAGAGAGAGCTTTACAGAATCAGCACTAGTTAATTGGTTGCGATGGTAAACATCCGATTGTTGTACCTAAGGCGATTACTCCGACTTAATCCTCAAAGTTCAATGTTAATTGGCAAAACATTCAACGTGCATTTATAAATATAAAAAAACAAGAAGAAACGTGAGCTTCTACAACTGTTTATCGATTTCAAATACACTATTAGATAGCTGCTGAAAATATTTTGTTATAAGATTTTTCCACATTGTAGCCAAAAAATCTATACTACGATGACTGATCGAAGTCTATTATTTTTTTTTACGTATTTTCCTCATTTATGAAATATTTATTAAAGAATAAGCGGTAAATGATCGAAATTTATCACATATTTATAGCAATTTTTATGTCGATGAGCATTTAGGAAGCCAAATGCAGTTTTCAAAGTAATATCTATTTGTTAAATGTAACTTCCATCAGCTACTAGCTAGCTACAATAAAAATAAAACATAGTGCTACTCCCACTACGTTGTTTATTTTCCCCATTCAGTCCAATCGTAGCCGTCAGCTGTAGGTGACTGTCGTCATTAGTACCGGTCTTTACCTAACTTACCCCTAATAAGCACGTCTTACTTTATCTGTGAAAAGTAAAAAGCTTTTTTCAAACTAAAACGAATATTCTGAAGGTGTGCTATAAAAGCACTTCAATAGAATCGAAGTAATGCGTAAAAATAAAATTACAATGTCTTCGTAGTGGAATAAAACAGTTTCCTTAAATTGACAAAGGCTCTATATAGAATCACTCACAAAAGACGGTAAACAAATTTTGCTTTTAGTTACAAAGGCATAGGGATTTACTGTACTCCAAGTTCTGAATTCTGCAAAGCCTTAATAATTAAACTGAGAATGTACATTTTATTGACAATACTTTTTGGCATTAAACATCGACGTTTTTTGATCGTAACATAAAATATATTCGTTTTTAGCTTAAAAATAATGATGTTTATTGAGATATTTTCTTTGTAAATAGTTGTATACATCAATTAGTGTTGATTTTAAATTAATTATTGGAAAATCTTTCAACGCCACTTAATTAAAGTAAAAATGATTGGTAAAAGGTAATTGTGCAAATGCAACGTGCAGTGCTCGATCAATATATCGCTAATGAATACGTGACGAGCTGTCCCAACACGCGTGAATGTGACACACGATTAATTCGTTTATCACAGCGATGATTTTTGACAATACACGTCCTATATGAAAAACTTCATTTGCCACTATTGTGCATAAATTGATTTAATTCCAGTATACATTAGTGTTATTTACTTTTAGTTACTGATTTGTATGGACATAATCTATTCTTTTTGGCAAGATACCAATTTTTTTTACGTGTGTATAATAATTATTCAAAACATATTTAGAATTTATGAGTTCCTCTAGATTAGTTCTGAATTCAAGTTGCAAAACATTATGTCAGAATAAAAAATATAGTAGAAGATATAGTAAAAGTAATTTAATTAAAAATCATATAAGTATGTATGTATTAAAATATTTGAGGCAATTATTGTTTTGCTAGGTTATTCTTGAAAACGGTATCTATACTTATTAAAACGTGAAGAAAAAAATAAATAGATATTTCTTTTTACATTAAATCTTTCCATATTAAATCGGTATTTTTGTGGTATGTATATTTTCTATTTTGGATTTTGGTTAAGACGAAGTTTTGTCATTAAAAATTATAGAAATTAGTTAAGTTTATATGCAAACAAAGAAAGCAGTAAAATGAAGTAGTAAAATAATTATTGCTTATGTTTCAGTACTTCAGTATCACAATACATTCACAATACTCGTATTGTTTACGTACATCATTTACTATGCTCAATTCATTTACTTCAAAATATAAATTCAAATGAAAATACACAACATTTAATATTCTTTTAATTTACTAATGCAAATGCTTTTATCCTTTGTTCATCCAACAACATTGTAGATTCCATATGAAACCGCACAGTGCGAATATAATCTTATTTCACGAACCAGTTAGCAACCAGCGGACAAGTTCTTATTACATATCATGTAGTTTCAACTCAATTCAAAGTTGATAGAATGAAAACCCGTTTTCTACATAATGAATAATTTAAATTTTACAACAACTTTTCATTTTATATATATGACACTAATACAGCAGACAAAACAGACAGCAGTATATGTTAATTTTAGCTTTTGCTGTCGTGCATCATGTCGCATTAGCAAGCAACTGTAAATGTAATTGGTTGTGGGTTTGATTTCCACTCAAGGGAATGTTTATATTTAAATTAATTATTTTCATTTTCCCTTTTTAGTACCAAAGAAAGGCGCAGCATTGTCACTCAATGTGTCGTGGAAAACAGAAAGTCTTGAGAGTCAGAGAGATCTGACTATCCCGCTATGCGTGAAAAAGCGAAGATCTTCCTTTTTATGTCGTGAATGAATTTCTAAATACTTTTTATCATAAATATAAATTCACTTTACATATAATAAATAACATTTGCCAAACTTTTATCTTAACACAATTCGTTACTTGTAGTAAATTATGTACTAAAAATACAGATAAAGATATTTAATTCAACATGAAACTTTCTAAGAAACTTGATACTCGCGTTACAGCTGAGTTGTCTGTACTCTGAAATAGACTTACAATATAAAACAATTTTAAATTCTAAGGACGTTGTCTTCTCTCGTACAAGTTGAAATTTATTAGTTGTTTATTTATTGCTTTTTACTTGTTATTAATTCCAAAATAACATTTGTGGAAATAAAAAAATTATAAAACATGTTCAATAATTTTAACAAATATGTATCAATTAAATATAAATGAATAAATAAATGTATGAAAAATAAATGAAATATCTTGATTAAACAAGAGCAAAATATAAATGAAATTGAATGAAAAATAAAACACAATTTCCAAAGGCAAATTTATTCATGGTCCAAATTATGAATGAACGGACCCATTCAATGTAAAATTCCGCATTTACACTCACTTATGGTACAATATTTACAGAAATAGATTGAACACTGGGGGCAGTTAACTGTTGGCAAGAAAAGCGAATGTCGACAAAGTAAAAGCGAGGTGGGAAGCCAGCGCCCGCCCAGCGCTAGCGCCGGCAGCGGCGCGGGCTCTCGCGCTTCCACCGCCGTCGCCCTTGCACGCCGCGCCCGCTGCACTCGCCAAACTACGCCCACGGACTTTAAGCGGGGATATACACAAATTTTCATCTGCAAAATCCGGCATTAACGCTAATGGATTCGTAAGAGGATCGCGACCGCACTCGCATGGCAAATGATTGCCTCGTATCACTATGTTTTCTACCTCCAAAAGCACGGCTTCGGGAGTCTCTAGCATATGATTACCCGTCAGTTTAAAGGTATGAACGCTATTATTCTGAATCAAAGAAAGCTCCTCGATCCCGTCAATTTTGTTGTTACACATTTCTAGCGTGTCAACTCGTCGTAAGCCATCAAAAGCGCCAACTTTTATAACGCCTAAATCAGATTCCCTCAGTGCTAAACGTCCTACACGAGTCAGTCCAAAAAATGTATCAGGTAGAAGTGCCGGCAGATCCATATATGCAAGTTCCAGTATTCCGACACCTTCTAGACCTGCGAATGCTTGCGCTTCGATAGATCGTATACCGGACGGAAGTTCAATCTGGGTAACATCGTTAAGTCCAGAAAACGCATGCGATAGGATTCGTTTAATAGGATTATTTCTTAAGGATATAAGTTTAATAAAATTGGTTCCCGCGAATGCGTAGCCTTCGATTTGGGCGATTCTGTTGTGCGTTAGTACTATCGATGAAATATTTTGGAGGGCGGCAAAGGCAAATGCGTCAACTGTAGCTAGAGGTGTATGTTGTATATATAGTTCATTAAGACGGGGTAAACCTCTGAACGCAAAAGGTCGAATACGAGTTAGATTACAGGCATCTAAAGACAGTCGTCGGAGTTGTCGTAAATGAGCGAAGGCATCTGATCGTAGCACACGCAAATCTGCACGTGACAGTGACAGCTGCATAACACTTGAGCTGAGCGCTGACGGAACTCCTCGTAGCGTAGCGCTGTTGCATACTACCTGTAACAAACAAATATGTACCTAATTAATGATAAATCTTTTGTAAGAAAATATACGAAATGGCTCATTGAATAATATGGATTTACTGCCTAAGATGCCGAGAACAATGAAAGTAATTTAGCAAATCCGCTTAGATAAACAACATGCGAAGGTACCGCATCGTGCCGATAAGCAGAAATTAACTGTCCCTCATAATGGACGAGGATCGAATGTAACAATTGTATGTACTAAATGAAATGGACGCCCAATGCCGCGTGACAATCGAGGCGATTGGCATTGTTTTGTCAATAAAATTAATCCTCCCTCGAATATCCCCTTGACGCTCACACGCTCATGCCCATATTTTGATTGAATTGTTCCAAACTTAATCTTCACAAATAACCAATATCAATTTCATTTGTGTATTATAATGCTATACAATTTATAATATTATCTGGATCCCGTTCAATTCAATATGCCTCCAACGTGTGTTGCGGTTTAATAAATCGGGCCTTTAATAAATTAGTTTGGAGAATTTACTGCAATTATATTATAACTTCATATTATATGATTAATTCTTTGTTGTAAGTTAGTATGTAAATTACTAAAATAATATATTGTACATTTTCTAAATAATGGACCCCTAATATAAATGGCATTACCAATAAACATATATTTTATTACAAAAATATATATTTGTTAATAGGACTTATGTACGTCATATGTGAAATCGTATCGAATCTTAATCTTAAGACATATTAGGTTATGTACATAAAAAAGTCTTGTTATGGTAGATTTATTATCCTACTATTTAATACATTGTGAACATAATAAATTGTTTCTTTTTATTTACTTAAGGATTTTTTTTACTTATTTACTTAGCATAGCAAGCCAAGAGTAACGTAACATCTAAATAAAGCAGTTTCCGCAAAAGAATATAATTATTTTTTCATCAGCTAAGTCTTATTTGTTGACTACATTTCTCCTTAATATTTTAAAACAGATCTGGACAACAAGTTCCGTCCGTTTGTTTATCGATCCCCGTGAGTATCATGTGACAACTAGGAAGAATATTTAATATATATATGTAAAATATATAAATACACTGCCACTTTTTTTTAACTATAGACATAATCCTAGCTATAATACATCAATTTACCAAAAATAAAAAGTCAAACAAAAAATGAGAAACCTAAAAAACACATTTGTTATTTGTAATGAGAAAACACATTACTTTATTTATGTATCTTGTGTTACCTGTGATTGTGAGAGACATATGCACTGTGACGGACAGGAGGGCACGATTGTCGGCGTCAGTGACTGGCTGCTGGCTTCGCAGATGATCGCCCACGCCAACGCCGTAACCGCCCAGCGCACCACAGATCTATCACATTGAAGTAAACATTTATAATTAATTGTAAATTATCATTTGAATAACTCATATTTACAAGAAATTAATAAGTATATCATTTGAAAATTTAGCTAGAAGCAGTTATAGTATGTGTTACATATACACATATTGACATTTTTTATACAACTTCATACTTTTTTCCATAGAGTAGTAAGAGAAAACCTAGTTTCGAGACACTCCGTTCTCCATTTGTGGACCGAAATCGAGATATTGCGTGATGAGTGCAGGAACAGAGCGCCACGTTTTGTCTTAGATACCCCAGCAAAAAAATAAAAATAGTTTATCTATAATACTTCGAGTGGGGATCGAACCCACAGCACTCATATTTACAATCAGAAGCTATCCCACTGCACCACGATGATTTATATTGGTACATCAGGACTTATGATCATTCTTATATTCATGGGGCCAGTCGCGGTGCAGTGGCACAAAATGAGCCTTTATAGCGACTGGTTGTGGGTTCGATTCCCACTCCAGAAATATTTAATATTTTCAATTTCCATTTTCTTCGCTCTGGTGTCGAGGTAAAGCGCGTTAAATTCCGCCACTTAATACGCAGAGCCTCCGAATTCGCCGGAAAGTGGGGAACGGAGTGTCTCAACACTAGGTTCCCTCTGCCTACCCTGCTGTGTGCGGGATACAACGTGAAGCTAAAAAACATCATTCTTAAAATGAAAATAATGAAGACACTGTATTCTATGTAGACGTATATACGTCAATCAGAACATAATAATAAAATCTTTCAATCATATAATAACTATTATTTTTATTTAGTAATAAATTTTTTTATTAATTAATCATAAAACTGAGCGATAAATTCATTTTTACTTGAAAAATGTAAATATAACTTTAGTCAACTTAGCTAAACAAACTGAACTGTTACTAAAAGTAATAAAGTTTAAAAAGTTTATCTGTTTATATTTTTACTTTAGTGAAATTCAGGAAGTTTCAAACTTCTCCATAAAGTTTTAGATCTAATTAATAGAGTACTGACTACTTTACGCTTGCCGAAATTTATATGTAGCCAACATACATACAAGGTTTACGCTTTTCCCCCTTAACAGTTAGTCAAAGAGGACCTAGCGTCAAAACATTTTGAGTGGCGAAACTCTACGCTGCGTCGTTTTGTCTTAAGTGCCAAAGCGGAGAAATGAAAAAAAAAATATATAGTCGTTCCCCTGAGTGGGAATCAAACCCACAACCGATCGCATTCACAATCAGAGAGTCTCCCACTTAATTCCGTTTCATTTTATATAAAAAAGTTATTCGCACTTAGAAAGAAAAGTGGCTATAGTATGAAAAGATAAAAATTTATTAAGGCAACAAATACTACTTAAACAGGAGCCCACGAAATATGAAAGGCTTTTTCTAAAGCCACGTGCGTTACTATTTCTATATACATAGATGTCTACACTTCTGTCCAGTTACATTCAATATTTATAAGTATTTTCATATAATATTTTAACATCTTTACATATCGAGATGTAGACTTATCAAAATATTATTATTCTATACTAGCGGCCCGCTCGCGACTTCGCCGCGTGAACTACATAACTGTTTCGTTATATTGCAACCCTCAGCGGTGGATTTTTGAAAAATAAAATAAAACTATATATATTCCAAAATTTATTACAATCGGTCAAGCGGTTTAGATTTTTCATATAAACTTTCATCCCCTATTTCAACCCTTTAGAGGTTGATTTTTGAAAAAGTAAGTAGCCTATGTTAGACCCAGTCATTTTTACCACTTTCATTCTAAATGTCATCCAAATCGGACCAGTACCAGACCAGATTAGCCGTCAAAGCGTGACAGATAAACAGACAGACTTTCGCATTTATAATATAAGTATAGATTTAAAAAGAAACGATTTATTCATTTATTTCCATTATTTTATACTAAGCGTCCCGACCGCCTTCTTATAATATTTATTATTTATTTCATAAGACGTCAGAAAAATGTTATTTAAAATTTTAATATGTTCATATTAATATCAGGCCATGTACAAAATTTCAAAATAGGTTATTATTTCAAATGACTGTGAATAAAAAAATCAAAATTTAATCTAAGCCAATTGGCATAATTGTATCTCTAAAAATTATAATATTACGTTTTACGTATTATATTTATTACAATTTTTTCGTATGTAGAAAGGGGAATTTTGTTCCTATTTTATTATTTCATTTTAAGTCACTTGTGTAAACGAGATTTAGCAGGTGCACTTCAACGCACATCAGATATTAAACTGCAGGCAAAAGACATTTTCCATATTAGAATTTTCACACTGCTGATCTAGTATAAAATTTAAATTTTGTACTTTAATACTTTATGCACGTTATCGTACATTCTAATACATGCATATATACAAATCTTTCGAAAATATATATTTTTTAGCCATTATTAAGAATACATTATTAAACTATACATTTTTATCATGTTATTCACACACTTAGAAAATTCAAAAATATTTTTAAAAAAGCTTTTACTTACTACAAAAATAAATTGTAAAAGATATAGAGTGCATACTTTAACGGTCACAACGATTGTCGATTAAATTAGATTTTTTTTTGTATCTAACAACGGAAACAAACATAATTTAGTCCATAAACGTCATTCAATACTAACAAATACACAATTCAAGAACGAGATGTTCGTTTTATGTGAGAAACTCGTAACAAAAACAGTTGTATTGTCATCATGCAATTTGTATGAACAAACAAACGGAAGGTCGGTAACCACAGAACATTAACGTACATTTTTTATTCAAGCGGTGTACACTATACAGTATACGGTCTGTTAAGAAGGAAGAAACGACTTATGATACAATATTGCGATACGTGAGTATAAAGTAATTACATAACTTTACTTAGCAGCTTCACGCATAGCAGAAAAGTGAGAGAGAACTTAGAGTCAAGACACTCCGTTCGCCACGTTAATACTTGCCAATTAAAAGATACAAAATGAAGATTTTAAGAAAGATAGTAATAGTTTCTGAATATCAATATAAACCTTGTTGTCTCTGTTTGTTTTAGCATATGTGTATAACATTCATTTTATTGCCAGAATACAAGCTTTACTTATTTTTTTAAATTACGAATTTGATTATGGTATCTTCATCATACATATTATTATACAATATATATTACATAACTACTGCCTGACAATCGAAAGAACCACCTGTACAGTGCAGCAAAGAGGTTATCTTTTCTTAATTATAAATAATGGATCTTAAAATCGAAACTGGAATTTATGAATTATTAAATATGCTAACTACTTCGATCTTCTTTTACAGTTCTTTTATTTTTTTATATTTAATAATTACCACAGCTGTATTAATATATAAATAAACACCATTACTTACCTGACGCTAAATATCGATGCCATGGGCGGGCGCAGGCAGGGCGCGACGCCCGCCTTGCGCCCTCACCTACGCACTTCCATTTGATAATCTACGCCAACCTACAAAATAAATATTCTTTTAATAAAAGAAGCAAACAGACAAATGTAATTGAATATTGAGACCTTACGAGATACATTTACTACGTCTAGACTAAAAGGTCTCAAATTCATTAAGAAAGCTTTGAGTGATGATTAAGAAGTTAATTAAAGTAAACTTTGTCATTCCATTTATGCTTTATATAAATTGTTTTTTCTTCTTTGTTGTACAATATTTGTTGAGATGTGCATAATTTTAAATATCATCGGTCTTTCCCCGCCTAGTAGGATATATATAGAGAGTTTAGTGTTAGAACACTTCGTTTTCACTTTCTGGCCAAATCTTAGACATTGCAAGTTGAGTAGTTTTGATTTATAATGCGATTTTTTTTTCTTTTTTTATTGTATAAAAGAGGCAAAAGAGCAGAAGTAGCACCACATGGTAAGTGGTTATCCTCGCCCATAGGTATACACAACGTCAGAGGAGTTTTGGATACGTTGCCAGCCTTGAGGAAGGAGGAAGGAAGGAGGAAGGAAGGAGGAAGGAAGGAGAAAGGAAGGAGGAAGGAAGGAGGAAGGAAGGAGGAAGGAAGGAGGTAGGAAGGAGGAAGGAGGGAAGGAGGAAGGAGGAAGGAAAGAGCAAGGAAGGAGGAAGGTAGGATGGAGATGGTGAGATTAGGTTAGAGAGCTGGCATCGAACCGGAACACATCATCAGATGTTTGCGGTTCGTCTTTGACATGATAGTAGTCGCGAGTCTCCTATCACCATAGTACCGGGCTACCTTATTGTATTCTTAACTCTTCCCCCCACGGATGAAGATGAAAATAATTTAAATTTAATCATAATAATAATTTGGGAATCGAACCCACAACAATTCCCTATACAGTCCAACGCCATCCCGTTACGCCACGATTGCCTCTTCTTTTTTTTGTATACGAGTACATATTCACGAACAATTGACTGTAATTATTATACTCAAGAATATTATAAAAAACTAATAATAATGTGCAAAAGTTATATATTATATAAATGTTAACAGATACAGACAATATATCTCGATTCTAAAGCATTGTAAGGAACATTTTATTGCAGACTAATTCAATTATACTTAGAAGGAAATTGAAACTAGAGTCTTCATCGTCTCGTATTCTGCCTAGCGTAACACATTCGCGCCGTAGTAGAAATTTATTATTAGACTGCTAAAATATTTTCGCTGAATTTTATTATATTAAAAAATTCTAATGTTAAATTTGCTTGCAATTTTATTAGATGATTTAGAACAATTTAGATAAAATCTACATATAAACTTGTAATATTTTTAGAAAACGTACCTATAAATATTTGAAAATTGCAAAACATTGTTCTTAGAAATTATCTTTGAATAGTACAAAGTTGTAAAAATCTATATGCAGAGATGCTAACAACGAAAATAAGTTATAATAAGCGTATAAAAATTCGACGTAGCTGGATAAAGTGTATAGCTTGGTACACAGAACGCTTTGATGGTCTCCAAGGGTGCGGGTTTGATTCCCTCTACGATCAATGTTCTATTTTATTTAATGTAAATCTACAGTTAATTTATTAATATATATATTGTTATATGCATCTCCTAAATATTAGACGAGTAGAAATCAGTTTGCCAATATCTTGTTAATAAATTAACAAAATATATATTAAAAAAAAATACAATTTACCACATTTCATACGCATATAAATTACTTAGAAGAAATAACTAACTCATAAACATATGATAGTCGCTTTTTCACAAGAAACGTATAAAGCAAAAGAAATGAATAATATAATGAATTTAATTATTCCTATTAAAACAATATAAAAACTTTTACTGTCTGAGAACTAGAACAAAATTTATTGAGCACATTCTGAGAATAGACTCACAGAAGAAATTAACTTTTCTTTATACTTAATGCAAAATATTGTTAAGGGGAATATGTACGTATTTTTAAATATAAATACATAAAAAATATATAATAGAATTATAGATCACCAGACAATGATGTACTACAGTTAAAAAATCCTAATAATTTTAATAAACACTCTCTCTCTTTCTAATAAGCTCAAATTATAAAAAATAAAAGTAATTTGACAACATGCATTTTCCGATTTTTTTCTGAGTGAGTTCGAACTCACATCCAATCGTATTAAGAATCAGACGCTGCCCAACTACGCCACGGCCGTCTCATACAAACAATAAGCTATTTTTTTTTTTGATAAATTAAAAGGAAAATTGCTACTTTACTTTCAAATAAAGTTGTTTATATAAGTAATGTAAAAATTTAAAACATTTTTTGTATATTATGTCAATTTGAACGCCGCGCTTAGATATATATCACATACATTTCTGTATAAATTTAAATAAGAAGATCAAGGGAATAAGATTATTTGAAGAAAATATAAGGAAATACCTAGAAAGGCAGCGGCAAAGATATTCCAACTGCATTCACCGCTTGATAACGTTTGCAAAGATAAGAAAAGCCTGCGCAAATTATTCTGTAACACACTTAGAAATAAAGTTCCTACATAAATTTTCTATTAGTTAGAGTCATCAAGTACTTCGGGTTTGCTAGCTCGATTTTTGCCCCAGAAACAAGAAAGTTTGCCGTGAGGTAATATAAATGTGTTTTACTTGTAATTGTGTTCTACTCCATTTTCCATTAGAGATAAAATTAAAAGGTTAGAGTTACTGCGCATCGTAACCTTTAGTATGCAGTGGTGTATTAATTTTAAAAGTGGATTGAGGTCACATAAGTTGGCATTTCCATAGAAATACTTATTTTTATTTTTCTCAGTCACGTTTATTTATACATACATACATACATCTTTAAAATGAAAATCGTGAATGTTTAAAAATTTAAATATTATGTTCTTCGGTTCGATAAAATATATCGTGGCAATGCTTCCCAATATATTGATCGGAAGAAAAAATCGGTGAAATTTGAATCTTGTTTAAACTCGAAAAGCCACGACTTGAAATTTGGAGTAAACAAAATTGTGTCTGTACATCGAATACATTTACAAATAAAGTAAATAAGGAAAGAGAACAGTATGAAAGTACAAATTTGTTATTTATAAAATTTTTGTGTCTGTTTGTACGCAAACATTGTTGCAGTTACTGGATGGGAATGAATGAAACTTTACCACTCGAGTAAAACTATGTTTAAAGAACAGAATATCTGATGTAAAATCATAAGAGCTTAACTATAAGAAATAAGAAAAAAAATCTAAAATAGTTGAATGTGATGGGCATTATCCATTGACATAACAATTAATTAGCTGGAAATTGTGTATTCAAATCCATCGAAGGAATGGTTATAACCATTTGTTATCATTTTTTCTCGTCGGTGAAACAAAGCGAGAGGTTAAGTTGAGTTTGAGAACAGAGAATCACTAGATCCTTTTTTCTTACATCCTTTGCGAAATATCTGATGTGGAAGTCTAAGAGGAAAGAAAATTATCAAGATAGTGAAAGTTATAATAATTCTGGGTCCAAGTTTCAATGTCAACAGGTGGTAAATGAAACTATATACGATATAGGCATAAAATTCGCGCAAACGAAGTAGCGGACTCACTCTAATCTAAAATTAAATAAAAATGATTTAAAGTTACATAGTACTAAAATCAACATATTTTTTATAATCAGTTTACAGTAAATTATGCGGTTCTTAAGTTATAAAACAAGAAAATTTATATAAAAATACCTTGTCATAATATAAGCGTCAATATTATATAACATTTTCGTAGTAATGAATCTATTAAAATATTTTCTGTATATTTAACAATCCAATATTAATAATATTCTGTATGTTTGCTTGATACGCTTTACGGCTAATGGATAGGTCCGATTTGGATGGAATTCGGAATGAAATAGTTGACAACCTAGGGTCAAACATAGGCTAGGCTTATACTTTTTTAAAAAAATAAATTCTTCAACGAATGAACGGTTGAACGGTTGCATTAAAAATCTAAACCGCTTGACCAATTTAAGGAATTTTCTCAGGAAGATAGTTGATGACGCAAGATTAAGGCAGCAAAAGACAGGTGAATAAGACAGCAAAAACAGGTAGCGTAACCGGTATTTTTTTTTTAAAACCATAAAGGGCTGAAACAGGGAATGAAAAATTATAAGATCAATATAAACGGCTTCGCTTAAGCAAGAAGGCGGACCGTCGGAAACACGAAGCAGCTATAGTAGTGTAGTTCACGCGGCTGAAGCCGCGAGAAGATCGCTAGTATATTTTATATATGAGATCCCTGGTAATTCAAACGAGCATTTATATCTCATAAATATTGTATAGAACTAATTATTAATTAGCGAATATTTACACCACCTGAATATATGAAACTTATTATTGTAATAGTGGTAAACAAACAAAATATGTATGTCGAACAGCATATACTCGTACGTAACAGTAAACAGGGTTAGTAGACTAGTTAGAGAGCGGAATTGTTAACTTTATGTGTACTACGTTAATGCTCACATAAAGCGTCAAGGTCTTTACACACTAATTACCTACAGGCAATACAATTTCTTAGCGGTCAGTCCTTTTGGACAGTTTCCAAAAGTCATAGATTCAAATTCCGCTGCGTTTTTTTCGATATATTTTCGTTTGTGATTAGCAAAACTTTCCCGACAATGATGCCACGATTTTTAGATGATGCTTGAACTTTAACGCGGTTCCATCGCGTTGACATGCCTCGCCACTCTCGTGATTGATCGAACACAGTCGACAACCAATTAAAGTTGTCCACTACGCTGGATGCCGTAAAATTTGCTAAGATTAATTGGACAACAGCAATTTGATATGACAAATTGAGACGTAGATACCAGTTTAACGCAGTAAATTTCTGCTTTTATTATTAAAATTTATATAATAGTGCGTTTTAGGTTTTTATGCATATAGTGTTTTAGAAGTATGAAGTATTTTTTCAGGCCAGCGAAATATTACTTTTTTTTTTATAGCTTCACGCTAAGGAAGCTAGTGTTAAAAAACACTGTTCCCTACTTTCTTTACTTCTGGAGGCATTTCGTGTTAAGTGGCGGAACTTAACGCCGCGCTTTGCCTCGACACCAGACGAAAAAAATGGAAATATGAAATATTTCCACTCCTCGAGTGGGAATCCACAACCAATCACTTTACAGTCACACTTTGTGCCTCTGCGCCACGACGATTTGGCCATACGTGCTACTAGTAGCACATATAATAAGAAACTTGTAAAGGATAAACTCACATGATATTCTAATATATACAGCTTCATCATTCATGCCTTTTTCCACATAACAAGATAATGAGAGACTAAGTGTCCAGGCACACCGTTCTTCACATGTAATAGTGAATATTGAATGTTCCAATGACTATAACGTAATTATTTATTACATTACTTACATTACTTATGATAAAAAAATACAACGTTATATTGGGACATCATTTAATAAGTTATCAATATTGTATACGTATACTTTATGTCCTTTAGTTTATTTCATATAGTTATTTAATGATAAAAATAAACATAGTAGATTTTATTCTATTATAATACAATAATTAAAGTGACCATAATATATCATATAAATCTCTATATATAATAAAAGAGTAGAAAAGTCAATTCTGTACATGAAAAATTTCAGAAAAATTTTAATTGGGTGCGTTAATATATCGATAACAGAAGCCAAAAATCCACTCAGTAGAATTTTTGTCTGTCTGTCTGTCTGTCTGTCTGTCTGTCTGTTAATTTGTTCGCCAATCACGCAAAAAGTACGGGATGGAAATGAATGAAATTAAGCATGGTGGTAGCTTATAGTCCAAAGGTACATATAGGATAGTTTTTATCCCGGTATTCGATGTACTTTTTCTTTGGAAAAAATAAAAAACCGATATAAGTATTTTCTTCATACACTGATAATTACTGAATAGAAATAAATTATTTTTTGCATGGAATCAGCTTAGAGACTAGGAAATTATATGGGATAGTTTTTATCCTGGTATTCAATACAGTTTCGGCAAAAAATAAAATAAAACTACCATAGTCAAATTGTGTTAATTATTTTAAAAGTGAAGCTAAAATACTTCTAATTTCATTTACTAATATAATAATTATAAAACTAAGATACAAAAAAAATATATGCATGTATTTCATATCTATATAACTTTTTATTTTTTTATAATGGCAGCATTGCCATGTCATTTATAATGTCAAATGTCATTTTAACTTCTCCTGTAACGCTAAATTAAAATTAATACTTTTATATCGTTAAAAATGGTAATATTTGTAAAAAAAAGTTTCTTGATATAGACATTTTACTTTTAATATTATGCTCTGTACATCATACTTTCTGAAGAACCAGCAGAAGAATCAGCTGTCGTTAGGCTTGCTTTGAATAAGTCATGAAAAATAATTTATTAATTAAAGGTTATTTATTACCTTTGATGATTGCAAAATTACAATACACTTCAAACATGAAATGTTCTATTCAGTCTGTTCAAATGAGCCATTGAAAAAATATTTTTTTGATGTGTGTATTTAAACGTGAACACGGGTAGCTGTAGAAACGTAATAGATATAGTAGTGTAGTTTATGCAGGCGAAGCCGCGGCTGGGTCGCTAGTAGTAAATAATAGGGATTATGTTGCTATATTTTCTTAGAGAAAATACAAAAATAATAAAACGATATGTACCAGTACTTACACGTACGAAACGTCGTACGTTTGTGGGTGCCTTTCGTCGATATTATTTACTCATAACGAATAATATATCTAGTTGCAATAACTATCTAATTACATATCGACAGTGGAAGCTTATTAATTAGTTCAACATAGTCAATACAGCGTGTAAGTTACATTTTTATATAGGGGCCAGTCGTGGCACAGTGGCACGAAGGTGCGACTGTAAACGACTGATTGTGGGTTCGATTCCGAAATATTTAATATTTCCATTTTCCTTCGCTCTGTGGCCGAGGCAAAGCGCGGCGTTAAGTTCCGCCACTTAACACGCAATGCCTCTGAATTCGGTATAAAGTGGGAAACGGAGTGTCTTAACACTAGATTCCCTGTGCCTAACCTGCTGCGTGTGGCATACAGCGTGAAGCTAAAAAAAAGTTACATATGTATATAACTATAATATAATAATCGTATTTATAAAAAGCTTTATAATATAAATAAACTTTTAAAAATAATCATATAGTTAGTTGACAGCTTATTTATTTGTTAATATTTTTCGTATAATTTAGGCGTGGTTTAGTTTAAAAGCTTGTGTCTCGGGCGGGTGGCGTAATGGTACTCGAGGGAACAAGCTCCGAGATCTCCATACAACGAGCGTAAACACACTCTTGCAATTTTAAGTTTTTGGCATCCGACTCCGACATTATTCAAAGCGGCATTTTGTATTTTAAGGAAACATGACGTTTGGTGTTCATTATTTATAACGTGTGCTTGATTATGACCCTTTCAATGATACGGTTTCAAAGACTTCATGGTGTAGTATATAGAATTATGGCTATATTTTCTTGGGATTTCGAAATGATTAAGGTATGACAGCCAGAGTGGACTACAAAAACATTTTTACCGAGGTGTCCAATGTCAGCAACAGACTGGGCGACTAATAAACACTGGAGGGTTATACAAAAACATTTCCTGTATAAAGTATTCAGAGAGCTCGCTTTAACATCCCGAAGCCCCTGAAGCCATACTCTAGTTATATGAGTGAGAAATAAATGTGGACCTATTTGAATGTATATTTTTCTAACCGTACCTACTATTCCTAGTTGCTCAAGTGTGAACCTTAAAACAGCAAATGGTTCAATTTATCAAGCCATGAGGAAGTTTTTTACCCTTACTTCATATCTACTGCATGTATCTACGATGTATATAATGAAAATGAAATCTTGGATTACATTTTTTTTCACGCTTATTCCCATCAGAGAGAACCTAGTGTCAAGACACTCCGTTCTGCAGTTTTTTTCTGAAATCAAGAAATTGCTTGTTAAGTGGTAGAGAAATGAAAATAATATATAATCATTTCTCCGAATGGGAATAGAACCCACAACCATCGCGGATATAGTCGCGGGACAGCGTCAGTTTCACTGTGCCCTGGCGGCCTCAATAACAAATGATAAGATAAATTTATGAAATGAAAAGTTACATGCCTGTTAAAATAAAAGTAATATCCATAAGAATATTTTATCAATATCTTGCAAATGATTTAATTTGTTTAAATAATATCGTGTCACAAATATAAGTTTCTAATTGGGACAGAAACGGGGAGATTAGTAAACTTGCGAAGTTTGGCAGAATTGGTTAACCCACTTTATAATTTATGATTTTAGTTAGGCAACCTTGCAAACAATTGTTTACAATCATATATTTCTATAAATATTAATGAGTACTATTCTCATTATTCTTGATAAATTTTATTACACGTGTATACATACCTTAGACGGCAGAAGATCTAAAGACAGATAGATCACCTAGCCGATTTTCTAATGCTCTCAGAGAGATTATAGTACCTTCACGCTGTATCCCGCACACAGCAGGGTAGGCAGAGGGAACCTAGTGTTAAGACACTCCGTTCCCCACTTTCCGCCGAATTCTTGAGGCATTGCGTCTTAAGTGGCGGAATTTAACGCCGCGCTTTGCCTCGACATCAGGCGAAGGAAATGGAAACATTAAATATTTCCACTCCTCGAGTGGGAATTGAACCCACAACCATTCGCTTTACAGTCGGACCTTGTGCCTCTGAGCCACGACTGGGCCATACTGACTGGAGATTATAGTACTTTTTTCTAAAAACTTATTTAGAATATATATCTCCCTTCCGAATGACATGCACATTTTTTTTTGGATTTTCGTCCCATATTTCATGCAATTCCGCTGTGATACCTGCTGCGAGACGTTTTACTTAAGATCCCTCTCCCCACTGAAGAAAGGCTCAAGTTTAAAGGCTTAAGGACTTAAATTTATGACGACGGAAAACAACTTATGTGGTTTATGAAAACCTATATTAAAATTGTATGCTAAGTAATGTGGCTATCTATGTGCAGAAAATATGACAAAATATTAGATTTATAATAGAGATTATAGGATATGGGAAAAATTCTACTTATACCGTATTTCCCGGGACTTTCAAAATATAAGATCGTCGAGGGACAAGAGCTAGAAGCTTTAAAGTTATTTCATAAACTTTAAATACTTCGTGCATCGTATAATGTACATATTGCTACAAATTGCGTAACTAGTTAAAAGTTAAAATATAAATAATATTTTTTAAAAATCTTTACGTATACGTACGTACGTATTTATATTTTCAACCATATTTTAAGTATAGCTGTAAATAATAATTCTAAGACAGTCATTTTATTATTTGTCACATTAGTTCTAGGGGCCGTTGTCACGTGATGACAGCGTCTGACTGTAATAGCGACGGTTGTAGGTTTGATTTCCACTCGGAGGAATGATTTTGTTTAAATTTTAATCTTTTCTTAATACAAAGCGCGATGTCAATTTCCGTCTAATTTACATAACTTAACATACAATGTCTCGATTTCACTTGGCTATGTGTCTTTATAAAACAGATCAGGCTCACTATTTATACACTAGCACTACACTACACTAATTTAAAAGGCTTCGTCTTTCTCATTCTTTTCTCACGAAGCCCGAGATATCGGAGAACTGGATAGCATATTGAGGGAATATTCCCTCAAACAAAAAAATACTCGTCGAATATCTAATAAAGACATATTAAAGATATGTATATGCATAGGCAAATCTTTAATATTTTTTAATTAGATATTTCACGAGTGTTGTAAATTCTTAATACACAATTAAGCGAGTTGTCCAAATGTTATAATACACAAATGCCATCACTTAATTTGATAATACCACATTTCTTACATTGTTTTTCGTTAAATAAGGACTAAATGCTTCCCCTTGTTTCGAGATAAACGAGTTGCTATCTGACACATGTAATCTTACATGAGGCGACGTTAGATTACCTGTTTTACAATTCGTAATATTACAAAACCCTCGGTTTAGCTAAATTGAAATAAAACTCCATAATAAAAATTATTTTCCTTAAATGTAAACATTCAGTTCCAGTATGATGTATAAAGAAAATAGAATTTTGATAATACATAATGCGATACTATAATATTATATAACAAATTAAGACAAACGTAAAGAATATGTCAAAGAAGTGATTCTATGCAATCAAATTTTATCAGCAACCATAGAAATAGTAGTAAAATAATACACACGTAGTTCCAAAAATGAACTTTCAAATACATATAATATATCTTTTAAGTAAATATTTGTCAATATTGTAGATACATCACGTCTTCTTCGCGATTTCGTCACATGTTCAGCATACATAACGAAACAAGCTCCAACCAATACGAAAATGTGTTTCAGCTTTGAATAAGTATAAGATATAATTCAATTTGTGCATTTTGTTTGTTTAAACGATAGTATATTCATGAAACTTAATAAAATAATGAACGCGGAGTTGCATTTATATTAATACTAAATACAAAGACTTTCAAAGATATATAAGACTCTAGTCCCTATAAATATAAAGAGATAGAATTCTAAGGAGGACTTTATAACCCTCTAAAGAACCATCGCATGTATAGCTTTTGTATAATCTTTATCAAACCTGTGTACTTACGTTTTAGATTTAAACAAAAAACATCATAACAATACAACAAAATAGAACAGAAAATAAGAGGGACGTGAAGTGTTTTTAGTGTGTTTAAATTGTAATAAGAAAGTGTACCTTACATGCAATTTCGGCCTTTGGGCCGTCCATACACATCTCAGTTATTTCCTTTCTTCAATTACATAAAGCAGGCTATCGAGTTAGGATCATATCACTATATTATCAATGTGACAGTGCTTTGGTAAAGATTTTTTTGTTACTAAATTCATCACAAGGAACTATTATTCTTAAAGGACTTTAACAAAATAAAAAACGATTTACATCACTAAAATAAAACTTAACAATATTTTAAGGATTATTTTGTTATACGTTTGCTTTATTAGATAAACACATTAAGGTAGATTCAATAAAAGTCGTTAGGGATTACCTCCTCATAAGTAATTGAATTAAGGTCTTTTGTACTTTACTTTAATCTCATTTACGGCGTTTTTGCTGTTCAATGAATTAACATTAGCGTCGTTATTTTGATGTTTTTACGTGTGTACGTACGTAGACTGTAAACGAAAATAAACATTAGCATTTAAGCTTGTGAATAAAAGAACCTATAGACTAATTACTTACTAGTTGTCACCCGCAACTTGGTTTAGGTGAAGTTTACGATCTTTAACGGGTGGTAAATTGAAATACTAAGGGTATTTCAATTTACCACCCGTTGTCATCGAAAATTGAGCCCAAAATGATATCGCCTGGGCCTATATTATTTAATACATACATATATTGTAACGCTTTATATCAAGAGTCTTAGTAATCAAATTAATTTAAGTATACCCAATACGTGCCCAGACTTAGTAGTCTAAGACTTAGTAATCTATCTTGATAATGTATACAATAAAAAAAATCAAATCTGCCCAAGCATTGGGCATTGAGCAAAAAAATTTGAGCACATCGTAGCGATTTGGAAAAATATCTGACAACCGCGATTGGTTCTAGGTTTGGTCCCCACTCGACGAAAGGAAATATTTTCATTTCTCCGCTCCGGTAGCTAAGACAAAACAAGGTGTTGAGATCCGTCACTCAACATGTAATATCTCGGTTTAGGACGGAAAGTGGAGAACGGATTGTCAACCATGCTATTCTAAGCTAGGCTGAAGAAAATAAAAACATAACATAATTTATGACAAATACAATTCCGATCATTCCCAAGTTACACGATAAACAGAAAACTCTACTAGTAGTCAAACTCTCTAAAATAATAACGAAATTTCTTTATACCGAAGCTCTTCTCCAAATACTTTTACGTGCAGTCGTTTTATTAAGTTAGTTTGAAATAATATCATACTCTTGAAATCTCTCTCCACGCTGCATTTGTTTCAGAAAGTTTACCCTTCTCGGATTCGCCTTCATTCATATGAAAGCAGGAAATATGGAAGTGAATTACCATACAACAACGTACCACTTATTTAAAATTCGATACCAACATTTTATCATTATCAAGCGCACTTTAAATTGATTCTTAACAATGGGAACCCATTAAAGTATTTAACAAATTATATCTAACAAATGTAAATTTGACCATCTAAATATAATGTAGAGTTTATGGTAGATTATAAAATATATGAGTACATTTTTGGTTAGAACTTTAGATATATGTAATAGCAATATGTAGGGCGGGAAGAATTTGATGGCATTTATTAATAATATTCAATTAATTATTATAAAAAAATACTCTAAATATATTATTATAAGCGTAAAACTTCTCATTTAAAAACTAAGAATATTCGAATGATGATTGTTGAATTGTTAATTGATGTCAAACGTTATAACAACTCATATTTTATATAGTTATTCTATTTTATATAATAGAGAATCAAAAATGAAATTTTACACTACGAATATTTTATTTATCAATTAATAATATACAGTATTGGTTTACAATACTGTTAATTATTGGGACGGCGTCCTCCTGTAAACATTATAGTCATGTATCCGATCAATCCACAGGGAGGGAATGACTATATTTAAAAAAAAAAAACATTTTTCTTTTATGGTAAGTCCAAGCGCAGTGTTAGTTCCGTAACTCAATACGCAACGTTTTGAATTTGAGGGGGAAGCGAAGAACAATGACAATGACACTTAAGTCTTTTCTAACCCGATGTGAAATACGGTGTATAACTAAATAATAATAGGTACACAGGCGCCAGTCGTGGCGCAGAGGCACAAAGTGTGACTGTAAGGCGACTGGTTGTGGGTTCGATTCCCACTCTCTTTTAAGACTTACTCCTCGTAAGTCTTAAAATTAGGTTCCCTTTGCCTACTTTACAGAGTGTTAGGATACAGTGTGAAGCTAAGAAAAGAAAAGGTACATATCATATCTTTAATAGTAACATTTAAAGTGTTTATTAATTTACAAAGTACCTATAGCTCTCTATTATGCTTCAGAATTACTATAGAAAAATCTTAAATTTGGAGGTAAAAAATGAGATCTACAAAAATTCAGGGACAATTAGAATTCAGTAATATGGATATATAAAAATGAATGAATTAGATTCTAGATGATACTAATATAAAAGAATATTAAAATATGGACTTTAATTATTATTAAAAAACTTTGTCTTTTCATTTTCATGTTTTCTTCAATAGTAATATTCTACATATTATTGTATTTGCGATAGTTATTTAAATATTAATTTTGTTTTCATAAGCAACTTATTAAATAATTCCATATTCATATCTATCTAGCAAATATGATTTAACTAACGACACATACGAGTACCTACGTAAATGTTGTTTTAAAAGTCAAATAGAAACAATATCTATCGCGTATCGTAGCCGTGATACTGTAACTAGGTTAATATTTTGCCAGCAATATGTGTATTAGTTACGTACAGAACTTGTATTGTTACAACTTAGTATAAACTTCGGTGGTGTTTACGTGCACCAGTGTATTCTGCGCTAACAAATCCTCCCGAGCTTGTTCCAGCGTTCCGCATGACGACCTTCCTATTATAATTCATCTACAGAAAAGCTTTTAAAACATTCCCTAATTTTATTAGACCGCGGTTCTCGTCGAGGAATTTTAAATCTTCCGAGCGGAAATTCTACATAGAAAAGACGCGTCAAAGCGTCTTTGAATGAAACCGAAATGGTATATGGAGGAGAAATTTTAATTTATTTAATGTCTCACTTTTATATCGGATGACTAGTATAAAATTACTTTTTAAAAGGCGTAAATATATTTCTCGTCGTTTTCAGTTAAATGTCAGTTTCATACTTTATACATGATCTAGTTATGGTTCTTGCTGCTCCTGAATGGATTGTTAATGTAATAAAAACACATAAAACTACATCAAGAAAGAAAAATTGAATAAAGTTAGCCTGAACCAGCAAAGAAGCTAATAATGTTACGCTAGACGCTAAAATAATTCCCTAGAGATATCGCAGACTCGAATTACTGATGGCCAGCGTCCCCTCCGCTTGATTAGCATTCTAGCCTCGCGACTCCCTCTCTGTATTCTTGTAACAATACCTCGTACAAAATAAAACCTCTGCACGTACATTCGCTGAAAGGCGGACTTCCTGAACTTACGTTGCCCAGTTTTTACTTCATATCAGCCAACTATGTTGAGATGAAAACACTGGCTGCCTAATTTAAATTTCAAATTTTTATCTCAATCGCAGAAATAGCCAAAGTATCCATTGCTTTTTTTACAAAATATGATGAATTGGGTGCGCTAAAAGTAGGAAGAAGTGAACTCGAGATTAAATCTACTACAATATGCTCGTGTCGTGAGTTTTACTTGATAGGTAATTTACACAATGGTGTACCCATTATACACCATACCTTTTATATTGATTTACTATTTTCTATTAATTATTTATATATTTTTTACAAATACAACTGTAGTTGTAATAACATTCATATTCACGCCTACAACATTCCATAACCAAGTGGAAAAATAATATATAAAATGTTAACTAAACAACTTTGAAAAAATATGCTATGACATTGATATGTAATGCTCAGGTCTTAGCACTCAGCATACTATGAATTTTAACTAAAAATAACAGTGAAAAGCGAGAAAACGTTATTACAACTTCATTAAGAATAGAAGCAGAGTTGTTGGCTTTTATAACTAACAATAACTAATTGAGAGACTCGGACAGTATTCATTACTGTCCTGTCTATTCATGAATAAACATGGGAAACTTTTACTAAGCTTCAAAATATAATGTAATATTTAATTATATTTGTCGAGTACATAAATTCAGGATTTTTTTTCCTTGTTTATTTTTATTCTTCGTTAACGCTGCTGTTTATTAGGTATTTTGGTTTTATGCTTTTGTGAGGTAATTATATTAAGTCCTTGTATAAGTATTTTTATTTATATTTTGTGTATATTTATCTCCAGTGTTATATAATATTTTTATGGCATTGCATGTTACAAACATAAATGGTAACTTATATTTTTCTTGTGACTTAAGCAGTACTCAATATAAAAATGCATTGTTACGTTGATTAACATTTTGTTTACTATATAATCATACCTATCACCAATTAATATTATTTCGAATAACAAGTAAGCGCCTTTTCTCGCAAGCGTAAGTAGAAAGAACCTAGTATCAAGACGGCGGATTGCCCTAAACTCTTTCATTTCCAAACTTAAGCATTGTTTGTTGACCTCCGCCAGCAGCTACCTTACCAGAAATTATGTTGCACAAATGGAGATTTAAATGCAAGTCTTTCTCCGAGAAGAAATCGAATCTTCTACGTTTATATTCAGAGGAACCTATGTACCTCTAAAATATCGCAACGAAATAATAACCATCTAATACATATTATAGAAGTCGAAAAAACATATTTATACATATATTTTCATTTAATTAAAGACAATAATAACAGACATATTTATCATTTAAAGCAATTTCAATTTATTGAGTTACGTATTATTTATTCATTATCTTAACATCAAATAGATGCTTTATTATAGAAAGCAAATAAAATAATATGGTTTATTTTCTTGGAAGTAAATAAAGCTGGCAGAAGCTATAATGTAATTCACTTTACTTATTTCAAACGTCTGCACATAAAAGAAGTCAAAAGCCAGAAATGAATTTTCACAACTAAAAATTTAGTTCGTAGCTCACATTATTCGCTGACTTACTCGTGCAAAGAAAATACCATTAGCTTATTGTTTGACAGAAAGGCAATATTTGCTCGCTTAGAAAACGTTCAAGTGGAAATCCATTGAATAAGAGATGTGAAAATAATAGAGAAATTTTGACTGTAGTTTCCTACTTAAATGAGTTTTTCAAACAAAATACTATTCAATTTTTAATAAAATATAATAAAATTTTATTTCCATAATAAGTAACATACAAAATAAAAATTAATCTTCCTGAATTAAATTATATTTAATCTTTCTAATTCTATAGTCGCTGAACCTCGACGAAAATACTTGACATTTCGTTTAAATGAGAAATTATAACTCATCTGAATAAAGATATCTTTAAAGAGAAAATGCTCGTAAATAAAAATTATGAAAATTTAGGGAGTGACGCGGACATAAACTGCTTGAAAATAATAAATGTTTATATTATGAACTGAATAAGTGTACTGAGGATACAAACGATCCGTCCCAGGCCTATTCTGGTGTGAACCACGTTTTATGTGATAAGTTTAACTTATACATTTTGTTTAATATGGCTATAGCAGCAGAAGACACGTATTATAAACTACTGACTTACACATTAAATATTAATTTACTCCTTCTTTCATAAACTACGTAAGAGAAATGGGAAGCTCAACGATTCCCTTTTGTTCTCAGCTCTTATAAAATGCTTTGGATTTTTTTGTTATTCTTATTTTGAAAAACAAATGATCGCTTGCTTAGATTAATATTAAATTTTATATTTTCTCTTTATTTGATGTGATTTCTAAGAATTTAATATGCATATCTTTCTCGCATATCTTTTTACTACTACGCTCACAGCTTTATCCTCTATTTCGTGAAAGAATTCTGTTTATCACTTAAATAATATATTTTTGTACTAAATTATTTATCCAATATTTTCATTACCACTATATTATACAAATTGTGCCAATAAAATTGCTATTTAAATATTTAGTTCAGTACATCCATCCGATTTTTTTCTCGCCGTCGTCTTATGGAAAACGTCTGCGTGGGTATACCGCTTTCCCACGGGAGTGATGGTTTAATATACCTAAAAATATTTTTCCTGTGTTTGTTAGACAAATCGTAGTGTAAGGTTCCACCACTAAAGACGCAATTTCGCTAGATATAGCGAAATATTGTTTATGCTATTAGTTTCTCTAGAAAATGTTAAAAAATAATTATGGCTACATACACAGATAATACTGCCCAGTAACGGCTTATTAACTGTTTTCAAATAGTTAGTGTTTAGAGGTAAAGTGAAAACAGATATATAGGTATCCTTAAAAACACATTTACTACGATATTTCGTAGAGTTATTCCTCAATACTTCAAGCGATTGGAATATAAATGCGAACTTGTATCTTAATGTGTACAATTTAGTTACGTTGTATCGTGTAGAAAATAATGTAAAATATATTTATTTAAAATACATAAACATAATATTTAGTTTCAACATTTTCTAATTTACCTTTCCACATTTTCTAATATTATCTAAACAAGTGATAATATAAATATATGAGATCTTTTGATGTGTCACGAGGCACGAGACTAATTTACAATGGTCAATGCCCATGCATACATCACAGAAGGCTTTGTGCGTATGACATGTTAAATTGCTATTAAATTTATGACCAGTATTTTATTGCGCTCATTAACAGATTAATACTGGCGACAGCTTAAAAGCATTAATCCACGTGTTACAGCCATTTTTATAGTTTATTGTTTTATATTTTTAAAATATATTTCACTTTATTCATAACGAAATTTCTCATATGTGAGTAATTCATGTTGAACTTAATTTAAAATATATTAGCATATAGAACGGAGTTTCAAAATTTGTAAATTCTTTCTGAAAGTCTGTAAACTGAAAATTTGTTTTTTCACGCCTTGCGAGGTACCTTTACTTCTAAAGTTCTTTGTGTGTGAGAAAGATAAGTTCATGCTGAAAAATAAAAAAAGAGATGGATTAGGTCCCTACCGCAGTGTAGATAGAATATTTTTCTTGCGTTAGGAAATGCTTTAGGAGGAAGATATATACTATTTTCAAAACTGTCGTTTTAGGGGTCTGATTAGGTCTCGTACGCAACACAGGACAGTTCAGTTGCGAGATCTTTTAGATCTCTATTACACTAGCTGAAAGTTCTTTAAAACTGATGCAGCAGAGAATGTGTTGTAAGTTTTTTTTATGCTATATATAGTGTGAATTATATACTAGAAATTATACACATATTTGATTCATACAAATTGAATGACACGTGACTTTACAAAACACATGCGCTTGTAGCTCTTCTTTTATATAGTTTCAATTCAATTATGTATCTCTTTACGAAATATAAATAATTGTGGTAGAACTTGCAGTTTCATGGAAGAAATATATTCATATGGGATTATTTATGTGAATATATTTTTTTCTTATTCTAAAGTAAATAAATATTTCGAACTTACTGACGAACTGACCCGAAATAGGGCTTTATTTAGAATTCATTTGTATGCGGTAGGAGTAGATGCGAGAGGTATACCTGTGAAATCTCTCTATAATTTACTAAAAGATGTCAGCCTATCCAGAAATATCATCAGATAATTTCTCATCTTATTTCGGAATCGGCATTAGTAATATCTTTTCAAATTTATCAAAGTATAGAAGGGAGCTCAGATTGCAGGGTAGTCAGAAATAAACTAGTGTCATATTGTCAATATTCATTAACCTGAGGTGGAATCGAACCCACAAGCATTATGTTTATACTCATATGATAGTACACTGTGCCACGACGGCCTCAATTTTATTAAAATGTTAAGTCACTTACAAGGTAATTTAAAAAAAAAATGAAGACAAAGCTCTAATCCTCATAATAAAACTAAAAAGAAATCTAAAGATGTACGTACATACGAGTACGAGTATGTATGACTAAAAACGTATTTTATACGTGCGTTATGGCGTAAAATAGTCGTTTTATTAGATCTGTAGAGCTGTAAAATATGTAAAAGAAAGGACTGACTATAATTTTGCCATTTTCAGCAGAATTTATTTAACGTATAGTTAAAAACCTATAAAAATTCACATATATCATATACGAGTGACCGCTCGGCGCTCGGTGTTCGCCCGTTATCCGTATCCAAAGCCTTTTTAAATTCCATTACCGGTTTACACATTTTTCTCTAGGGACAAAGCGTGCATGGTCTTTTTGAAAAGTTAATCTAATTAATAGACTATATTGTAGGTTAAAATAATATTTTTTTAGAACAGAATAGAATTTTCAATATATTACTTTCATTTTAATAGATTTTCAAAGATCTTATAGAGATATCAATTAATGTAAAAATGCTAAAGTAAATAAAACTTTGCCTATTTTAAAAAATTCTTATTCTTTTTCTATTTAAAAAAAAACAGGATTTAAGATTAGCATAAATTTAATTTTAATATTTATAAGATATCTAATAACTATGTGTATTTTAAGTAAGCAAAAATCTAAATTTAGGCACAAAATATTTTTAAAAAATATATGTTAGTAACAGAATATTGACTTAAAGTTAATCAGATCTTACATTATACTTCCACGTCGCAAACAATGTAATTGATAGATATTGCTACAGGTGAATTCTGCTCCTGGGATTAAATGTGCGATTAATGTGTGTCGTCCAAATGTAAATCTCTACAAGCGCAGCAAATAAATATTTTGTAAAATGTTTTCTCCCTCCGGAACACAGCACCTGATAAATGATAGCTACGGGCGCTTTATGAAAATGTGATGCGATAAATGTTACGTCACTACGTAGTGTATTTGCTTATGAAGTACTCATACGTCGAAACATTGTTTCTCATTAGAGTCTTTGTTTTCGAGAAAATATGGGAATATGAATAAAAGATATTTACAGGAACTTGCAAAATTGAAAATGTATGTACGTACCTATATGTTTTACCACTTAAAAACATTAAAACGTATAAGGACCAATATTATGTCATAGAATTCGTACTACTTTCTGATATTACGGTTTAAATAAATTTCACGATATGTTTACTTTGACATCTGATAAAGGATACGTTACCCACCTACCCACAGAACATATTCTCATCATCATCATCTTGCAATTTAGGCCTAAGTGCTTAGATACATCAATTTCAATTTCATTACATATATTATAAATACATATTATGGTATTTTTGTGACGTTCTTTCTAATCTATAAAATTTACAACTGCGTTAAATGACCAACTTCCTCTTTTATTTAAACAGGACACTTAAGGGAGATCTTGAACGTGTTTTCATTTGCAACACCCCAAAAGTTAAATAGCCTCAGTAGATACAAATTTCAGCAACATTTTAAGAGAATGAGTTGCGACAATTGCAAGAAGGCAGTGAAAGGGCGGACGGCGCATAAGTCACTGTCAGAACCTGCGTCCGTCGACACTTTTTTGCTGTTTTGCGTCTTTTGTGACTCAAACAATGATATATAATTAAAGTGTTTTTTTATCAAAAAGGATACGAACATTTTTCCACGTAATTAGCTCTTTTTAATGTTATTATTATGATAGTATTATATTCGGGACTTGTTTAATATAAATACTTTAATTGGTAACATGTCTTTGATATATATATATTATATACTATATTTAGATTTGCCTGTATCACATTAGTATGTGAGAAAACCTATATTTGCTTTTGGACTTGCTTAAAAATTTGCAAACGTGCATGGGTCCGATGAGATTACGACATATTTCTAGCATTAACCTGCAAGGGAATTCGATAGGCGATAGGGTCAAAAAGTAATTTTAAGTGTCTTTTTTTAAGATTATTTTTAAATCAATTTATTTTATTTTTATTTTTCTGGCCTATTATTAAAATATATCAACATATGCAATAGTGTATTTTTTTAGATATAGATATTTAAATGTTTCTACTAAACTACCAGTAGTTATATTTTAAAATCAATATCGAAAAAGAGATTTTGTCATTTTTCTTTATCGTCACATATGGGTATTATACAATATTTATCAAATGTATGTTATAACAAATGTTTTTTAACAGTTTCACACTTTCTACCACTCATGGGCAGGGGGGAATCAGAGTCTAGACACTACATTCTCTACTTTCTGCCGCGCTTTGGCTTCCTACCAAAATTGAAAAATAAAAATAATTTATATACAATCATTTTGGGAATTAATTCCGAGTGGGAATCGAATTCACAACGCCTCATACAAAAGGTATTAAAAATAATTTGTTCATATATATTTTTTAACATATCGATTTGCCGAGACTTCTCAGTAAGTAATCTAGGAGACTTGTGTTGATCGGATCGTACAAGTAGGTTAATTACAAGTGAGCCGAAAGTGGAGTCAAGTGGAGTAAAATATCATTAAGTTCTCTTTGTCTATTCTGCAAAATGCATGTGGATGTATTTATAAAAGTGTAGACCTCGTTAATGTTGGAAATGGCTGAGCGATACAATTCTTGTCAGATATTGAAATGATACAAATAGCTACTTAAGCGACTTATATTCGTCCAATATGTAATTTAGTGATTGAATTTGTATAACAAAAATAATTTCTAGGCCAAACGTGGCGCAGGGGCACAAAGTGTGACTATAAATGCAACTGGTTGTGGATTCGATTCCCACTCGCAGAGTGCAAATAATTGATATTTCCATTTTCTTCGCTCTAGTATTAAGACAAAGCGCGGCGTTAAGTTCCGTCACTTAACACACAATGTAACACTAGGTTCCCCATGCCAACCCTCTTCGGCTGTGCACGGGATACAGCGAGAAGCTAAAAAAATATAACTTCTGCTTGAACTCACATAGAGTCAATTAACAAAAAAAGGATATTTTAAATAACCATTTAAAATGATGCGAGCAATGTCAATATTTTAGACAAAATACCATCGCATGTCGTAGTTATATTTTTTCTCATATTCTTAATTATCTAGTCTATTATTTTACCAACAAATGGCTTAAATATTGAACATAAATGCTGTCGGATTGAAACTGTATGGGCCTAATAAATATTTTGAGCTAAAAGTTTTGTAAAAAAAAATTCCACGAAAAACAAATTTTCTTCTGTAAACGCAGAAACGTAAGCCAGGTAAACAAACAAGACCGAGCAAGATATTGTAATAATAAATACTAAGATATTTTACTAAGATATTTCATAGTAAAATAATCTCATTGACTGAATGTTAAGCAGCGAATTGTTAGCTAATACAAGATATTAACAAGGAACAATTGTAATATTCCATCGTATACTAAGAGCTGCACCCCTGCGGTAATTGTCTTAATTGCAACCAGTACAGTCAACAACTGTGCCGTCTACAACAAACAATAGCCCTAAAGCGGGCAGCTCTGACTAACAGGAAAGGAATCGTGTTTCATCAGCACCAAGTATAGCTTAAATAATCAGAAGCGTAGACCCTCTGCGATATTCATCTTATGGTCTGGATTGTTCTAATGCAAAATAATGATCTACCTATTATGACTAGCTGACGACAGATAACTTTGCCTATAAATAATTTGATTTATTACAATCTTTTGAAATTCGATTGATTCCATTTTTTGTTCATTCATTTTGACTATCAAGGCACCATCAGGTTACTGTGGGAGAGCCATTCATTATCTTCTAAGCTGAAAATAACTATAAGATTTATTGTTAGTCTACCTAATATTAAAAGTACTCTTTGTAATTTAGAATCTGAAATTGAAATCTTGAAAATTCATGAATCTGAATCTTGAAAATTTAATGCCACAAAGGCGACATTTTTATTTCTACCAGCACGTCACGGATCAAACGGTCTGTATTAAAATTAAGTCATGATAATGTTACATAAATACAGTTAAATTATTAAAAGGTATCATAATTTTCCATAGAATATCGCTATATATAAGAAACGTAATAAAAATTACGTTTGAGTTCCTTTTTGAGTTGTGAATTAACAATCATTAACATACTATTATGTTTACTTTAAACTAAAAGTTCAAAAGTTAAATTATAAAATTATTTGCCAAGAGTAATCAGGCCGACGCAAATAGCTCCATATACTAAAAGTACCTTCAGGGCTTTCCAAATTATCAAACAAACTTCCAACACAAAATAAACCACGAATCAAGCAATGAACTACAGGTAACTAAAAGGAAATTGTTTTTTTTTAACAGTAGTAAAACAAAATTTTAGATTATCTACTTTGTAGTATATAATCTAACTTTTTTCACGAAATATGCAGTATTTGAGTACATGACAAAAAATACAACAAGAAGATAAC
This sequence comes from Dryas iulia moderata, assembly GCA_019049465.1. Lineage (NCBI taxonomy): Eukaryota > Metazoa > Arthropoda > Insecta > Lepidoptera > Nymphalidae > Dryas > Dryas iulia. The sequence continues at coordinate 7,770,788 of CM032429.1, forward strand.
AAACACAAGCCGAAACTTAAACATTTTGAAATCTATTATTTGAAATAATCATCATTCATTTAAACACAATTTCTTTCGGAACAATTTCACAACATCAATAGAACAGTTCATGAAGCTTTAAAAGTTATGAAAGTATTGAAGTTTTCAAAGGAAAAAAAATGTTGTTCATGCAAAAAGTTATGAAAACACATTAACAAACGTACCGAAAGTTTGTATCCCTTAAGTCTAAAATTTCTTTTTCAGAAAGTGCAGCCATTCGTGAAACATTGTACATATTAAACTGATTTACATAACAAAGTTCACTTTAAATGTTTGAATTAATCACTTTAGTCACAGTTTACTGCCGTTGAGCATGCGATGCAAGAAACATTACGCGCACTACGTTAAGGTACGTAACGCGAGTCTCGTAGCACAGCTGAACGTCGACTGGTGAGTGAGGACACGGCTACACGGTGAGGCTACGCTCCAATCTCCAGGCCGCGCAGTCGCAACACTTCTAAGCTTTCATCCCCCGATGGCCAATACCCATTAGGATACACTTAAACATTACTTATTGTAGTTTTAAACTCATATTATTTTATTCTGATGGGGCATTTAATTGGACATTTAATTGGCATGGTTAATAAAAATAATACACGTATTATGTTTGTATACACACATTCATTCGCTTATTAATTAATACACTGATAAATAGAACCAAACAAAAAACCATGTAATATTCAGAAGTTATAATATAGAGGGTGTGCAATTAATTTCGATATATGATATACAAAGATATTTTACGTAGAACTATATATCCAGCTATAAACCAGCTAAAGTAAATAATTCATATTTTAGCAAAAATTGTTCAGCGTGACAGGCATTCTTATTTGGCGGTAAAATCGGAACTGAAACTAAAATAACGACTGTCACATAAGTAAGTAACAATGCCGTATTAATAACAAATGCTGTTCATTGTGATGTTACATTTTGTGTTTTTAAAAAATATATACCTACACTAGCGACCCGCGCGGCTTCGCCGCGTTATCTGCACCTCTTATTCCCCTTAGAACTTTAATTTTCTTTTCAATCATAATAAAAAATAGCCAATAACAATCTCCTGGATAGTGTAGCTTACTAAGTGTGAAAGAATTTTCATCGGTTCAGTATTTCCGAAGATTAGTCCTTACAAACACAGTTACAAACTTTACCTCTTTATAATATTAGTAAAGATAGTAACATAAGCTAGGAAGATATCCATGTGAAGACGGTCCATTTTTAAATAACACTAGACGGTGAAGAAAACACCTCGGCAAAGGTCATAAAGTTATTGGAAAGATTCGTCACATTAAAACATTAGTTCAAGTGAGCGTTCTTATAGTTTTTGTAATTAATATAATATTTTTTGTTTGTTTTTTAAAATAAATTTGTGTTTCATAAATGACACAAATATATTTACAAAACAAACTAAAGATTGGCTTATCAAACTAACATGCAGCAGCAGTGTTGACCATTTGATTAAGACGTATTCGTCATATAATAAATATTTAAATAATTTCTTTTATTTATACCAAACCTACCAAACCACATTGATGAATAGCAATAGAAACGCCGTGCATACACAGTTGAATTGTTGATATACATACATCAAGTTAGTGTGCAGTGACCATAATTGTTATACATCAAGCTTGTATGCAGATTATTATAGAGTAGACCATTAGTTGCATAAATATTAATAAAACCGAGTTTCATAAAATTCCAGTCATTGTTTTGTGCAAAAAAAATTGCAAACACCAGCCAGTCCTAAATAAGTTTAGAAGTGCTAATATAATCATGTTAATAAATAAAAATATATTTTATATAATTAAAGTTAGTCCCACCCGGAAAACCCGTGAAATCGTTATTAGATTATCAGCTACAACTATTCAAGAAGGTATACTCGTAAGTGTACGGTGTCCGGCTTTGTCGAAAATACTTACACCACACCACTAGCACAGCGTGGCGTGATGTCATGAGTTTTTGGACCTCTGTGGCGTAACAAAAAACATGTTTTATGGCGGATCATTACTGGAAAAACGTTTACTCATCATTACGACCGATACGACCAAGCTCAGGACTATATTTTTTTAGAATTCTGAAAAAATCATTCTGCAAGAATGCGTTGACTTCTAATGTTTCCAGACGAATTTTACGCTTACGCAAACTTATTGTCTGCGAGATACGAGCGAGCGTTTATACGACAACGCACCCGTGCAACAGACTCAAGTTATTGTATGGTTGCTATACAAAGTTTAAATATTATTTTTTTTCAAAGATGACAAAAGATCTACGAGAGAAAACAAATTTTGAGTGCTTGATTGAATGTGATGAAGTAGCATTGTGTTCCTTTATTCTGAGGATAACGTATTTTTTTATCTTCAGGCTATATCCCGCACTCAGCAGGGTAGGCAAAGGGCACCTAGTGTTAAGACACTCCGTTCCCCCACTTTCCGCCGAAATTAGAGGCATTACGTGTTGAATAGCGGAACTTAACGCCGTGCCTTGACTCGACACCAAGCGAAGAAAATAGATATATTACATATTTCCACTCCTCGAGTATTAATCGAACCCACAACCAGTTATTTACAGTCACACATTTGTGCCACTGCGCCACGACTGGCCTCCATACATACCTATCTTTTTCTTTCGATTTTAAGCGATCTGAGCGAAGTAGTAGTAGGATTATGGAAAAATATTATCAATTTAAACTCCTCAGTGTGCTCAAGAGCTCACTATTATGATTAAAAAGCAGCTTCACACTTTTTCCCGCATAGCAGAGAGAGAGTCAGAAAAATCCTCAATCGACGTCAAAACACTCCGTTCTCTACTTTTCGCTTGAAATCGAGGCATCCCGAGTTAAGTGGCGGAACTTAACGCCGCGCTTTAACTTACGTATTTAATAATAAGCATTCACGTCACTATAATGGTTCATAATTATAATATTGAACTTTTTAATACGTCTCTGAGTAGTTTCGAAAATAGAATACTTGTCATTGAACTAGATAGAAAGAAGATTACTTAAATAATGACAAAGTTAATACCTACGAAAGTTTTCTTTTAGATATGTTTTAAATTGAATGATTCTATTAAAAAGTATATATTTTTAAAAAAGTGAACATATGAATAAGTTACACCCATAGATAAATAAAAAAACAGTAGCAGTCGTGGGACTGCCGATAGAAGTGAAAACGGAACTATTAAGTTGAGTAATTAAAACTATATGCAAAAATTATATGAAATTTTTTATGTTTTATTTATTAGTTACATATGATGGGTTAAACAAATCATGAACAAAATATAAATACAAACTGTTGAAAAAAATAGCTATAGATATACTATTATCATTAGCATATCGGTGACGCGAACCAGGATTTTACCCTCTACCAAAACGCTCAACGCGCCTAAGAAGTTTTCACTTCAAAAATATATCAATCACTAATATGCGACTAGATTGCCAGTTTCATTATTATATGACTTTCTGTTATTTCTACATTTGTGAGACGAGACGAGACGAGACTTTAAAGCCTCACTGAAACTGTATATGGAGATATTGAATTAAAATATTCACGATCATTATCATGAAATTCAATAATCAAATTTCAATATTCATTTCAATATTCATTTCATACTTAAAATTATGAAGACTTATTGTGAGCATGTTTCAAAGGATTGAATCCGTTTGTCGAGGCCGTCGACTCGCAGTGGGACAACGTCTCATTCTCTCTACTATAACAAGAATTCTTGACGGTTCGATTTCTATTTTGGGGAATGACTAATTTTTGTGACGAACAGAGCGTGGCGTAGTGCGCAAAATGTATTGATGTTGTTTCTTATTCATAAAAAGCATAAAAATACCACGACATTTACGCGTCTCCTACATCTTGCCTCCTTGGCAAAAAAAATATCATTAAGTCGAATTAATTTCTTAATACTTAATATATTTCTAATAACCATGATTGTACAAATGTTTTAATCATTACGTTAATTTTACCAAAAAAAAAATATTAATGTAAAGAAACCTTAAGTTTATATATTTTCCACGAATGAATTATTATAAAACATTCAAAACATTTAATGTAAAGAATTTTTTGATCGTGTTTCAAGTACTGAATATAAACTGTGTTGTGTTGAGTTTCATCTGAACGGTTTGCGCAACTTTGACCAGCTTGGCGACTGGCTTCCCTCAAGGCAGTGGATCCCTAATGTAAATAATTAAATTTCTCATTTATTTTATATTTCTAATGGCTATAATTATAATGTTTTATCAATTCAAATATCAGCTTACTATTGTTATATGCATATATGTTATATGCGGTCTTGAACTTATTGTTAACTTATTCTTTCATTTTTCAACTTTAGCCTTTTAAAAGGATGAAAAAAATTGAAAAGAATAAATTTTAAAATCAACACTCTAAATTTGCTCGGTCAAAAATTAAAATTAAAATAGAAAATTTCATACGTACCAAAATGAATTTGGACTTTAAATATTTCTAGAAATTAACTACTTAACTGAACTCTTAAATATTAACTTCAAATTCCACACGAAAGAATGTAAATAATTTCAAGCAGATGTATAGATTTTATCTCCATAACTCATATGAGTCTTTTTTGATAATTCATTCCATCTTTTTAATTTTTTTAAATTGAGAATTTGGCACGTAAAAGAAATAATTTGTAATTTAAAATTGTCAAACAATATAAATTATTAGTGACAAAAGCATACTTCCATTTACTTTATTTTTAATAAGTACTAACTTGATTGTAGCAATCTTTTTCGATTAATCATGTAAAATTATATTTAAAATGTGATCCATGTTTTGGTTCTGTATCTATTTAATAACATCTCAATGTCACAGCGACGTTGACATTATATTCGATAATAAATATCTGATTTTGACAGCAAACATCATCTGTTAATCGTATCATTCTTGTTTTGTTTAACAATTTGCATAGCGGCCAGTGCTGATTCAAAATTACTACACGCTTGACGTGTTTCTTCTTAATTTATAGGTTTAGTATTATCTTGACAAAATGAAGGGTAAATCAGGATTAACCAGATTTCACGACTGCTATATTCTTCGCAACAGTAAAATTATTAAAGAAGATCTGTGGATACGAGATGGCAAAATCATGAACCCTGAGCAAATATTTTATGTGGAACAAGTCGAAGCTGATGTAACGGTAAATTGTAAAAATTTACTTATAGCCCCTGGATTTATAGATATTCAAAACAATGGTAAGAAACAATCGATTCTTATATTTTAGGTTGGTATGGTATAATAAGCATTTTTTTATTTAACTACACTGTCTACACTAAAATATTTAAGATTATTTATACATTTTCTACTTTTACTTACTTACAATTAATAAAAAAACATTTTATTATCATGTACCATTGTTGATTGCAGTTTTCTTTAGTATTATTACCATTAAATGTTTTTGCATGACCTTAGATGTACTTATAAGTAGGTTGCGAATTTGTCCTCAATAATATCTGTAAGTAAAACCTATAAGATATTATTAGCTCAAGTTTAGTTTTTTCTCTCACAATTAGGTGGTTGGGGTGTAGACTTTTCATATGATACTGATGATGTTGAGAAAGGAGTGCAAAAAGTAGCTAAAGAATTATTAGCCTATGGAGTGACCTCATTCTGTCCAACTATGGTGACATCAGAAAAAGAAAAATACTCAAAGATATTACCTAGAATACAAAAAAAGCAAGGAGGCACATCTGGGGCAACTATATTGGGTGTCCATCTGGAAGGACCATTCATCAATATAGCTAAAAAAGGTGCCCATACTGATGAGTTAATTAAAAATCCTGATAAGGTAAATAATTGTTTATTAAAATTTTGCAATTTTGGATATCAAAAATATATTATTTTAATTATATTAAGTACTATAAATTCTTAAACTTATTAGCTTATAAACTTAAGATTCCAAAAATAGGTCAATAACTTATTTCTTTTGCAATATTTATTATAATAGAGGCTTATCTGTAACCTACATTTACTTTAGTACAAACAATAAACAGAATGATGAACTCTTATCAATGAGATGTGTTTGTAACATTATAGCATGTTTTATTAAATAAAACATAATGATAGCAATGAAAAAAAGGATTTCATTATTACTTTTGACCTTTTCCTTTTTAAATTATAAAATTATCAAAAAGGTTCTTTTTCCCCATAAATGCATTGTATATCTTAATCGAAATGAAATTTCATAATAGAAACGTTATTTTTCTAGGGCTTAGAATCCATTCAGGACATGTATGGATCATTAGATAATGCTATCATAGTTACTTTGGCACCAGAGCTGCCTGGTGCTTTGGCAGCAATAAGAGGCCTCACAAACCTTGGTATTAAAGTAGCCCTCGGACATTCCTCTGCCAGCCTTATTCAGGGAGAAGAAGCAGTGAAATGTGGTGCAAATTTAATAACTCATCTTTTCAATGCTATGCTGCCAGTAAGTTTCTCTTGTTAACTTAATTTTATTACTACAGACCTGCTGGCGGCTTCACCTTTGTAAATTGAAGTTTCAGCCAATTAATTAAAACTCATATTTTACTTAACAAAATTAAAACAATTATAATTTTTTAAAGTAATTGAATTAAAATCAACACTAAAAATTAAGGGCAGATTACTAAAATGGAATTTTAAAATTGCATTTAAATCACTTAAATGCTCCTGAAATTAGCATGCGTGAACAACCAGACTATCAAAAAATAAAAAATCATGGTTTTGGGTACTACATATTAAACTACATATTAAAGTAACTTTTACTACATATTAAATTATTATATTGATACATTCCCCCAATAATACTTTTTCTCATATATCTTTCTTGTAGACAGTCGTCTATCACTTACGTTTTTATTATATATTTAGATAAGAATGATTCCAAGAGATACAAAAAAATGTTTTTGCTTTAGTTCCACCATAGAGACCCTGGCTTAGTGGGTTTACTAGCATCTTCAACTGAAAAACAAGTGTTCTACGGAATTATATCTGATGGGATACACACTCATCCAGCTGCACTAAGGATAGCATGTAGAACAAATCCTGATGGTAATTATTATTATAAATCTCTGAAGATCAAGAAGCCAAACCTGATCTTCAGAGATTTTGTTTTTTATATGTATTTATTGTATAGTAAGGAGTGTAAGCAATCTTTACTTATTATAGACAATGAGTAAACTATACAAATATTTAATACTAGCTACCTGCTCGTCACTTCGCCTGTGTGAACTTCAAAACTATAGCTGAACCGTATTTACCCGCGTTCTCGCTTAAGTTAGGCGGTTTATATGTTTCACACAAATTTTCATCTCCTATTTCAGTCCCATAAGGGTTGATTTAAAAAAACACAATTTACATTGCGTATTCACTATCTTTCTAAGAAAATTTATCAAACCAGTCAATCGATTTATATTTTTAGCAGAAACTTTATACTTTTTTCAACCCTTTGGGGGTTTATTGAAAAAAGTAGCCATGTTTGACCTGGGTTCAATTATTATCATTTTGAATTCCATTTAAATCGGGCCAATAAAAAACTCGTGTAAACGAGTAGGGCATTTATAATATTAGTACAGATGCAGATGTCTAATTTAAAAGAAAATAAAATTAACTTACACTTCAATTCATTACTTAAAATCATTAAAAAAAATATAGTAATACTTACATCAATTCTAGGGTTAATATTAGTAAGTGACGCTGTAGCTGCCCAAGGTTTGCCAGACGGAAGTTACAGAATCGGTCCGCAAGCTGTCAACGTGGAGAATGGTCGCGCCTACGTGACTGGTACCAAAACACTGTGTGGAAGTACCAGCGCCCTTAACCAATGTGTTAAAATATTTAAAGACGCTACTGGTTAGTATGTTATTTTCTTTTATTAATTTATAAGTTTGTTTTGTATTTGTGGCCAGTCGTGGACAGAAGCACAAAGTGTGACTGTAAAGGGACTCACGCAATGCCTACTATGGAAAGTGTGATACGGAGTGTTTTAACACTGCATTCCCTCTGCCTAACCTGCTGTGTCCGGGATACAGCGTGAAGCTAAAAAAGTTTATTTGTATATATGTTTTATGTGAAAAAGCGTGAAGTTCCTTTTTTACGCGTTAAGAAGTGTACCGAATTCATGAGCTTGTCTTTACTTTTATCAGAACATAAATAGAACATTCCTAACGTAGTCACTCGTAAAATAATATGGCTTCAAATATATTCCTATGCTTATAACTCCAATTCTATTTAACGTTTGATATACAGCATTGGAAAAATGTCGTGAAAGAAGAAACCACGATGGTTGTGGGTTCAATCATCTCTCGATAAATGCTTTACATTTTCTAAGTCCGCGACGTGTTCCACAATAAAAACTTTTAACATTGAAACATGCATTACATAAAGCATAATGTAGCGGTTTCAATGATCCTCCCAGTAGTACTACTGAGAATTTACTTCCCAATATCTCCCTGATAATACTTCACAAATGATATGTTATATTTTTTCGGAGCAAACGCGATGGTAATGGTTTCCACTCTTGCAAATCATTATACATTTTCATTTCCGTTTGTTATTTATAAATTAATCTTATATCTTTAACGAGCACTTATCACATTAATAAAATTGTTAGGTAAGCTATATCTCAATATTGTTTTGTTCCCCTAACAAGTCTATTGATATCAAAATTCCTAGTAAGGCTACTGGCAAGGAAAGTCCCAGCAGTACTGCTTCTAAGGCAACATGGTAACAGGGAATGGGCCGATGTATTTATGACATCTATACACTACCTACTATACATTATCAGATAGTTTTTAAATTTTTTTTTGACAGAATGTTCATTGGAGTATGCCTTGGAAACAGCATCTCTACACCCTGCTAAGGCTCTTGGCATAGAACACATTAAAGGCACATTAAACTTTGGATCTGATGCAGACTTTATATTGTTAAATCCAGACACTCTCGACGTTATGTCTACTTGGATTGCTGGTGAATGCGTTTACACGAGTTCCTCATAAAATACCTCTCAAGAAATAAGTTACCTTATTGTGATATATACATTTTATATATAAAAAATATTGCACAAAGTGCCTACGTTGTAACATTATAAATCAATCAGAATACAAATTTTTAAATAATTTCGTAGTTTTATTATAATAATTAAGGAGTAATAAATAAAAAGAGGTCTTGATAGTGGCATGGAAAATCTTTATTGAAGTAAATATATTTATAAAGTCAGTACAATTTAAGTTCAATAGTTTCCAAAAATATTAAAGTGCAGGTTGCTGATCACCTGGCAATGTTAAATATGATTATTTCTTAATTAAAATACAAGCTAATATTGAGAAAACTGTAATATGTGAATAATAACATGTATATACCTAAATAAAATCATGACAAAAATATATTTTAGGCAGGCTCTGAATTACACTGCTCTGTGCTGTTGTTATCCTGGCCACAGTTCACGATACATAATAAACTTAATCGTAAAGAGGCCGCTGACGTCACGCGACAACCGGTTCTCAGGTGACACCAGCGACGAATAAATTTGGTCAAAATAAGATGTGCAACTAGTCAAAAAAACGAATTCTACGTGTGTCCACACGAATATATCGCATGCCGACTAAGGTGACAATAATGTAGCGCAATCAATTCCTCCGGAGCGTAGTGGACAGACATACAAACTAGTTGGGCATCTTAAATTTACAATAAAACCAAGTTACAAACTACGCAATGTATATTCATGTATACAATAATTACTAAGTGTATGAATGTATAATAATGTAAATACATTTTCATGAAAAACAAAATAATATCATGGAATATTCAAAGAGCCAAAATATTTGAGATTAACTCTACCTCGATATTATTAACTTCTAAGATCTAGGCACAATGCAGCAAAAACTCCTGTATGGATAACAATATTTCGTTGACTGTGGGGCAAAATAGTCTAATTATCTAGTCAAGACTAAAACACGGGCCGCACTGAAGTCATTGCCATACTGCTACAGATGGACGAGCGAACAACTACGTTATTATATTAGTTTTAGTTACGTTAGGAACAAGCCTGGAACGGAGCAAGCAGGATTAGTAATATTAAGTAAAGAGCAACGGATGACCAACGATTGTGTGTATATGGGATAATCGATGACTTAGACAAACAGAAATAACAGTGATCCTATTATAGTTATATAAGATGATCGATATAGATATCGTTGGTTATCCCCACTCGACTAGCAGAGCAGTACTGAGAAGTGCGTCAGGCGGCCCGCGTACGTAGTATTGACTCCCCTTGCAACTTGCTCTTACTGCAAGTCGCTATGAAGGCAACTACATCTAATAAAATTTTAACGTTTACAATTTCAAACTTTACGGAGGGTATTGTCTGTTAGATATACTTTTTTGTGTCACTGAAGTCCACTACAATACGTACACCCCATGTGGACTACATCCTAAGTTTAAAATACTTTAACAGAATAAAATTATTGAGCAATATATTCCTAAGAGAATATAGTAGACATTTGCTCAGCTGCACCAACACTACAGAAAAAATATTTAAATCCTAATATCAATACCAATGCACACTCCACAAATGTCATTTTCATATCAAAAACATTAAAATTACTAATTAAATTATAAGCATTAAAGATATCTTTGGATCAAAATTAAAATATGCATCTAGAACATGCACCTTTCACACAAACACAAATTACAAAAAATTCCAAATGTTAACATAAAATGACAAGAAAATTAAAATGTGTAAACTTAGCGTATACTTAAAACTAAATTAAAAACAAACGCCATTTAAAACGTACATCTTAACGAGATGAAAACACGGATGTTGTAAATTTATGCAGTAAAATAAAAGTACTTCTCACATTACGGCAAATGTAAGCAAATCAACATACGGTGCGCATTGGTGTTGTAAAACTCAATACAAAGTGACACTTCACCAAATGTAAGCACTAATACGGTCTATTTAATGTTTTCACAAACAAACGTTTGTCCGTCTGTCTACATGTGGCGTATTGTGAGATACAAATAGATCCATTATGATATGTTTTGTTTTATACTGAATAATTTGCGTGATGAGAACATCTAAATGGCCGCTTACGTGAAAAAATTATGCTTATAGTTAAAGAATCAAATGAATTAAAAAAATAAGATACTACAATACGTAAATACCAAGAATTGTATATTAAAATATTTGTACTTTTACTGACTAAAGGAAAAAACATTGGCAACTGCTAATAATCCTACGATTATAAAAAAAATAACTTGTATAATGTAGATTGAAAATGGTCTTCACAAATTCGTTCACTCTAGATGTGGAATGCAATTAGAATTCTTTAACAATATTAAAAGGTATAATAATATATTAAATTTTTATAATCAGCTCAACAATGTATATAATCTATAATAATTTAAAAGCCTAGATCCAAACTGTGATATTTATTGCACAAGCACTCTGTGGCTTATAAATTCCGATTGGAATAGAGCTCACAACCTTAATTGTTGGTTTTCAAAAAGTGGAGAGACCAAATAAGTCGGTGGTGTTAAGGTGGGTGAAGAAATCTAAATATCATAAACATGCTAAACAACTTGAAATACTCGGTGAAAACATTTCAATGACTATCACTTCGGTATATTTAAATAGTATTTCTGAACCATACAGCGTTGACATAATAACATTACAATATTTCGAGATCACTATACTTGTCAGGCAAGCAGGTGATCAGCTTACTATGCCCTAACCAGACCGAAGACTATATGAGAAAATTAAAATTGGCCAAACCCCACCCACAATCACAATGCGGTCCAATCATTTGCAAATACTCACTGGATTATACGCACGGTGTACTAGATCGCAGTCAAAAAAATGCGTTACTGCGTATTGAAGACGTTTGCCTGCGCGAGAACAAGTCTTGCATAATAAGTGTTAGCTACCGTTGCATATGATCCAAGGTGTATTCGCGAGTGTATTGATAATGCCACAACTCCACCAGAACCATCGACCTGTGCTTGGTGCCACAAAATAGGCAATACGCCCACCTCCAATAGGGAGGGTAACATTAGAGCTCACCTTGTGCGCTGCGAACCCTACATATATCACACTATATGGCACTGAATATATTTGCTTCGACAATAAATTTTCATAGCCACATCATTTAAACAGCGCCAAATTTAAACAGCATTCGTTATATATTTGGGCTTTATATTAAAACACACTATTTATTTATTTTATTAATAAGCGTGAACATTATAAGGCCCAGAACGACAATCGAAACTGGTACTGTAAGCGCTTTATCGAGTGCCATATAATGTAATAACTACATCTACTGAAGTTATTATTGCTGGATACATAAGGGAATATAGATTCAAGAGAAATATATTTACCAAAAATTGCTTTAAAGTGTATATAGGTAACTTTTAAGATTCCCGAGAAAGGCTACTGTAATGTACTCTAATGATACAATTATTATCAAGTAATGTCAATGGACAATAGATACCATTTGACCTGCCATTACCCCATGACTAAGTGCTTACTTGCTACAGCAAGAATATACAGCCAACGGGAGTCCCCGCCCTCCCCCTCTCTAACCCCTCACCCCCTTCCTCCTCGACCCTCCCTACTCTCCTATCCCTTCCTACCCCTCTACCCACAACAACACTAACAACACCACGCTAGGGCAAACACGTCATACTGCTCTTTGTATATCAATTGAAAAATACTAACTTCTACGTAAACCTCTACATCGACACCTACATAAGATACATGGCAAGAACAAAAGGAAACATTGTCAAGGATATATCACCAAAAATAATTCAAGTGTAAGTAAAAACAAATCAATATTATACAAATGATAATACTTTAAACACACGGCCAAATAATCAAGCCGATGTAATAATAATAATAAGAATAATAATTAATAATCATTTGAAAAATTACACATATACATATATATATTAAACTTCAAATTTATTAATATTGAAATTCACACATAAAATAGTATAATTTGTAAAATTATCCAAAACTTATCACACCACTTTTTAATAATTTTATGCAACCCTAAGCAATATTATTAATAGCGTCAAACGCTCCCTTTGGGGCTTATTAAGTTCTATTTCGGTTAATTTTACGTCACTAACACACAATAATTTTGATCATTGGACAACAAATAAAAAAATTGAACTTTATAATAATAATAATAATATTAAAACCCTGAATATTAATTAATTAAACAAAAAAAAATTGGCAACAATTAGTAACTAATTTTATAATTATCATACAATAAAATAATTACTATGTGCATGCACAAATATCGTAAGAAAATAATTTGGCAGTAAAAATTCGTAACACTAACGGCCTATTCGCACTGGCCAAAAATACTATAAATATAGGCCCGGAACATATACTAAAACCAAACATTTAAATGACGAAATCAGAGTATTATAATCAGATTTCACGCCTATCATCCACGAAGGGTAATGACTCATTTATAACCTAGTTAAAAAAAATAATAAAGAAAATAAAATTCCCTAATACTATCGGGACAAAAATCCTGAAACAAATAACTTAAAAACAATAAGAAAAAATAAACCCAAAAGTTACTCACTAATATATAGAGGATTCAAGACAACGTCAAATTAACCACGCCGGGGATGCCCCGTCTCACTGCCGAGCTCTCCTCTGTAGTTAGTTTCATATGTCTCTCTATTATTGCTTATATCACATTAAACGTTGCTATGTATTTAAGAAATGTTCCAATACACAACAAATTAAACAAATCAATTAGTAATCTAATTAAGTACATACATTTAAATTACGAGATACATTACTAGTGAATTGCTATAATATTTTTTTTTATATGAATGATAATAATATGGCTCAGCAATACACATTCATTTTGGTTCCACATTAAAAATTATAATAATATAAATAAAAATAATAACGTTATAGCTTAAAATTCTATATAATATAGGAATCCAGGAACTTAAAATGTTAAAACATATTTCGAATAAATCAGACGATCCTCGCTTGTCTTTTAAATTTCACGAACATCCAAAAGAATTAGAGAGCACTTTCGTATAACAATTTGTAAATAAAATATCACACTCCATAATAGGTGGTCTGGTTAAGTACTTTAATTAATACAAGGGTCGATATTGCAAACCGGTGACTCTAATACTAAGACTTTCGTTTTCTTGCGATAAAAATGTTACCAATATATAAAAGTTAACATCAAATTTCAACATATAAAATAAAGTAATACAAAATACTAATCTTTGGAAGACGAAAGCCGAGACGTGTAAAATTAAATGTTTCAAAAACTCCGCCATCGCTATTTGCAATACTCCGTAAAACCATATTATTATCAGTGTTTATTAAATATACATCAGACATTTTAATAAGATAAAACCGACAAATATTAATTTTACATGAAAATGTTTGATGTCATTTTTACTACTAACCACAATTTTAACATTTTTTTTTTATTTCATCTACTATCTAAAAACTTAATGAATCTCAAATTTTAATTTTGAATATTAAATGTGGATAGCTATAAAAATATATACTTTGGCGAACTGTATACGAATTTAAAACACATGTAGAAATAAAATTTGTTTATAATGGCACGTTCATGAATATATATTTTAAAATTTATATACAATATAATAAGATTCAACAATCAAACGCGACGAGTGAAAAGTGCTAAATAGCTTTGTGACGCGTAATACCCGTGTTGCAACAAGTCGCTTTTGTTATTAATAAAATTTCAAAATCCAATGTTTCATACAATCTATATACACGAAGATGCCACATAAACGGTCCAGTTTACTTTGTAATTATCTGTACAAAATTATGCTCAGTACCAGTGGCTCCCAATATAATAAGATCAGATAAATTTAAATCAACCAAACAGTATATTAATATCATCATTAATAGCCTACGATGAAAAGTTTCAAATATAGGCTCTTAAAACAAGAGTACATGAAAAAACGTTTTGTATAGACACAAGAAATCTGTAAATGGTAAATATATTTTAACGGACAATATATAATATTGTATACGCGATTAACCTAAACTAGATGGCACGTAATTTTAGTGTCGCCTCCTTTGGTCATAATAATATTAATTAATTAATTAATTATAATAATAATAAAATTTTGCTAACAATAAACTCAATTGTGCGTAATGACGTGTCCGAATACGGGCTGCGATCGTAACGAGTTTCGAATTACTTCTCCGAACAAAATCGACCACAAAACGATATATTGTTTAAAATGCAAACATTATTCTTCGTCACTCGATTGGTAATAGAATCAAAGTTGACTATATGAGAGGCTGTGGTCGACAAAACTTGCAAGATATTTAGACAAAATGTGTGTAAATTTACGGAGAAACGCAATTAATAATGAGGCGACACTCCCACGCAGACCCTAATTGACATGTATTATCTTCACTCGAACTAGGAACCATATCAGCTGCTAAATTTAGAAACATAATCGAAATTCCAGCCAACAGTTGCAAGTTCAAATACAAACACTGACGTATGATCGTAGACCAACCACATTGGGTAGAAAATAATAACCTGCTACTCGCTTGGCTCGGCAGCAGAGCTATAGTGTAAATATATAACCATTAATTTAAACGCCAACCAATCAACTATATAAAAATTAATAACACAACATCTGCCAAACGTGGAAAGCCTACGACTAAACGATTCTTTCAACTTCACAAGCGTGCCGACTGGATCGTAACATATGTAAAAAAAGATAATAGCCTAAACTTTGGATTGTATGTAATTATAACTAAATGCAACCATAATAAAAAAAATGTGAGATGAATTAAACCGAAAACGTAAGTATCATAGTATACTTTGGGAATATCTATCCACAGGCAGGAACTGTTTAGATCCTAAATTATAAATCCACAACATAGGATAATAAAATAAAAAAAAAATGTATTTACAGTTCACTCCGAGTGGATAGTGACTATCATGAAAATAAAAACACAAAACAATAAAACAGTCAAATACTGGTTTAGCAAAAATGTTAAGCTTTGTAAAATCAGCAATTAAATATAATAATAAAAGGGAATAAATGTGAGATCTTGTAGTATGCAGACTTACAGCCATTGAGTTATTCCTCAGACAATGTATAGGGTGTTGAGGACTAGAACATGGTGATTATTCTTAGCCAGAGTGACGATGTAACCTTCTGACGTTATTTTCAGACCGCAGCAGCGGGACACCTGGAACCCATTAATACATTTTGAATATAAATCTTTAAATAACTTCTACAATAATTACTGAATACTTCTACAAATTGAAATAGTATTTTTATTTTTCTACAAAATCTTACTACAATCAAACAGTAAACTGTTAAATTGTTGTAAGATTTCGTAGGAAAACAAAAAAAACTTCTACATCCTATAACACAATGTAATATATTTAATATTACATAGAGAGGTAAAGCTGAGATAAGGCGATCAATAGCACGCATATTAAAGGGCTGTCCTTGAAATCCTACAACGCGACCAACACCTCCACAATAAATTCACAAAGAACTAACGACTCACAAGTTTCTTCTTTTAAAAACATACCTTAACATAAGGGCATTCAAATTCAGTAACAAGAACGCCGTCCCTAGTAAAGACAGCGACGTGGAACTTGTTGCCATGCGAGTCGCCAATGAGCACGTCGCCCGCGTCCGACACGTCGATGCCGTTGGGGAAGTTGGTCACGTTCTCGCAGCCGATGCGGCGCAGGAAACGCCCCTCGTCGTCGAACACGACCACGCAGTGCCCCTTGAAATCGCACACGTAGAACTCTTTGCCTGGAATGTGTTGGTTTGTTTAGTTAAATTTGTAAATTAATAAATGACAGTATTTTTTCCAGTATTTAGTGTTTTTATCTTTCGTACGTGATTATGTTTAGATATTGTATTAGATTTGAGTCGTTGCGAAAATTACACTATTATATAAAAAAATCAAAGCAAAGAATACAACTCTCTCTCCGCTACTGGGTAGTGTCTCGTATGAGGCGGGTAACCTCTAGTCGGGTACCAGCTGAATCAAAATTCTAATACGCTTTTTTGTTACAATTTATTTTTGTTGTTAGCATCCCCTATTGTAGATGTCCATGGGAGAAAGTAACTACTTACCATTAGGTGGACATTCAGCTCATTTGCCCTCTTTTATAAACAAAAAATATATATATAAAACATACCACTAATAGCGATATCAGAAGGCTCCCTCATACACTCGCTGCAGTCGAACCAGCTCATGAGGTCTCCCTCCTCAGACAGAATAAACACAGTGGGCGTCACGCTGTCCACGGCCACGATCAGCCCCTCCGCGGTCACCGCCAGACCAGCCACGATATCGATAAATCGCACCTGTTGATATTAATTACATTTAATTGTTAATTGTAGGTGATATTTTGGAGGATTGAGCCTAAAAATGTTTGAATCAACAATGTCAATAAAAAAATATATAAAAGAAAGAAACTATATAAATGTCAGTTGAGAGGCTGCACCTCGAATATTCAAAAGATAAAGGAACTAAGTTGCCATTTCATTTTTATAATATATTTTTTTATTATATATTTTTTTTAATTTCTAAAAAAATTAGCCAGTATGGCTGGCGTAAAATTTCATATTTTGAAACATGGCTAGTACTATCAAAGAGTTTTAGCCTGCAGTAAATATTTTTTATAACACGTTATTATAAAATTTACTTGTATTGCTTTACTTATTTAAAAAAGTTTTAGTCAGCATATGTTTTTTCAAATTTGCATATGTATTGCACATTCCATTATGCATATATTTTGTAATATATCAGTTGTCACGCTTATTAACGCCTACATACATATTTTATATAAGAGGTTCGTCATTGTGATAGTAATTAACAAGTAACAATGCACAATACCACAAGACAGTGTACTTTCGTTTTTCTGAAATAAGTAAAAAAGGTTTTCTGTGTAATATAAATAGCCGTGCAGCATATAAATTCTTAATATTGTAAAATATATATTTTTCATTTTTACGTCTTAGCCAGATAGAAACTAAGACACTCTTTCTCCCCTTTACATGTGAATTAAATAGCAGAAACAAACATCATCTCACAACTCGGTTATTAAATACATACTAATTGAACCGAACCGAAATGTAAATAGTTGAGGACCCCAGGTAAAACATAGTTTACTTTATCCTAAACATCATCAAATTGTTGTGTTGAAATAGAGGGTGAAAATTTGTTAGAAAAATCTAAACTACTTAAGCAATTTCGATGAACTCTCGGGAAGATAGTGTATAACGCACAGTCAAACATAGGCTACGTATTTTTAAAAAACCTACCCTTAAGCGGCTAAAATAAGGACTAAAAATTTATATAAAAAATATGAGCCACTTAACATAATCAACATATACTCAACATACAGCGATTTTCTTAAGAAAATGCCCATTCTTGGTGAATATTTGCATACGAGACCGCTCATTGCCGCGGTCGCACACCACAAACTTGCCGGTGGCGCGCACCACCGCCACCTTGCGGGGGTACCACAGTTGCCCCTCCTCCTTGCCGGCCGTGCCAAAGTTGAACTTGTGGTTTCCGGACTTGTCGAATACCTGGAAATTATGTGATATATAGAAAAATAATCTGCACTAATATAATAAACAGGTAAAGAAATAACTGAACCGATCGTTAAAATTCTTTCACAATTAGAAAGCTACACTATTCAGGAGTGCTATATTTTATTATGATTGAACAAAAAGTTTAAAGAATCCCAAAGGCGCTCAAATACGGGATAAAAGCTGCAGATCACCGAAGCCGCGAGTGGGTCGCTAGTAATTTATAAATCATTTGGTGTAAAATCGTTAACAAATAATATGCCATTTTCTAGAGTACTAACCGTACACTGTGCGCGTTGCTACGCCACCTTGTCTTTCCTTTAATTAAATAAATTTAAAGGAAAGACAATACAAATTTTCAATTAATTTAAAGTTGTTTCATTGATTTTGTTCATACCGAAAAAATGTAATATATACGAATAACGAAAACGAAATAACGTTTCGTACTAATTCGAAATATATAGAGTAACGACTTTTATTTAATAATGTATGGGGCAGCTTCGTGGCTTTTCCCGCATAGCACGATCCTCAGTGCAAATTTAGTATCAAGACATTTAATACTCTTACTTTCCGCCCGTAAACGAAGACGCAATGTGTTAAGTGGCATAACTCAACGCCGCGCTTGTCTTAGAGCAAAGAAAATAATTTCCCTGAATGGTAATCAAATTACTCAACAATAGTATTTATAGTCAGACGCTGCCCAACTGCGTTACGACGGCCTCAATGTTATCAATGTATCTATAATTATTTGTCAAATGTCATATTGTTATAGTATTAGTAAATGTTGATATAGGCAATAGAAATGTATAGCCAAATCTCGACAACAGTGCTATTCTTTTCAACACAAAGGTTGTCTAAAATAATAACATAACTATGACGCGTGAACATTGAGCCAATGTGTATATAACACCAAATTTAATCTATAAAACATAACAAAATACAATTTAAACTAACATTTGAGTATTACATAGTAACATATTTTCAAGAAAATGAAAAAAAAATCAAAAACATACCGTTATACGATGATTATTGGTATCAGCAACGATTATATCTTCATCGTTGCCCAAACAGAATCCATGGGGGGAATTAAATTGTCCTTTCCCCGAGCCAAGTTGTCCGAATTTGAATCTAATATGCATTGGCGTAGCTTTAGTTGCACGCACTAGGGGTGTTGGGGGCGCAACCAGCGCGGCCTCTTCAGCGGGCGTTAGAAGAGGCCTTCCGGGGGATACCCCTCGAGGTCCCACACTGCCAATACTACCCACACCGCCGAAACCGTTCACTTCTGGAATATATGTAATATATAGTTATAATACGAGTGAGCTATTCTACAATGCTGTAAACGCGACTAGTTGTGGGTTCGATTACCACTCGAGGAAGGAAAATATTTCATATTTTCATTTTCTTCGCTTTGGTGTTGAGTTAATTACGGCTAATTAACACGTAATGGCTCCAGAATTCAGACAGAAAATGGGGAGGACGGAGTGTCTTGACACTAGGTTCCCCCTGCCCCCCTGCTGTGTGTGGGATATAGCGTGAAGCTTAAAAAAAAGTTATTTGTAAAAAAGTACTTGAAAGGGATTCAAATCTACACTACCTATAACATAACTTTAGCATCAAGCCTCATGTATGTTAACATATTATTGTATAACAAATTACAAAATTTACATTAGTGGAGTAATTAAATAACATACTAAATAAAGATTGTAAGCTAATAGCTATTAAAAATGCTACTGATAAGCGACTTTATATTGTGTTAAAGCATTCAAAATTGTTTAGATGGAATAATTATATTTTTTTAGTCTTTATTCATCTCCTATATTTTAAAGGGAAAGTAACTTTTTTATCTCATACTTACTTGAAGAATTTCTAATTGGTGTACTGATACTAAGTCTATTGTAGCATTGTTCAGATTCAGTTGGAAATATACAAAACAAAATGATGAATATACATATTTAACAGAACTAAATTTGAACTCAAAATAATAATAATGTAACGGCTATATATAATATATAATGGTTTATATTAAGATTTTAATAAAAGGGAGAAATTACAGAATTGGTGAGTATAAAAGGAAATGTATATAACTTACCAGTATTCAGTCCAAGCTTAGCAAGAGCTTGCAAGTTGTTGTATGCTTGAGGCGAGTTGAGGTCTCCGGCAAGCAACTCAGCAAGAGTAAAGGGAGGAGCTGGCGAAGCGTGCTGCGGCGGCGGCACGTCCTTCTCCGCGATACTAGCCAGCTGTTGCAGGTTGTATTCCACCATGGATGGTAACGCTGGTACTCCTCCTACACCAGTAACTCCACCCACTCCAGGGAGATTATTTACGTTTACTACACCAGGAATCACACTAGTGTTAGACACTGCACCGACAGCCCCCACTCCAGGCACGCCAATAGATGACACTCCTCCAACCGGTACCCCCACGATGCTACCAACACCAGTAACGCGGCGCACGTTACCAAGTGGAAGGTCATCGAAAACTGGTGCATTAGTTACCGAGACGGCAGGAGAATGAGAATTCGATGCGACAGAAACTATAGCTGACGATTCACTCGCCCGTTTCCTCTCTTCGGCGCGAGTCGCTTCAGTGCGAAATATTCCAAACGTTTCCTCAGCTATCGAATCAAACTTATCCATTTTCGTAACAAACTCTAGAGAATAATCAACATCGAATTCGGGGGCTCCTTCTAAGAGTCGGGCAAACTGCGACGCGACGGTCTTCTTTAGCATCACAATTTCAGTACCGTCTCCTCTGCGGAGAAGCCTGGCGGCAAATTTACAAGCGCAATCAATGCGTTGGACAGTTTTGTCAACGCGATCGAACAAATCCATAACTTTAAGCTCTCTCTCCTTGTGCAGCCTTTCAAGTTCTTCTAACGCTTTTTCGCGACATCTTTCAAGAGCCGCTTTGTAAGCGTGAAAGGCTTCGTTGACAACAGTTTCAGCGTCATCTCTTTGCCGTTGTAAATCACCCAAGGCGTCATCGAGTCGGGCGGACGCACTCCCTGCCGCCACCGCTCGGGCGTTCGCTTCAACGATGAAATTCCTCAACTCTTTGCGTAAATTTGGTTCAGCATCAACAATACGCTCACAACGATGTTCTCCAACTTTGTGGTCGACGGTTAAACATTCCGTGCATGCGCCAACTTCACACTCACAGCAATAAAACTTGAGACTTTCTCCAGCATGACGAGTGCAAAATATAGGCTTATGTACAGCAGCTTTTTCCTTGGAAGATCGAAGAGCGTCAAACGGAACGACGCGGTGGTTTTCAAAACATCTCATAAATTCGTGAGCAGAATTGCAGTTGGAACATAAGAAGTGAGAGCAATCAGTGCATCTAGCAACAGCTGGTTCCTTGCTTTTGCAACAAGTGCAGACAACAGATTGATCCATGGAGGACACATCCAGAATATTGGTAAGGACATAGTCCGACGGAAGTGATGCTGCTCCACCTCCCGGCATCTATATGAAATAAACATTTACTATTTGGAATTCATTAAATCATAAATATTTAAAAGAAAAATTTTATTACCACCTTAGTTTCTTGTTTGCATGAAGGACATTCAACTGCCAAATCATATTTAAGGGAATCCCCTGCTTCATTTACCATCAATTTGTCAATGCATGCTTCACAGAAAACATGAAGGCATGACAACACTCGTGGACTGCATAATTTATTGCTGCAATAATTGTTTTAAAATATATGGATTAATTCAAGAAATTTGTATTTGTTTAAGAAAATTTCAGATTTGTATATGATGTGATGTAATTCTCATTAATATGTCAATAAGCTGTTATGGATCAAACTATAAATAATAATCTTGTGTAAAGAAATATAATATTATACTCACTCGCATATTTTACAATTTTGTTCCTGTTTACCATTATCAGTAGACTCCAACGAACCTTCATCACCGAGGCTAACAAGACCATCCCCATAAAGCTCGCCGTTTATTTCTTCCATTTTAACTTATAATTACAGTGGTGTATAATGTATAATTTTTTTACTTCAATCAACAATAATCTGAAATAAACAATTTTCACTAAAACAAAATATGTAAAAAAAGCCCAGTTTAAAAATTCTTATTTTCATTTTAAACCCAGTAGCAATGTAAAAAACTATTTGGAAAACATATAAAAGACATAAAACCATCCAGTCTGTCTGACTGCACGGCTAAACAGTTTCCCACAGGCAGGTTCGAGTCCCGCTGCCTTCAAATTTATGTTTTTAAAAATGTTTTCCAACTTCCTAAATGGGCATATAACACTTTAAATTGTTAAACAGACTTATGATGTGAACTTCAGTGAAAATATGAATGGGAGTGACAAACTACTTGATCAATACATATTATCCTTTTATCAGTAATATGCACAATGTACAGATTTGCACATGAGTCTTATATTGGATCACAATAAGAGCCAAATATGCATAAGCATATGTATAAATATAGTATCTTCTTTTTTACTTTTTTTTCATGATAAAATAGATAAGTAGAATAAATATTATATGTCCTACTTATATATATTAGTCTATTTATTCCATAGTCATATTTCATAGTCACATAAATATTTTCCAAGATTTGAATTATCATTTTCAACCTTCTATTATATACCCTTTTGATATAAGAAGATACTTGAACACAACCACAAAAAGAAAATTATACAAAGAACACTTAAAATTATTTTCTTATTATACCAGGTGTCCTGAAAAGGACAAGGATCCATACTTTTAAGTCTTTTTATTATCATTAAAACTGGATATATGTGCAAATATTCACACAATATAATACAAAAAAAATGAGAGGAAATAGCATTTCAAGATTTTCTTGCATAGATAGATACAAGTAACACACAGCAGGTGCTAGAATTACGAAGGAATTACAAAAAAATATATAAAAATTTCAAAAATCTTAAAACTTTTATTATTTTGGTTAAAAGATAATGTTGTTTATTGTAAATAAACAACATTATTTTTCAAAAAAAGCAAATATCAGTTATATTACTAGTATACAAATTAATCACAATGTCAAAAATATAAAAAAATAAGTAGCACATGCAACCATGAGACATTATCAAAAACACAGTAAATGTATAAAGAAGAGATAGCCTAGCCATTCTAAACTAACATAACTTTTCCCTAATATTCTACTACTAATCTTGAGAAAAAACACTTATTCTTAATCTTTTAATTTTTCTTACTATATTATACTAAAAAATATATAAAACTTTTACCAATGCATATTAGTTTCCTGGAAGAGATAGATAGATATTAGCCACATGTTTACTTGAAATTGATTCACCACATTTCTCTTCCACAAAATATTTAAATTATGCCTTACCTTAATAATATAAAAAAGAGATCCACCAAACATAATGAATAAAATAAAAAAAAATGAATATCAAATAGTTCATAAAGATACCACAGCAAATAATTTGTACTATATTTTTTTTATTTAAATAGGTTCTCAATTACGATTTTGACAAATGTATCTAATAAAATGTCAGAAGTTAATGAATTTAGCCATTGTAACTTAATATTTTTGCCTAAATATTCCAAAACTAATTTCAAATATTCCATTTTATAGAACTCCATAGAACTTCACATTAGGATATATTTTATAATTTACCTTATTTGCAATTTTATCTTAATTGGTTTTTACTTCAGTTACTTATTATAAGTGTTATATTTAAAATTTAAAGTTAACAAATATAATATTATGGGTTATTTTTACGTAATTTATAAATTATTAAGAAAATAAAATAATTTTAAAATAAAAGGATTGTGATTTTTTGCTTCTTTCTTTTCACTGCAGTATATCAAGCTTGTTTCGTATTTTTTGAACCTCTAATAACTACAACTTTATATTAAAACACTAAGTTAAAATTTCAACACATCTCTAGTCTGAAGGTATCTACATACCTACACTGAAGTACCTATCATAAACGCAATGCACCATGCACGCTGCAGACAATGGCGAAGGTCGATAGTCCATTTCTAGGCGATTTTTACTAGCCGTTTTAATTATTAAAAGATACATATATAATATTTAAATAATTTACTAACCTTTAACAGTTATATTTTGTGGAATGGGCGATAATTAAACACGCAAAATGTTCTACCACGCCGTAACTATGAGAATATTCATCACTATGTAAATAAATAAAAAATGAGCATCAAGCTTCAATAGATATATTTTTTAAATAAAATAGTTTCTTCGATGAGTTTTTAAAGAAATGTTTTGTCACGTTCTCATTTTAAAAAGGCGAATGAATACATCACTGTTTAGGTATTGATTTTCTTCGTTGGTTGCGCTTAAAATTATAGCAATATTTAATATAGCAACATTAAAAATATCGCGCCAAATCTATATTTTACATCCACACGTTGTGAACAACTTTTATAAAAAAAGATTTTAAGGTAAGATAGTAAGGAATTTACGTAAAAAACATAATATATCATTTTTTTATGTAAATTGTATTGTTATTTATTTAATACCAATAATATAATCTGTATTTGGTATAAACGTATAATTAAAAATAATAAAATATTATTTTTATTCGATTAACATTTTAAAGCATGACACAACTTTTAAATTATATGATTAAGCTTGCTCAATAAAGGAAAATATTACATTTAAAAATCTTACGCGTTAATGAACATTCATGTGTATCAATGTATTTGTTTAGTTTATTTAAGCTATTTTATTCTATAGCTTTGTTACGTTATGAGTATTTTTTATATTTGTACATAAGCTCCTAGCTATTGTTTTAAGTTGAAAACTATAAGAAGCATAGAAGCTAGTAAATAAAGCTATATTCTAAATTCTGAATAGTTACTTAAAGTAAAGTTTTTATATACCTAAGTAAAAATATTAGTTTTTAAAGTAAAATACTACTAATATTTTTACTTAGGTATATAAAAATTTAAGCAAAAAAGGAATAGTAAATGGCCAGGGTTAAAATTAAAAACAAAATATAGGAATTAGGATTATCATAACTAATAATTTATCTGTACTTTTTGTGACAAATTTATCATCTTTTTATATTGCCATTGCCAAATGCCAAGTCACTAACGACATTTGTGGTTTTTTAATATGTCAGCAATGCAACATGTCAATGTCATCAACTAAATGTAAACACGTTTCTATCCAAGTTTTAAAATAAAGGCGAAATTTAAGTTCTTCAAGATACAACACCTTTTTAGTTTTGTAATATAAAGTATTTTATAAACATAAAAATGACTTTTATACCTAACTGGGAAGAATTCGAAAAATCTGCAGAAATGCTTTACTTGAGGGATCCATTGAACACACGTTACAGTGTGAAATATTCTCATTCTAAGGGAGTATTTATAGCGAAGATTACCGATAACAAAAAGGTTTTTATATCTCCTTTCTTTTTCTCAATTTATATATATATCAATTAGTTTTAGTATAAACTTTACAAAATATATCCTTTAAATATATTTAAAATAATTGTTTCGTACTTTTATAATATGTAATTAAAGAACTTGTTATTCTTTTACATAATATATTAAATATTTTTTTCTAACTTTGCAGTGCCTTCAATACAAAACGGAAGTACAACAGGATGTCAGAAAAATTGATAAATTCATTTCAAATTTAATACGACACATGGCTTCTAATGATAATTAATTATTTAAATAAAATGGTACACCTATGAAGCTTTTTATTGCGAAATAGATTTTTTTTAATTTTTCGATTGTTTATATTATTATATATGTCTATAATATATTACAGATTCTGTTATATTGTTCACATACACATTAACAATATTGTGCTAAATTAAAATATTTGATTTTAAGTCATTTGATAAAAACAAATAATACCAATTGGCAATTATGAGTTACGAAAAGAGAGCAACTAAGTTTATCATATAGTTATAAAAAACCAGTTAAATGTGTTACCAAGTTTCTCTAGTTTTAGTAAACAAACAAAATATGTATAACATAGCTAATAAATCAGAGAAAAGTGAGTACAATTAGGGGCAAAAAATGCGACTTTGCTATTTCAGTTTGTTAAACAAATTTAGCTTAAATTATTTTATTTGTAACATAAAAGTTATAAGAAGAGTTATAAAAAAATTAAAAAGCTTATATTGATTAACTGTTTTCTTTTTATTCAATTTATCCCTGGCATACACCTCTATACATGATCACTTAGCTAGGAGATAAAGTTGAATAATAGCTTCTTTATGTATAACATCCCTACTCTTCATAGGTGCGCGACATGCATGTCATAAAAATAAAACTCTTTGTTATTAAAAAAAATTAAGTTTCACGCTGTACACGCACATAGTATACAGGGTAGGCAGAGGGAACCTTGTGTCAAGACCCTTAGTTGCCATTTAATAAACTCAACGGAGTGAATAAAATCGGAATTAAATCGGAATTTCCATTCCTCTAGTGGGAATAGAACCTAAAATCTGTCGCGTTTACAGTCACACTTTGTGC
Source organism: Dryas iulia moderata (assembly GCA_019049465.1). NCBI lineage: Eukaryota > Metazoa > Arthropoda > Insecta > Lepidoptera > Nymphalidae > Dryas > Dryas iulia. The sequence continues at coordinate 7,797,919 of CM032429.1, forward strand.
CCTTACGCCACGAATGACCTGACTAACTGGTTATTGAAATAGAAATTGAACGATTAAATCAAACAAACTAATATATTGCCTATGTAAAAACACTTTACATTTTTCTTCACCTATAATGTAACTCATAATTTAGAGGACTAGATTTAGAGAGTAAAGACTCTTCCTGCCTTTCGTTTAAACTAAAACATTTTGAGTTGAGTGATACGAAATTGATGGAATTCAAATAAATTAAAAATAATCATTCCTACGGATATCTACGGATTTGGTCTCATCGAACCAAACACTATTGCGATTATCGTGAGTCGCAGTTTCATTGGGCGTTGCTATAGAAGTAATTATTTGAAATAATTGATACTTAAATATATTTTCCATTTTTATTTTAGTAATATTTAACATGGTGCGTCTTGCAGTGCAGTTGTACGGCCCAGCTCTCAGATTCTTATTGAGATGAACGTCGAGAAAAGTAGCAACACCAAAGTGTACCTACCATTACACCTCTCAGAAAGCGCGAATGTAAAACAAAATCGAAATAAATATTATTAACTCCTTATTTATGACTTATGTCTAATTATTTAACCCAATTGATATTACGGGTTCGATTGCTATTCGGAATAGTCAGACAACATATCGTTTCGGCAATATATCGTTTTTAGGTAAAAGCGGAGAACGGAGTATCTTGACAGTAGGTTGTCTCTTAATCCATAACTATATTATATGCCAGTGACCCGCTCGCAGCTTCGCCGTGTGAACTTTTTAACTGTTTCGTTACATTGCAACCCTCGGGGGTGAATTTTGAAAAATAAAGTATCCTATGTTTAACCTTGGATTATCAACTAAATCTATGGCAAAATTCATTAGACTCGGTTAAGCTTAGGCTTAGATTTTTATATAAACTTTCATCCCTTATTTCAACTCATTGCAGGTGGGTATTTGAAAGAATATGTAGTCTATGTTTGACACAGGTTTTTTTACTACTTGCATCCATACTTATATTATAAATGCGAAAGTCTGTCTGTTTGTCTGTGACGCTTTCACGGTTAGTCTACCGGTCAGATTTGAATTAAATTTAAAATTAAAGTAGTAAAACATCCAGGGTCAAACATAAGCTACTGATTTTTTCAAAAATCAACCTCTAAAGGGTTGAAATAGGGGATGAAAATTTATATGAACAATCTAAGCCGCTTGACTAATTGTAATAATTTTTGGGATAAATATAGTTGATAACCCAAGGTAATAAGGCTTGGATAAATATAGTTGATAAACATAGGGAACTGTATTTTTCAAGAATCCTTTCCCGAGGGTTGCAATATAACGAAACAGTTATGTTGTTCACGCGGTGAAGCCTCGAGCGGGCCGCTAGTAACATACTATGCCGAAAAAAATCATAAGTGGATTGTTGGTTTTATTTATCCTTCTACCGGTCCTGCAGGGGAATAACAATATTTTGTCAAGAAAATCGAAGCGCAGGTAATGTAGGTTTGTATTTTAGCACTATTTGATTTTGCCGGAACCACAACTTGTTTTGAAGTTATTTTTACTTCACTAAACATGTGCTCTTTGGTAATGCGTGTTGGACTAAATGAGTACGTTTCGCCCAGAAGCATATTAGAATATCTTGTATTTTCGTAGATGGTATATAAATATAAACTACCATGTAACTGGCGATGAAAGAGGATATGGACTACTTCAGTTTCAGATGCCGCAAATTGTATGGCCTTTCGCTGTCAAATTTGTAAGGCCATGTAAAAAATGAAATTGTAAAAAAAAATGAAGAAGATATAAACCGGTTTTTATTCAAGAGGAAAACAGGGAATTGTTACAACATGTATTTCTCCCTGAACTTGCTATTAAACAGCCGGAACAAACATCTATTGCCCCTGTTCGTGATTTCTATGAACCGCAGTTCTAAGATTCTACGCTAGATTCTACTTGGAGAAGACAGATCGCAAAGGATGCCGGTGATAATACGCGTACATATAATGTTGACGAAATGGGGATTCAATCAACATATTTAAATAACAAACCTCCCAAAATTTTGCCTAGTTTGCAGATACCCGTGCGTGTACTGGGTCAAGTGCGAAGATTGTAAAGAACAGGCGCACGAAGCTTATTGTTCTTATCATGGTATAGGTTTCAATTCCTCTTGAGTAAACACCAGTTTATAAATTTCTATATCCTTTATGCATTTCGTATTCATTATAGTAAAAAGTATTGTTGATTCACTCACCAAAGATTAAGATCTACCTCGTCCTAGACTTACCCGATTTGATCGAATAGGGTGACCCATTTTTGCTTACATACGAGCAAAACGGGTTATTTTGTAAGGGTTTGTGATTTTACTACCTTAAAATTTAATAAAATGTGTGTACGAATATCTATATATTTCGAAGTTCGATATATATAATTTGGGTAAACAATATATTTTTCGGATTTTTTAAACCGCTGGCCTTGTCAGGCCACATTCTCCTAATAATAAATATAATCTTTTAGTGCAACACAAAATAACAATTATACAGAAAATGTAGCCTTAACAAGGGTTATTGATTCTTTGTTATATAATTATAATTTATAATTATATAAATTATAATTTTACTCCCATGTATGATGTGATATTTATCAGTAAGCTAATAAAACTAAAACTAATGGCTGATCAAAGGTTCGATAGGATCAGAGTTTAAATGAAAACACGAAATTGAATAAGTTTGCCATACAGTGAGTATGAACATTTCTTTTCAAAAGTTTTCTAAATATTTGGATTATTATAACTGCTATGTGTAATATCAATATGACTATCCCATGATGATGAACCATTCATATGTACATTTAACAGCTTAAAAAACGGGTGTTGAAGGAGTAATGCTGTAATTTAAACGGTAAATATCGTAAGGACGTTTCCTTAAGATGTGGTCAGTCGTGGCCCAGTGGCACAAGCGTGTGACTGTAAACGACTGGTTGTGGGTTCGATTCCCACTCGAGGGGTGGAAATATTTAATATTTAATATTTCCATTTTCTTCGCTCTGGTGCCGAGGTAAAGCGCAGCGTTAAGTTTCGCCACTTAACACGCAATGCCTCCGATTTCAGCGGAGAGTGGGGAACGGAGTGTCTTAACACTAGGTTCCCTCGGCCTACCCTGCTGTGTGCGGGATACAGCGTGAAGCTATATATTTCCTTACTCTGGCAGCTTAGCCAGATCCAAAGATTTGGTTTAGGTTTCGGCTTATATTATAAAACATGATGTTTTATAAAACGGTAAAAAACATAATGTTAACTAAGAATTATTAGCCAATGCACTGCTTGTACTATTTGATAGCATAATGTAACAATGTTTTAATTTATTATTTTCTTAATAATTACAATCATAATAAAAGCATAATCACAATCACATGTACCTACTAAAATAAATAACAGGCTACTCTGAACAAGATGCTTTTGAGGTGGGAAGTGTTTTTCATATAACGGAAGGAGTTGTGCTTCTAAGAATGTGTTAGATGAGCAAAAATTAGTGAATATAACAAAATGTTATAATTTCTATTGTATAGATGTACATTTTATGTTAAATTATATAAAGAAAATTTACATTTTATGTAAAATTATATATAGAAAATTTTATGTTAAACTATTTTCCTAAAATGTTGTTTACATCTGTAAGAAAAAGCTAAAACGAGATGTATTGAAAAGGGTGTTTAATATTTTCACTCTCTGTAAACAAACTTAAAACTTACTAGATAATTACTTGCAAGGCACGACGGAGCAGTTACATTTATTAGAACCGTTTATAACAGTTTTTAAATTTTAATGTGGCAGTGTAATGCTTGTGCATATTAATATTTTAAGTATGAAAATAGATAATTTATAAAACATTAAAATTATATCCTATAAAAATAAGAAGTACATAAAATTATCGTCAAATTTTAATGTTTACTTATAATTTAAAATGAAACATTAAAATAGAGTCTATTTAGAAACGTTAAGAAAATAATATTTGGTTATCTGTACCTTTATCAATTTTCGACAGACCATTTAAGTGTCAAATATGTTGATGGACATTGGACATGTTATTTTACTGTCATGAAGTGTGAAACATAAATAAAGCGTATTAGTTTTCTATAAATCATGACTTAATACTCAAGTCTAAAATATTAAAATGAAATAATACATATAATAACGGAACTGCCACTTATATATTTCTTTTTAATTAATGACATTATGGATGGTTTAATTCACGCGGCATTGGAAGCAGAGGCAAGTGTTACAATAATTTTACGATTTGTTTTTTTGACAAATAATGATTTATTTTTAATGTTATTCAAATAAAATATTTAACTTTTAAATTATAGGTAATACTTAACCGGGCTAAACATGTGAATTCAAACCTAACACAATTTGACAGTGGTGTCTCAGATCATAAAATGACTTGGACTCATGAGAAGATGCACCTAGCAGAATCTGTTGATGAATCCAGGATGAAATTTCAAAGAAACTCTGTGAATTCAGCTGCCAAAAGCTCAGAAAAGTTCGATTTATTTAAAAAACTCCATGAATTATACAATGAGCTGAGCAGAGATGAATCTTCACAAGCAAGCTATGTGAGAGTTTATTACTAATTTTGTCTACTGTACTATAATTTTTATTAGAATATGTATTTCTAAATGACCTAAATGGAAAATAAAACTATGCTGCCTATTTATAAAGTTTAAGCACCAAAACCAAACCAGTCAATTTGCTTATAATAGAGTTATAGTAATAATAATTGTTTAATACAAAACAACATATTTAAATAATATAACATATTATCAAACATTAAGGACTAAATTTATATCAGTTTAAAGTATTATTTAAGAGAAGATTGTATTTAATATTTTATAATTGATATTACAGCAAGGGCTAAAGACCACATCATATTTGTTGGAAAAACTATTAGCAACATATAATTTGAACACATTAATTATAAATTTATACCCTGGGAATAAGGGATACTCTCTGTCACTTAAAGTTAATGGAAATATGCAATATATACAACCTCCAGATGCAAATGTGAGTACATGTAGAGTAAAATATAAGAGTAAAACTAATATGTAATATTTTATAAATTTGCAACATTATATAATATATTCTAATAAATATCTCAATTGCTAATATGTTTTAGCCATCATCAAGTCAAGATGAGACATTAATAGAGACACCAAGGTGGCCCTATGAAGAGGAAGAGCTACTTAGCTATATAGATAATGAAGAATTACCAGTGGTGCTTCTGGATCTACTAGAGTCAGAACATTCTTGTCTATTTTATTCAGGCTGCATTATAGCTCAAATAAGGGATTATCGACAAGCATACCCAAGTTTTGTATGTGATACACATCATGTTCTGTTAAGGCCAACTAATCAGGTACATTTTTAGACTACTATTTTATTTCTATAATTCTTATGTTTTAAATAAATATACACTATTTACTTTAAGGAAAGATATTAAGAGATAAATGGGATTTTAATAAATACTTCTTAATTACTAGTTAAATCTGTTATATTAATTATGGTATATGTCAAAGTTATTGTAATAAATTGTAAATGTGCAACCTAAAAATGATTAATATTTTTAAATGTCAATTAACTATCATAAATATTTTTAATTAATTTTATAGTGTGATGTATTTCTTCAATATACATGTAAATAATTATATTCTATGCTAATTACAGAGTATTATAACTGATGCAATGTGTATTGGTGGTCGTTGTGGATGGGTTGGAGAGGAAAGGGGTGCGTTGGAAGCAGTAGAGGCTGCCCTAGTTCATGCGGCTGCACCTCCTTTATGTCTAGAACCTAGACCAGCAGTGGGATTATTAGCAGCAAGATTGCATGCTGCACCTCGATTATTTAACACACCAAGGATACGAAGACAAGCTAGGAGATTTCTCAGGTATATTTCTATTACATTTTTAGTAAAGTGAAATTAAGAAATTTAGTTTTTATATAATAAAAAATGTAAACTTGAGTATATTGCTATATAATTTGAACTGTTGAATATAAGTTCAGTTATTTTTATTTCTCCTCTTTTGTAACAAGATAAAGTGATGTAGAGTTCCACCACTTAACTAGCAATGCGACATTGTTAGGGAAATTTCGGTGGAAATGAGGGTTAAGAAATATTTTGACACTAGATATTCGCTGCCCACAGTGTTATGTGGGAAAATAAAAAAAAGGGTTTTTTGAATTTCATAGGTGATGTATTACATTACATACAATGGAATTTTAATAATAATAATTTACACAAATCTTGTTTTTAATAGGTTGCTGTAAATAGAAAGAGAAAATTAGACCAATTTACTCACTATCATGGGCTAGAACTTCTGGAATTGATTCATAGGCAAAGAGCGAAAAATAGCAGGCAATCAGTTCCTCATACACGCCTCACATCCAAATTTCCTAAGAAACCACCAGAGGTAAATATTTTGTACAAATTTTAAATATTTATATAATATAAAATTACTTTAAATTGTCATATTTGCTTATACATTAAAAAAAATAATTTACTTAGTTACTTTGAGTGTATCAGCATGATGTTTCATTTAAAAAAGTATTCAAATTCAAATGCTGTCTTAGCGTAAGCTGTGAGACTTGTCTCCAGCGCTGATTTTCAGCATCATCCCTTTTCTTATAAATTAAGTAAGTAATATCAAGAAGGATGCAACAAAAAGTAACAAGATACTACATAAAAATACACAAATAAAACAAAAGCAATCAAAACGACCACTACTGTTAAGCCTTATAATAATAATAGTAAAATGAAAAACTTCTTTTTCGAAAAAATTTAATAATATACAATAATTAAACAGGTGTTCAAACCAATTGAACCTCCTAGAATGGAGCCTTTGCCTTTGGCTCTACCGTCCGAGCCTAGTGGTCCCCTACGCCTAGCAAGGGCGTACGAGCGTCCCCGACCCACCCCGGACTGTCAGCCACAATTAGTCGAAGAATATATATTAGAGACAGAAAAAACATCGCCACATGCCACAGCTGGCTTCTTTCATATAAAACTGTCGATATTGCAAAGGCCGTCCGACCAAGAGTTCCTAGGAGAGTTATATGTTGACAGAGATCATGTTGAAGGAGAGAGGAATGGTGCTGCGTGTCGGTTTACGTTAGGTAAGTTTGTATTGTGATTTCTAGAACTTTTAACTGAAGTTGGTAAGTATAAGATATATAATGTAAGAAATTTTGTGTATGTATGTGATTGACACAAGAGAATATTTTTTTTGGATATTAGTAAAATATTCAAAACCTATGCTCTCTGATATCTAGTATATATTAATATGACATTTTTTTAACATATTAAGTAGTTTTTTTCTATATGTTATGAATGATGTTTTTTTATATACTTTTTTTTTCTATATGTTATAAGTATTTTTTTTATGGAATAATATTAGATTGAATTAAATTATACTTACATTTTGATGTTTTTTATCTTAATTAGCTGAAAAGAATTCTAAATTTGAAATATTTTTATAATGATAAGGAATGATAAGTTATTGCTGGATTGAACCAAATTAACCTTACTTAATTCAAATAAATATTTGGATTTACTTCAATTATGTAATAATATTTTTATTGTTTTCCACAGGTTCAAGACTCCAGGCTAATAAGTATATACAACAGTTTACGGAGATCTTTACAGAGGAAGGTCGAAAGTCTGTTAGGATAAAGCACATAGTTCCTGGACAACTGCCTAGAGTTTCATTCACAGGTGGAATGAGGGAAATCGTAAGTTATTTTGTGATATCTACTATATATTCACTACTACATATTTCATGTACTAATAAAGAATTAATGAAATTCCTTTTTGCCGAAACTATGCAAATTGAGTATTCTTAAATTAAGCATAGTTATGTGGAAGTTATGTGGAAAAGTAGTTCAGAAAGTTAACATTGTTTATAAACAATTGGCAAAAAGGAATTTAATGCTTATAATAATGCATAAGAAATACATCAAATTAATTTAAAATATACTTCACATATTAGTAGTTCACATACAAGTTACAATACAATTTATACAAAGTTACTTACAGATTTTGAGGCTCTATGAGAGGGAATAAAATATAAATTATTCAAAATTATCAATTGAAATTTATCAAATTTATTCATTCAATTGAATATATTATACACATAAAGTTGTTCTAAATATGATAGGTAACCTATATAATAAATTATATAAAATTTCTATAATTTATTATATAGGTTGACAGTAATTATTACTAATAGAGGTGACAATAAATCTTTAGGAGACACTATCAAACTGAAAGATATTAATAGTGCTCTATATTTAAAAATACGGTACTTGATCTAGAGCTTCTAATTAGTTAAGTTTTTATTTACAAACAAATAGACTCTTTTTAATTAAACCTGAGATTTGAACGTAAAACCTAACTACGTCATTATTGTTATAATCATAAGGTCATTGTGGCACAGTCTCCCCAATCGACAGAATATTTCATTAATTTTTATTTCTTTCCTCTGGTAAGACAACAAAGCAGGGCGTTTAGTTTCGCTATTTAACACGCAAACTATCGGAGTCGGGCGGAAAATGGAGAACGAAGTGTCTTGACACTAGCCTGTTTATGACTGATCTACTATGCGAGAAAAACTGAGAAGCTGCTTTTTTTTGCTAATGATGTATAATGTAATGTAACATAAATGATTTTCCTATAGTATAACAGTCAGAGGATTGTTCTTGTTTCTGCACTATTCAAAATGTTGTTATATACACATCTATATATGGGCGTATTTAATCAGCAACAGGGTCAACAGTTGCTGTTGCAGCAACAACGCTCGGCGCAAGCGAGTAGTTCTACAGTACAAACGCATGCTACTACAGTGCCTGTAGTGTAAGTAAATAGTAGTAAAACGATTACTTTAGTACTTCCTTTAATTTACAAAGCCTATTTAAAATGTCGAAAAGACATTACATAATGGATTTTGTTTTGAATATTGTTTTTAATATTTATATCATTGATTTAAATTAAAAATGAAAAAAAAAACAATTAAATAGATAAGTATTTAGGTATTTAATGAAAAAAGATATATCTTGATATTATTTAGTGTACTTACTATAAAAATTATGAAATTGTCTATAGCATTTTTGTTAATAATATTATTATTTTTTACAGGACTCCTGCAATAGCAGCAACTCCAAATCCTCATGCAGCTCCACGACAACTTCCCATTTTGGTAATTATATTTCTTTTAATAAGATCATTTGTTTTCGTCATTATTGTACATTTTGAAATAATACTATGTTTAACCGGATTACACGCGTATAATTTTGGTTTTCTAAAAATGTATTTTCGAATACCAAATACGTTTTATTTAAAAATATATTTCTTTTATTCTAACAACCATATTATTTAAATAAAATAGTATACAAAAAATGTTAATATTTTTAACATTTTAATTGTTTCCAAAAGGCGCTTGTTTAAAACCAGCTTCGTTCAAATATTTATACGTTTCCTAAAAATTAAAATAAATTTTAGCTTAAAATATTCAATACTATTATAATAAACCTATATAAATAATATGTATAATTTCATAGCAGGCACAACTCCAGCAAGTGGGTAATGTTGGAGGTGTAGCTACAGTGGGTACGGTTGTGGGGACAGTGGGAACAGTGGGCACAGTGGGAACGGTGGGAACAGTGGGAACGGTCGGTAACGTGGGTAACGTTACCCATGTTACCGCAGGGGTGGCTGGCGTGGCGGTCGAATCTGCACTGAAACAGCAACCGTCGCCGACAACACCGCGCTTGTCGCCGCAGGTATTATTGTTTGTGTATTTTTAAATAAATAATCGTGCCCGCGACTTCGTCCGTATGGATTTCCTATTCTATTCGAATCAGTCGAAAAGATGGCACTAGAGTAATAATTTTTCAATAAAAGTATCCTAGTTATTACATTACTTGTCTGCTAGTGAAGGTTACGTCAAAATCGGCCCAGCCATTACAAAGATTAGCCAGAGCAATCAAAATTGTATAAAATGATATTTTGGCATATCTACGGTGTTTGCGTGTACATATTTAGTATAAAGTTATTTTAATATTACACAGACACACTAATCTTATTTTTTTTGTATATATTTGTATAGACTAATCTATACATAATTATTAATAATACATATTATATCATTATATAATATGTATTCACGGAAGACATTTTTTCCCTTTTTTTATTTTTGCATGCTTTTTCTTTTTGTATTTCATCTATTGTTAATATATTAAACAACTCATTGTTATCATCATGTCTAATTCCTCTGTGTTGAAATATTAGTAATTTGTACTTTGATTGATTTACGTTCTTACGTAGAGCATATTCTTATCGTATTAATGTATCGTAGTAGCGGATATTCAGTATATTCTGCACAAAAAAATATGGAACAGTGTGATTTGAACCAGTTGCCTTTTAAATAATATAGTAGTATGCACAGCAGTATGCATTATAATGCATAAGGACAGTAAAAAATATGTCTGGTGCCCGAAGATTGCATCGGCTTTAAGTTAAACCACTTAATGCAAATACACGCTAAATAAACGAAAGTAATATATTTTTTAATAATTTTTGTCGGTCTGTTTGTCTATTACGGCTAATCTCTGGAGCCGTTGGACTGATTTAGACGGCACTTTCACTGGAAAATATCTTATGTAATAAGGAGTAACGTAGTTTACTGTTATTATAGATTTAGAATATTTTTATTTCCACCCGGACGAAGGTCACGGGCACAGCTAGTATATAATAAACACAGAATATATTTGAATACATAATTGAATACATTCACAGGCGTCGACAAATCAGTTGTTAGCTCAACAGCTCACAAATCCACCTCAACCTTTAAATCCTCAGAAAATGCAGTCTGCTATCATTCATATACAGCATCCGCTCATGTCTTCTGCTGGCACATCGCAGGTAACTAAATTATAAACATATAAACTTATTATTATTTTTAAAGGCGATTCCTTGTGGGTTTAGCCCTTTATAGTGAAGTGCTTACTATTTATTGAGTTCCACCGCTCAAAACGACAATGTTTTAATTTCGAGCGGAAAGTAGGGAATTACACTTCGTTCCCTTCAAGGCATTTCTTGGTACTAAATTCTCCCTGACTACTCCGTTATGCAGCAAAATCGTATATCTACAAAAATATATAATTATTAATGCTTTTAAAATGTGAATGTTTATTTTCGAGTTCTTTTAGTAATTAGTATTTCTACATATTAATTTTACTATAAATTTTTAATATTTTTGGATAATTTACAAAGAATATGTGTTTCAATTGAAAATGTTTTTTTTTTTAACTAAAGTTGTACCTAAGTACAACTTTAGTTAAAAAAATAAACCATACTAATATACACAAGTAGTAATAATTACTTAAATTAAATCAGGTGCAAAGTATACAATATACAAATACAACGACAACTCAACAAAAAGCAACTATAACAAAGCCGAGATCAACAAATCCGGCGATCAATGCGCTGGTCACCAGTCTCATGAACTCGGCCCAACAGTTCCAACAAGGTTAGTAGATATAAACTAATACGTTAATAAATTTATGTGTAGAAAAATTATGGTATTATTTTTGCAAAATATATAGAAGGGAAAAGTGAGATTGGAATATTTCAAAATTCGGTTCTCTCTGCCTATCCTGCTAAATATATTAAGGTTTAACATATAAGGTACATCGTTAAATTGCCATCATAGGATAATGTATCTGTGAACGGCATTGGCTGTGAGTTCGAATCTCTCCCAGGAGAATGATTATATTTATTTTCATTTTTTCGCTTTGTTAATACAAAGTGCCGCGTTGACTTCTATTTCTGTTGATTCTATCACTCAATAAGCAATATTCCTATCGATTTCCTGAAAAGCATGAATTAGAAATAAATTAACATAAGAATGCATGACGTTTTAAATTTTCAATAGTCACAAAAAAGGAGGAGGTTGTTCAGTGAAGATTCTCCTCTATTAAACGAGGTTTTTCAATACAATCTCATTCGTGTGTTCTTTATATAATCGATAAAAAAACTTAATTGTACTCAACTGAAATCGTTTAAATTATTATTTGAAATATTAAAAGAAATTGGTTCACCAAAAAGAGAAATTGAGATAGAATTACTAATTATTTCGCATCTACATTTTTTAATACTAAATGTTAATGTTAATTATAGATACCCTAAGTTAAACTACCTCATAAGTGACTCTATATCCTTGTTAATAAAGTCTTTTCAACGTAAATATTCCAGCAGCGGCAAACCAGAACGCAGCAAAAGCAGCAGTGAGCACAGCCAACGCCGTCAACGCGGCCAACAGCAACGCAACCATCCTCAACTTACTGAACAGCGCGCCAGCCGCCATGACGCACGCGGCCGCACCCACCACGCCCGCCGCTACCGACGACCATAAGCTGCTGACGCGCACCGTGTCCATTGCGGGCATTGCGGGCGCGCGCCTGGTTGCGTCCACTGCGGGCACGCATTCTACGTATACGCAACAGGTACTGTCGTGTACATTGTTTTTTTTAGTAAGAAGACGTGAAGCCATATTCGCACCGTGTCCATTGCGGGCATTGCGGGCGCGCGCCTCGTCGCGTCCACTGCGGGAACGCATTCTACTTATACGCAACAGGTACTGTCGTGTACATCGTTTTTTTTGCAAGAAGGCGTGAAGCCTTATCGCTTGCTGGGTAGTCAGGAACACTCGTATACATTGATTTTGAGAGAATGTAGCGCCAAACGCTGTGTACTTCTTTTGCCTCTCCATTAACTGTCATCAACTTCTTCATACTCGCCCCTCGGAGGGTCCTCATGCTTTTTACGTGATCAGTATGTTGACTTGCACACTTTTTTCGCTTTTTTGAAACATTTCGAAGTGAAAGAATTTTAATAAAATAATCATGTTTTTAGTATTCGAAAATATATTTCGTTGAGTTCAACATTTCGAACACTTTATAATAGTCCAGTGGTAGACTGGACTGCAGTAAACTTGTTTTATGAAGGATTTGTGGGAGGTTGTAAAGATACACACTTTTATACCCCTTTCAGTACTCACTTGTACATTCCTTTCAGTACATTCTTATACGCTCTTGTACTCTCTTACGCACACATTTTTGTACAACAATTTTAGCGTTATTTATCAACTTAGGATATATAATTTTTCACATGTAAACATTTTTACACAACACGATTTTTATACGTTTGCTAGAAATGTTTTTATAGGGGTCGTTAAAGTATTACGTAAACAGATTTATAACAATTATACGACTTGATTTATTACAATTTTTAAAGTTGTACCACTTTAAAAATTAATAATTAATTAATATCATCATCTCTTGCCATTAGCGGTTCCTTTAATATTCAATTATAAAACAATATTTCTGTAAATAATATATTGTGGCCATTCGTGGCCCAGTGGCACAAGCGTGTGACTGTAAACGACTGGTTGTGGGTTCGATTCCCACTCGAGGAGGTGGAAATTATATTTCCATTTTCTTCGCTCTGGTGTCGAGGTAAAGCGCGGCGTTAAGTTCCGCCACTTAACACGCAAGCCTCCGAATTCGGCGGAAAATGGGGAACGGAGTGTCTTAACACTGGGTTCCCTCTGCCTACCCTGCTGTGTGCGGGATATAGCGTGAAGCTAAAAAAAAAAGAAAAAAATATATATATTGTTTTAATAAAACCTATTTATATTGTATATATAGACTAACATATTTGGCACACAACAGGTGATGACGGGCTACACGCGCGAGAACGAGTCCACGAACGTGTCGAGTAGCGAGAGCGCCCTCCTGGAGCGGCTGATGGGCCCCGAGCCGGCCGTGACGCCGCCGCAGACGCCCGCGCAGCCGCAGCAGGCGCAGCCCACGCCCGTGTGCCATTTACAGGTGTGTGCCATTTATAGTTCATATATTTTGTTTGCACAACAGACCACATATAGAAAACTTCTCCCCTGAGATTATTTTAGATCTTCCCCACCTTTTAGATCCCAGACCCTCGAGCTGCTGTCATAGCATGTCATCCGGCTGAACAAACAGCTCAGACATCGAATCGGTCTTCTTACCCCGGTACAAATGTGCCAAATATCACGAAGGGCCACGGCTAAACCTAATGACTCACCTATATAAAAGTGGGTGGCGGTGGACCACGGTCAGAGAGCAATGCCATGTTATCATTCTCCTTTACCGTACCGTAGTAGAAAGAAGAACCCCCCTATTTTTTCAGCTTCACACTTTAACATGCACTACTAGTTTCCGGTCGAATTAAGGACATTTGCGTGTTAAATTGTGTTACCAGAACAGGGAAATGAAAATAATTTAATTATTATTCCTCCATTGTTAGCACTGCGTCATGATGGCAATAATTCAATAGTATCAATTCCCACTCGAGAAAATCATTAGATTTTAGAGATATTACATCTCTGCACTTTGATAAAACAAAGTGAAGTAATGCAATTTAATCCGTATGTATCCGGCTCAAATGACTTTGAATGATGATACTGCTTCCAATGGCCCTGATATTTGTAACTTATTTATGAGACACTTCAAATCGGTTTTCTGCGAGGAAGATGCCAACTCACACACGCCTAATTTGTTAGACAAAACGGTTAATAACGTTTGTAACATCTATGTCACTCCAATTATGGTACTCAATGTTATAAAAAGAATGGATCCCCATAAAGGAGCAGGAGCAGATGGTATACCTGCAATATTTGTCAAAAAATGCGCATTTGCATTAGCATATCCTCTTTCCATAATTTTTAACAAATCTTTATCCACAGGAACATTTCCGTCAGCCTGGAAGAAATCTTTAATTGTTCCACTATTAAAAAATGGAAATGCTGAATTAATCTGTAATTATAGACCCATTTCTATTCTCGTTACATTTGCAAAAATTTTTGAGAAAATAGTATATCCTGTTTTAGAATGGCATTTCAAACAGGTAATTACTCCATTTCAGCACGGTTTTTTCAGTCGTAGATCGACGTCGACAAATTTAGTATCTTTTACCGACATTGTTTCCACTGCAGTCGATTCACGCCAGTTTGTTGATGTCATCTACACTGATTTTAGTAAAGCATTCGACAAGGTCCCCCATACTATATTACTCAATAAGTTATCCGGATATGGTATACTCGGTCGTTTGCTCGACTGGTTCAAATCCTACCTTGTCAATAGGGAATCCGTAATAGTAGTCAATGGATATGAATCTGAACCATTTAAAACACTTTCTGGAGTACCGCAAGGGTCTCATTTAGGTCCAATATTATTTAACATATTCATTAACGACATATGCGACTGTTTCTGTAATTCTAATTATTTCTTATTTGCTGACGATCTTAAATTTCTTCGTATCATCTCCTCCCCTAACGACGTCGAATTGCTCCAATGCGATTTGAATCGATTGGGCGATTGGTGTGATGAGAATGGAATGAGTCTCAATGTTAACAAATGTCATCTTGTCAGTTTCAGCAGATTGAAATCCATTCCACGAAGAACATACAGACTTAAAAATGTCTGTTTACAAGAATTGACTGAGATTCGTGATCTAGGCATCATTATTGACAAAAAATTACGTTTTCACACCCATATTGATTCCATTTGTTCAAAGGGTTTTAAAAGTCTTGGTTTCATTTTACGCAATTGTAGTGATCTGAAAAATCCTTCGACTTTGATCACATTGTACAACGCTTTTGTCCGTAGTGGACTTGAGTATGGCAGTGTAGTCTGGAACCCGCACTACGATGTTTACGTCAAAAGGTTGGAAAGCATTCAAAAACGTTTCTTATGGCATCTCTGCTTTAAATTCGGCTTAGCAAAAAAACTCTCTAATTACAAAGACCGAATAGCCTTTTTCAAAATGAACACCCTTGCCGATCGAAGACGCTTACTGGACAGCATGTTTATCTATAAACTGATTAACGGCACTTTGGATTGTCCAGACTTATTATCGCGGATACATATTTCTGCACCTTCCAAGTCATTACGCACTAGCAAACGCACGATTTTTTCAGAGCATATGTCTAAATCTAATTTGGGTCATCACTCCCCTCTCAATAGAATTATGAGAGCCTATAATTCAATAAGCGGAGACAGAGATTTAGATATTTTCGTTAATACGAAAAAAAAGTTTAAAAATGAAATATTGACTATAATTGCTCAAAATTGTTAGCTTAGACAGTTTAATTATGTTCTTATCTTTATTTTAATTTATTGTCGTTTTGTAATAGTTTTTAATTAGCATTTTTTACCTTCCTTTTGTTGTCGCTTAACTTTTACTTTGTGCATGCTGTTATCACCTATAAGTAAGGTACCACTAGCCTTATTTCTTATTCATGTATCTGTATTGTTTTTAGTGTGTATTTTGTTGGTGTTTTAATAAATAAATAAAATGCAATTTAATGCAATACCTAATCTGTCTAATATGGGCGGGAAGTGGAGAGTACTGTAACACTAGGTTAAGCACAAACTAAATATGAACAACATTCTCATACTTTATATCTTCTTTATATTAATTAATAATTCGAATACAAAACAGAAGTAAAGGTAATAAAAGTTGGACTTATTTCAAGAAGAAATGTCTTCCAGCCAATCTCAGGAACTCGGTAAAAACAATATATAACGAAAAGACAATACTGTGCAATATACGAAAACATTGAAATTTTAAACATGAAAGATTTTGATTATTTTACAGATTCATACTTTGTCGCATATAGGAGGAGTCATATTGAATTCGAGACACTGCGAGTTAAATGGCTGAATACTTTTCCTTTGGTAATACAGCGGAGGAATGAAAATAATTTATATATCCATTATTAATCCGAATTAGAATCGAACCGGCAACTACTCGCGGTTAACACTCAGACGTCCCATTTTATCACGCTAGCAAGTTGCGTAAACTTAAAAATATTATCAAAAATTCCAGGGTCTAAGCCTAACATCGTTACAAGGGCTCCAAGGTATCCAAGGTCTCCAGAACGTGCAGGTTCAAATCCCGGGCCTCTCAGCGCCCATATCGCTGTCGCTGAACGTGTCGGGCGCGCCCAGCGGCCTGCTGGTGTCTGTGCCGCCTACCACCTCGGTTGTGCTTACTAACCAGCCGTCTGTGCTGTCTTTGCCAATAGGTAATGTTTTAATTAATTTTTACCTTCCTTTTTATGTTTATATTTTGCACACAAATTTTCATCCCCTATATCCCATCCCCTATATCAGAAAAAATGTTTTTTTTTTATTTCGGCTCCGTAGGGCTTTCTTTTTGAAAAAAAAGGTAGGCTGTGTTTGATCTTGCGTTATCAATTATCTTGCTTAGAAAATTAATGGAAATGGTCAAATAGTTTTGATTTTTCATACAAACTTTTACTCTATTACAAACCTGTATAGGTTTTTAAACATAAAGTAGTCTATGTACCTTGGCTCTTTTAGTTTTTATTCCGAATTTTATTCAAATAAAGCCAATGGTATACCAGTAAAAGCGTAACAGACAGACTTTCTTATAATTTATTTTTTTATTCAAGTAAAGCTTCTTTATGCACACTTGACTTGAGTAATAAGCTCGTGAATGAGTGATGAGAGCGTTACGAAAAGTGTGATTGGGTGAAGCGACGAAGTTGAGATACAAGTGATGAAGACTGAAAGAGACTGCTTTTATGTTACTGTGTTTAAAGGTTATAATATTTTTTTAGCTTCACACTTTATCCCGCACACAGCAGGGTAGGCAGAGGGAACCTAGTGTTAAGACACTCCGTTCCCCACTTTCCACGGAATTATGGAGGCATTGCGTGTTAAGTGGCGGAACTTAACGCCGCGCTTTGCCTCGACACCAGAGCGAAGAAAATGGAAATAATAAATATTTCCACTCCTCGAGTGGGAATCGAACCCACAACCAGCCGTTTATAGTCACACATTTGTGCCACTGCGGCACGACTGGCCGCTTAAACTAAATACTCTTATTCTATATTACATATTTATTAGTGTACTTTTATGAAATATGTATTTTTCGTGTAAGAATTTCGACATAGCCGATAGTAGTAGAACGCATAGCTTAACTGTTAGAGCACTTAGACGGCTTCCAAGAAGCGCGGGTTCGAATCCCGATGCGTTTAAATTTTAATACATTTTCTAATTCGTAAGTTTTTTTTTCAATTTCCTATTGTATTTTTATTGAGTATAAAGTGTTTTGTATATTAATTAAGTATATTATAACCGGTTTATAACACTACATACCATCTACATAATAGCAGATGTCGCTACGTTTTCTTACTAGAACAGTTATCGCTATGTGTTATCAAATAGTTGACATTGCACTAGATGTATGTAGAATTTGCTTAAGAACTAATGACGCAAGGTCAAATATAGACAACCCCTTCTTATAAAAAAACAACACAATCCCTAAGAAGATGAAATAGAAGATGAAAGTCGTAGTTCACGTGGCGATGCCGCGAGCGGGTCGATAGTTATTCATATGAATAATTAATATATTCCAGCTCAACTAGTATCGGGCGGTGTGAAGGGTGGAGTGCGAGGCGGCACCGTGCAAGTGGTGCGCGCGCCGCGACCCACACGCCTAGCACGTCCTGCGCCCAGACCTGCTTTACAACCGGCACCAGGTAACCAATTAAAAAAATAGTTATACAACACTGTGGCTGTCCATGGGCGAAGGTAACTACTTACCATTAGGTAGTACTTGTTAGCTCCCCTTTCTTCAATAAAAAAAATCATAGCTTAGGAAGATACAATATAATGTTTTGATACGCCATTCTCTAAGTGGTGATATGGCGTGTCGAGTACTAGAGACTTCAACCAATTGTACTTTACAGTCAGACACAGTTTCCCAATTCCCCACGATGGCCATAAGTACCCATATACTATTTATTTTTATTATATATATCTCGCCCTATTTGCGGTATTCCAGCGTCTACTTGTAATCGTGAGTGGTTATAAGTTCGGATCCCACTGGGGGGAAAAATTTAATCATTTTCATTCCACCGCTTTGGTATATAAGACAAAACATGCAATAAATACTACAAATGGTAATAGAAAAAAGAGAAGCTCCGGACTATGTTATAGTCCAAAACGTTCTTAGGTACATTATGTTTTTTGTAGTTAAAACTAAACTTCACAAATTGCTTGTGTAAAACCTATATATTTTCCGATTTTCAGTCAATTTGAATACAATAAATGTTAATATTTTAATAAAAATATTTTGTTGTTACAGGTACGACACAGTTCATTACACAAACACAGGCACAGACTTTAAATACACATCAAGTGCGGCGGAAATCGAATCCAGATAGTTCATAGTGAAAGCTAAAACCCCTAGCACACTGCCGATATAGTTAAATAAAGTATAAATAAATAATTTAATAAGTTAAATAAAAAAAAATCTACAAATAAGTGACTAAGTGAATGATTCTGCGTGCAATATGCTGTGAAGCAGACGTAACTGAAAGATGGAACTTTCAAAATGGCGTATCTAGTAAATAAACTCAAATACGTAACGTTACCATGAGTTGTACTGAGACTGATAGAACTGACATAAATCTCCTGAAAAAAATATTTTTTTTTATCGCTATGAAGTTATAACGTTTTAATCGTGTGGTTGGGTGTCCTTTATTTTTATTTTTTTTATATATTTCACACATTGAAAAAATTTGGAAATATGGTTTGGAAATCTGTAAAAATTTGAACGCAGTAAGATTCCGAATGGTTTAGTCAGAGCGCTTGGACGATTTCCAAGAGGCGTGAGTTCGAATCTCGTTGCGTTCAAATTTTAATACATTTGTTAAAAAATATTTCGTACCCTCCGAATTAAACTGACCTAATTAAAAAAATCTACAAAACGATCGTAAAAAACCTATTGTATTGTAATTTACCGCAATATATAATGTTTGGAAAAAGACATTTAGAAAATGTATAAAAATTTGAACGCAGCGGGATTCGAATCGAAACCGCGCCTCCTGAACCGTCTAGGCGCTCTCGCCACTGAGAGAGCAGAGCAGAGCAGTAGAACGCATGTTTACATTGCACAGTGGTGAGAGCGCCTGAATGGGTCAGGACCCAGGCGCGGTTTCGAATCCCGCTGCGTTCAAAGTTTTATTCGTTTTCTAAATGTCTTTTTCAATTTTCCTAAGTGTGGAATAGCACTTTAAAAATATTTAAAATTATAATGAGTATTTTGAGTTATGTCATTTTAATTCTGGGGGTGCGATTTGTCCTTTTTTCCATCTTTTACATTATTCACAATCATGTACGTATTATGCAAGTCACAAATAATTTAAAATCTATATTTTAATTTAATTGACATATGTTGTGTTAAATTGGATCATGACAGCGAAATGACTAAATTTAAGCGTTATTTAACTAATATGGAAAGTTCTAGAAGCCCAATTATTATAATTATTGAAAAAGATTTTATATCTTGTTAGAAATGTTTGTAAGTAATGTAAATATTGATAGTTTTATTTTAAATTAATCGAATTGACGCGAAATTTGTAAATACTGATATTTAAGCAAATGAAATGCCTTCATGTTTTAATAATTAAAAAAAATAACATTTGAAATATTGTACTTAATGGAAAAGTGTAACGACTGTTGGCTAAGATTGTTGTAGTTGTTTTGTTTATGGTAAATCAGTATTAAATGGCCGCTCGCGCAATCCATATGAGATAGAAACTGTTTATTGAATCATCCTTTATTTTTATATTAAAAAAAATAAAATAAAATAAAATTGTAAATATAGAATTTAAAAATTACAAATATTTGTTTTATCTTTCACATTATATATAATGTGAATTATAGTAACGATTCAAAGAACTGTTTCTATTATTGTGAAGAGAAAGTACAATGTAATTATTATAATGTGTAAATATGTATATACTCAGTTCATCACATATTATGGAGGATGCTTCAGATGTTAAGTTTTGCTATGTGTTCAATTAGTACCTATTGAATGCTACAACGTAGGCGTATTGAGCTTTATAAAAGGGATTGATACTAATAATGTATTAATTAAATATTTAATATTGTTTCTACGGATATTTTTTATCTATTGTGATCTAAACATCGAAGGTTTGTAGTTATTTAAAATTTAATTCTGAACTTGTACGCTGAACAAATTCTTGTTTTAATTTTTTAATTGATATTAATTATTGTTTAATGAAATAAGACTATTACACTTTTTTAAAACAGCACTTTTAATATTGTAAGATATAAACAGATTTAGTGAATATTTTTTTATTGTGAATTGTTCTTGTTTGACTCGAGACGGGCGCGTGTGATACGTTGTACGTATTATTTCCTTTAATGTTGCCATAACTTATGGTGTTTACTGTTTTTACGTGTATATATAATAGACTCATTTCCGTGATGATTAATTCCTTACTTCTAAAAATAATATTTCGAATTAAAATAGTTTGCCGTCATATATTATTGTTGCATACTTTGTCTACAGTTTTATATACAGATTTAACACATTTAGTTGTGAATTTAATAATTTAAAATATTATCTTTGTTTGCTTTCTAAAAATAGTGATTTGTATTCAGTAAGTTCAATATTCATAATTTTACATAATTCACATAATGATACATCTTTTTAGCTGCATTCATTTTCCTGTATAGCGTTTATTTTCTCCAGTTTTCACCCGAAATCGAGACATTGCACATGCGGAAGAATGAAAATAATTTAAATGCAACCTTTCCCTGAAGTGGGAATCGAACCCACACCTAGTCAGACGCTTTTACATTGTGTCATGATGGCATATTATTTTATATATATTTATATTTTAATTTGCAGTTACATTGTTGATAGAAAATAAAAGTCTCGCTAAAAACGGAGTGTCTTGACACTGGGTTCTCTCTGCTGTTGGGGGAAAAACGTGAAGTTGCTGCATGCTTTTGTTGACGACAACTTTTTAATTTGAAATAAGATATCCATTTATTATAAAATATTACATACCATTAAACCTGCATTAAATATGAGTATTGTTAATTTGATTTGATCGCGTGAAACTGCTTTTAGGATCTTAGACGACGCCTCTCTTTGAATTTTTTTTGCGCGCTTGTTCACTGCTTTTCACTGGATTTTCTCATATATCATCCTCTTATTTCACTTGCTTCATGTGAACACGAGTGAAAAATTACAATTTGGGTTGATTATTTATTGTTTCGACTTGGTCTCCAAATGTTTATTATTGTAAACATAGGTAATTTACACAAAAGCTCTTTGTCACTACTGTTTTGCGTGTGAAGCAACGGGAATATATTTTTTTAATTACTAATTTTGCATGTTGGCAATATAAGCGGCTAATTAGCCCAATAGTAAATTATTTTTACGCTGGATTTTATACGATGCAACAAGAACTTTTTTTTTCAACCATAAATCTCTTATTGCTTAGCTTTACTAAAACTTCGAAAATGTATTTTAATCATTGGACTAGATAAGCCTCTAAAATGAATTGTTATAAATGAAGTAGAGTGAAACATGTCGCATCGTATTTAATAAATCAAATAAAGTGACAATGACGATAATAAGAAGGTAAACTTAGCGTTCGTATACGTTTATTGTTCACGCGCACAATTTTCTTTGTTGTATACGCCAATGAAAGATGAAATATGAAAATAATAGCAATTATATATATTTTTACACTATTACTGTAAATACAAGTTAACAATATTGTATTGTATACATGATTATTTTAAACAACTTAATTTTATATTTTAAACTTGTTTGATGTGTGACATGTTACTGTTGGCTAAGCAGTTGATGGGCGTCTATGAATTATAATTGTTTGAATCGATTCGTGATCGATATTCCTCTTAATTATTCGATCATCGTAATCAATTATCGATTTTAATTTAATAATGTAAAATATTAGATGTGCTAATTATGATAGCTACAGCAAAGGCAATAATAGAATAACATAAGGCGACGGTTCCAAGAGTTATTCATATTCGTCCATCGCTATCGTCTACGTAGCGAAAACGTGCGAATTGTTGATCTCATTTGTTTACGGACATGTAGCTCAATATTTAGGGGATTTTATGTAAAAACTCAGAAGTTTATCCGAATGTAAATGTTTATTGTAAGTAATAAATTGTATATATATTTTTAAATAAAGATTTTTATACAAATAATCCAATTTTGTCACTCAGCGGTAAAGTTTCCAGTGTCAACTGTATGATCTATAGCTCATTGTAAATATGAATAGTTGTTGTAAGCAATGTTACGCTTATAACGGTGTATAATAAAATTTATATGAATGTGTTGACTTGGATTTATGTATAAATTGATATTGTAAACAATTAACTCGAGTACGTTGTTCTAAATGATTGACGTTTCGAACATGAATAAATAACTTTTACACATTCAATGTGTTTTATTTGTACTCGATTAATAAAAACGTTTCTTAATAAATTGAATAAATTGAATAAAATTCTTTTATTAATATTACAGAAACAAGGAGGTATAATGTAAACAACACATTGATTTGGTTAAAAAAGTATGCTTTTTATTTATTCTTTCAAATAGTCTTCATCTAAATTTTATAAGAACATTGGACACAATTGAAGCTTTTTACCGATAAATAAGTATAAATAATTTCATATTCACATAGATCGTCTTATTTTTACATACATTACATTTATTTAATATCAGTCCTCTCAAAAGGTCCATTCTCTCCCTGCAAATTAAAATTTATTATTTACACAGCGATAGGGATTCGCGTCTACCGTACATACATACATCAACAATTAACAATTAATAGAGACTATTTACAAAATATATCACACACGCACACACGACCTTTCATCGTCATTCACACACACCGATTTACATTCATACGATTTGGCATATGGATGGCGTGACGTCACTAGCAGAGGTCTTCCCAAGCGAGCCACCAGGGCGCTTTGCAATCTTCACGCTTCCGTCGTCGCCTCTCTGCTCGATCTGACCGCTTCTTAACGAAGCGCACGTTGTAGGGGTCCTCGGCGAGCTCGGGGTAGCGCGCGACGTCGTGAACGTATTCACCCTCGTATCCCGCCGCCGAACTCGATTTCTGTATCTCATCTAATTCTGCCGCCGACCAATCTAAGGAACCGCCCAGACCAGCACGTAACGCCTCCCGCTCCCGATGCCAAGCTTTTCGCACTGCAGAGACTCGAGCATGGTGTAATAGA
Source organism: Dryas iulia moderata (assembly GCA_019049465.1). Lineage (NCBI taxonomy): Eukaryota > Metazoa > Arthropoda > Insecta > Lepidoptera > Nymphalidae > Dryas > Dryas iulia. The sequence goes on from CM032429.1 coordinate 7,822,116, forward strand.
CGTTGTTTCTCTCTTTCGGCACTCGTTCCATAACGTAGGTTCACAATGCTCGTGTGTCCGTGTATCTTGACATCAGCATAAGAACGACCCCCTTCAGCTACTTCGTGGAACGTTACGTTTAATTTGCCTTGCATGCGTTTTAGTTGCTGCTTGTCATCGGCCGCGCGCCACGTATCTTCCTTTACAAAATAAAACACATCTTGCTGGTCCCCGTGAACTACGAAGGAGAACGGCAGTAAGTGAGATCTATTGAAGACTGAAGTGTAAACATCCCGGTATATAGCGTTAGCTGATGGAACAGTCGTAACTACTGCCCGTCCTCGTGAATTTCGAGAAACTAAAATACCACGGCCGAATGGAGGTTCAGAGTCTGATCCGATTCGTTTAGGTGCAAGCTGAAGAGCGTCAGTCTTCAAGGCTGACATAGCCGGTATAGAAAGACTTCGGAAATCCGCGATCCTCTTATTAGACATGTGAGATAGAAAACCAGATTCTATTGTAACACTAGGAAGCAGAGACATGGCAGATGGTAATCCTGGACCTCCGTCGACCGGTGCTGTGCCCCACACTGGCCGCCCTCGAGGGATACTAGGTAGTATGGAACCTCCTGGCAGTTCATCGGGGTACAGTTGTGGAGCTAAACTCTTCGTGTCATAGCCCAGAAGCTTGAGCCAGGACAAATGATCTGTAAAATAAATTTTAAGTTTTAGTAATTGTATATCTCAAGCTCATATGAATGAATCATATAAGAATATTAACAAAATATTACCAGTAGGTTTCTTGTTTTGTGGTCGTACGTTAATAGGATCATTGCCATTGAACCTATACAGATGTAATTGAGGAGGATTATGTATTCTTTCTATTAAATTTTCCCATAGAGGTGACATCCATTGCCCGATAAGTGGGTCATACACTTTTCCATTAGCCATGTGCACAAGAGACGTAACTTGGTCGAGTAATCCACCACAGAAATCAACTGGTAGGTATAAGTATGGGTTGGAATCATACACAATGTGACCATAAGGAGATCTCATTATTTCTCGGATGCCTTCTCCATATTGATTGAACACCATAACTGGCGTTCCACATTGGTCAGTAGCGATGTAATATTTGTGACGGGCAACCTATAACAAAATATTTTTTAAAATATTTTTATATTATATTATGAGGACACTTATGTATTTTAAAATGATTTATGTTAAATATAGCCCAAGACACTCACCTGAGTATAAATAAGATGTCCTCTATCATCATAAACTAATGTCATAAATCTGTTTTCTCTTGGTGAATAAATGTGGCTAACTTCATGTGGTTTCTCTTTGTTAGTGTAGAAGAATTGTGTAACGTTTCCAAAATTGTCTTTTCTTGTAGATAGTCTAAAATATAAAGTTATACGTTGTATGTTTATTATAGCGAATGAAAAAAGTAATAAGTTTTAACATAATCAATATATACATACCTATCAAGATGGTCGTAATAGTAGCGTACGTCAAATCTGCCTCGTTTTGTAGCTCTTATCAAAAGACCTTTCGCATTATATTGGAATCTCTCTTCTCTTGCGTTTTGTGAAACAAGACCTCGGCTGTCATATCGATATTGACCTTCACCAAATTTAATTATACGATCCATATCATTATATTCCATAGGTATAGTGTTTCCTCTATACGTCAAGGACAGCATATTTCCGTTATCATCGTACCTAAAGCCCCATGGCTCTTGTGCTTCTACGCCAATTAATTGACCATCACAATCCCAAGTATAATTTTTAACATTAGTGTAAGTATTGACTCCAACGTTTCTGGTGTGAGTTCGTGTTTGAGATATTCTACCGTGTTTGTCATAAGAAAACTCCATTCTAAATACTTCCATTCTATGGATATTAACAGTTATTTCCTTCTCAAGGAACTGCTCACTAACAGTTCTAGAGAACATAGCAATACCGTCATATACAGACGTTTCATTCCATTTTTGCTTAGAGACTGTAAATTGTCCTAAGACTTCAGGGGCGCCTGTTCTGCTATTGTAAATTATATGGTGTGGTATAAGTGTTTGACCACCTATACGTCCTTGTATAGCTGTGGTTCTGTAGTTATTATCATATTCGTATATAATTTTAGCATTACTCAATCCTGTTTTTGCACCGTAGTCGAGTCTTTCTTCAGTAAGCAATCCTCCAGCATAGGTTGCCTCCCAGCGATAATCAACATCTCGGTCCACGTGTAATATTTCTGATGGTAAACCACTGTTTTCAGAATAGTGAATTTGAGTTTGACCGTCGCCATGAATGACCTCTGATATTTTATTTGTCGTAAAATAGCGATAAATTATACGTGCGCCGTCACCTGGGAAGACAGTTTGTAAAAGTTCCCCGGTGTGTGAATAGTGTTGCAAATATTTCTTAGAAGATCCGGGTGGCGTATAAGTAACACGTAAGAATCCTATGGAAGGCTGAACGCTAAATGAATGATTTGTTCCAGATGGCAGTATAACGTGAGTTAAACCACCGTTTCCATCATATTTGTATTTGAAATTTCTTTGACTCGCTAACGATATTTTAGAGACGAGATTCCCTTCATTGTAGTAAATGAATTTCGTTCCATCTTGAGGACTTGTGATTTCTGATAGCATTCCATGGGGATCATAGCTATAGGTTTCTTCTGAAACACCCCACTTCCAACCATTTATTCTATTAAATCTATCATATGATATATTCAGCGGCACACCGGCACCATGTGGAGTAAAAGATAATGGCAATCCAGCGACGTCATATGATATTGTGAACAGGGGAATTCGATCCGCATTGAAGAATGTTTCTTTGCTCTTAAATTGATCGAATTCAATAATTAGTACTCTTGAATCGTTAACCCATATTTCACGATTTAATGTTTGTTGTGGATTTCTAACGTCACCGACTAGGGTGTATAAAGAGTACATATTATTTACTAATCCGTCACCAAAGGTGGTAGTTTGATGTGACCACATATGTAACATTTCAGCTTCAATAGGCAAAGCGGCCTCAAGTAAAGGATGTTTCGCAGCTGCTATACTTTCGAATTTTCCTGACCAAGGTGTGTCAATTACTAATGTATTGTTAGTAAACATACGACCTTCTGTTATTTGCTTTCCATTGTTAATAGTGATTTGCTTAAACGACTGGCCGTGGAGCACATATTCACATTTCTTAGATACGCCCACCGGAATTGTGCTGGTTGGATTTGAAACTGTTACTGCAAGACCATAATTTTTAGCGAGTCCCGACGTTATATGCACTTGCTCTCCTGATGGCATAATTATTTTAGTGACACGTCCAAGTTCATCATACGTGTAAATAACTGTATCACCAGCCTGGAAAATAATAAAATATAAGTTATAAATATTAATTTTTCTAATGATGAATTATTGTATTCATTGTAATGTAATCTGAAACATACCCCTGATCGACTGTTGAGTAATCCTGAGTTAGCATCATAATCTAGCTCTATTTCAGATGTACCCTTTTCAGTAATTTTGGTTAAATATCCAATACCTGAAATTTTTAGTTCTAGCTTGTGGTCTTGAGTATTTTCAATGGAACTAACAATATTACTATAATCTCTTAATAATTGAATTTTGTTGCCCGATGCATCAGTTACTGTCGATAATTTACCAAAACTAGTATTTTTAGAGTATAAGAACGAATATCTAGTCTTTCCTGAGGTTAAATCTTTAGTTGTTATGTGCTGCCCGTAGCGGTTGAAAACGTAAACTTCAGAAGTAGGCGGGTATGGTATTCTAAATTCCCCATTTTCATCATGAGATGGTAAATAATGTTTTAACGCCAATATATGCAGTGAACCTGAGAAATAGAAGCATATAATTAAATATCAGCTCTAAAATAATGTTTTTGAATATGATTACTTATTATATTGTTATAATGTATTATATTTATTTAAATATTTACTACCTTGATCCACTACGTTGAGAACGCCGTCGGGTGTAACAGCTAAAGCAGAAATAGTCTGGAATTTCGCATTAGATGATAGTAAAGTCTCTGTGTTAGTTGGGGGTTCATCTCCAACGGCAACACTTAGACGACAAGGACATCCTCCAATTTCATCTCTAGGATTTATAGGAACGACCGTAGCCGACATTGAAGTATTACATTCACAGCTCAATTCTTTCAAATTCTCTTGCAATTTTCCAGCAAAATGCATAATTTTGCCAGAAGGATCTATAGTCTTTATAGTATTAGTCTTTTTAGCATCTGATTCAGCCACGTAGAGAATTCCACTTGGTGCGAACGCTAGGGCTAATATAGTGCCCAAGCTGGAATCTTCTCTAAAATCTGTATTTGTTCTATTTACAAGCTTAACAATAGGTTTTCCATCACTTCCAAGTCTGCAATGTGAAGGTTGACCAGCCACTACTTTTATTTTCATGTCGACTGTCAATTTGAGGATTATTCTATCATCTATGAAGTATAATGAACCATCTAATGGGGACAAAGCTACCCCAGTTGGCCACTGCAGTTGAGCATCATAAGGAGGAATAGCTCCACGACAGGGAACTGGCGACCAATGGTTATGGTGTCCATGGTGACCTACTAAGGTGTGTATAATGCCACTTGGATCTACAGCACGAATATTAGTGCCATCTGCGATGTACATTGTTCTATCTGCAGCGATAGCAAGACCTGAAAAAAATAAAATAATAAATATTTTTGCAATTTAAAACAGTTATTTTTTTTAAACATACTACGTATGTTTTAAATACAAAAGTAACATTATAATCATCATTATATTACCTTTCGGATGAGCCAATTTTGCTTTGATTGCAGGTCCTTCGTCACCGCAATTGGAGTCGTCGCCTGGTACACATCGGTCGCCGTTACCAACAATCGGTTCAGAGTTCGTTGCCGGGTCACGTACTTTATCTAAAACTATGACTCTTCTAACTTGATGTCTTTCAGAGTCTGATATGTATAAATACCCGTCAGCTGGTGATATACAGATATAGTATTGATATGCTACTTGCGTCGTTCTGAAATTAAAAATATTATTACGTACATTTTTTTGACTCGACAAATTTAATGATATATAATAAAACCAGCATTAACTATATAACTTACTCTAATTGCAATACTGTTGTAACAACTCCTTCAGGTGTAATACGACGTACGAGATTAAAGTCACCGACATATAGAGATCCATCAGGTCCAGAGGTAACGGCAGTTGGTGTGAGGAGGCGTGAATCTGCAGCTTTTCCATTACAATGATCAGGACAATTTAGCGATCTTTGAAGACCTGTGCCCATCACCACCTAAAATATTTAGCAATAAATGAATACTGTACGTATGGAAAATTATCAAGTGTGTGAATTATGTATAAGTATATAAAGATAAATAATGCATGTAATAAAGTAAAGTTGTGTGTTCAATATAAGAAAATCATTTTTACACTTTTGCAATGTATCTTTTTCCCTAGTTTTTTCATATGGCTTAGTTGTTTGAGCAGAAAGAATGAAATCATAGAACAATACTTATTATCTATCTTCCCTTAAACGCGAGGGATGCGTGATGATAGAAAAGAAAAATTTATACCTGAACTGTCCTAGGATACTGCTTCAAGTGTAATAAAGCTCCGTCTCCCTTTTGCAAAATACCTTCATGGAAATTATAATGGTGGTGTATATCTAATCCCCATCCGCCGATATCAGAAATATCAACATCAAAACCAGATAAAGTAGCAGTTTGCGTCTCCCAAACAATTGCTGAACACGTTGTGTATTCGTATCCAATAGAAATTTTGGCTTGAGCTTGGCCATATACCTGTCAATGAAATTAAAACAATTATATATTAATTACGTCCAAAATATCCATGTAAAACAATAATTGACAACAAAATACAAAGTTTATAGTTTCAACTTAAGTGCAAACTAACTACAGAATAATAAACACAATAGTCGGTACTCGGGTACTACGCACATTGTTTACATACGTTTGCACATACCTTTTGTTTATAGACATTCCTCTTGTTCCAAGCAAACACATGGGTCAAATCAGGGTCGGCTTCGTAAGTGTGAGTGTGTAAAGAGCCCTCGATTTCAACGCGCACATGAACGCGTGTAAGAAACGTCGGAACCACTCTTCGGGTCAATTGGATGTGTACACAAGATAAATATCCAGCTGCTTGTGACGAACGGTACGTTAACTTTACAGATGAACCCGGTATGCCGATGGACTCGCTTACGATCTGTAGAAAGCGGTCAATTCAATTACAAGTGCAGTTAAGTTAGATAAATGGCAGTTTACGAAGCTCATAGTTTATTCGTATATTGAATAACGTGTAAACACATTGGTATAACAGAAAACATTTAAAATTTTAAAAAAACAGCGTATCGTCAGCTGAAAAAAAACTGTCCTGTGTGACTGTGAACACGAGGTTTGTGGGTTCAATTTACGCTCGGGGGAATAATTATATAATTGTTCCATTTTTCCGATCTAGTAACTAGACAAAGCGCGTCATTGAGTTCCGGCACTCAATGCCTCCATTTTGGGGCGGAAATTGGGGTACAATGTGTTTTTAGAGTAGCTCTTTCTGACTACTATAACACTGATATAGTAAAAATATAAGTGCAGTGCAGTTTTCTAATTCTATGTATTATAAACATACCTGTGCTTCGGGGTAAATGACAGTCGATGTTGTAGGAGATGAAACTGCTGGTGCTGCTAAAGCAGGCATTGCTACGACTTCAGGCCTGAGTCTCTCGTGGTCGTGAGCACTACACGGTGGTGTTTCAGATTCCCACCACTGCGGCATCGGCGACCAGTCTAGTCTTGGCGGAGCTCTGAAGTACGTTATAATTTATTTAATTGCAAGTGATTTATTTATATTCTTTAAGAAATGAGGTAAACAAGTAAAAAATAACTGTATATATGACTCGAAAGTAAAAGAAATAGACATATTTATATTTATATTATTTTTTTTGAGTTTATACCACCTACTAAAAAAAATATAGTTCAAATAAATTACCTTGGGGTCGGTACTTTAATGCTGTCATCACTAAGTTCCATTTGCACTGGTGGCAACACAACGATTTGATTCCATGGCACGAAGACTGTCTTCCTAAGAGGCTTGAAAGGCGATCGCTGAAATTGTAAAGTAACTGCTCCACCGCCGTTCACCAACACGTCAAACCTAAAATGAAGTGGATATGATAAAATTTTTAGTTTAATATTTTTTTCCAATGTTAGAGTTGATATTCAACTGACACAAAAGTCTACAACTTTTATTATATTCAATCTTATGTCAGCCATATTATACGTAAAGGCTTATTAGATGTGAAATAGGTATAAATGAAGTATGTAAAAAAATACTATTTCCATTGCGATGGTAAGAACTACAAGATTATTTCCTTAATCAAGTGTTTTACACTTCTTTTGGTATTTAAATTTCTACACTGTTTGTTTACGTTACTTTCATCCAATATATATTATCGATAGTAAGTTCTTGAAATTTATCCGTTTCTGCCCCTTACGCTTATAGAGAGTATATATATTTATTGTCATTTCTTCACCGCTTGCCATTTAAATGTGCTAAATCCATCTGATTACATTCTTCTTCTTTTACTAGACATCTTCGACAGACATACTTTACCAATCTCAACTTATCAAATAACTCTACTCACTTATTTTATGTTATTAATTCATTTAATTTATATTTTAAATTAAATTTGTATGAAACAAATAAAAATAATGGGAACGTATACTACTATATCTACTATATCTACCTGTTTTTACCTGGAATATGAGATAAACATGGATACTTCGTTTTTTCCCTAACATTTGTAACATTAGAAAAGCTTATTTCAAAAATATTACTTTTATCGGAATAGTATTAGCCATGTTTAAGTTACAAAAAATATATATTGCAACAGAGCCATGTCAAAATTTCTGTTAATTACATTCTAACAACAATTGACGAATATTTTGACATGACTTCATATTATAGGACCGTCGTGACGTAGTAGGACAGCGTTTGTTCGATTCCCACTTGGTTCCTTAGAATCGAACCCACAACCGTCACTTTATAGTCAATGATAGAATTCATTTCTTTTCATTTCTTCGCTCTGGCATCTAAGACAAAGCGCGGCATTGAGTTCCGTAACTCAACTCGCAATGTCTCAAATATTAATCTCATGTTTAGAATAGATATATAGTGAATGACATATCCGTTCCTGACAACACAAACGGATGGGCCGCGAGAATCTTATCCCCTGCCAGCAGGTAACAGGCAGGCGAGAACTTATCTTATTATGAAGACGATGACGTAACAAATTACGTTTAAAATTACACACTTTTTCTCCACTTTCTGCCCGAAATCGAAACATTGCGTATTGAGTGGCGTCACTTAATGCCGCGTCTTATCTTAGGAACAGAATGGGGAAATGATAATAGTATATAATCATTCCTCTGGGCGGGAATCGAACTCACAACCATTGACTCACAAACAGTTTAAAGTCAGACCCACTGCGCTACGACAGTCTTGTCAAGGGTAAATATCACTAAAAATAATAATTATTCTTTAAGGATTTGTGTTTATAATAAATTAAAAGATTTTAATTGCAATGTAATGATTCTATAGTTTAACACAACAAGGAAAAGTAAAACAAATTTAGATTCCGAGTTTATTGACCGCCTTAAATCTCTTTACACGACACATAACGGGTGGAATATTTGTTTTTGTATCGAATACCGAAACAAAGATTGAAATAAATGACATTTCACACATTGCCTAGCCAATAAAGGCATTCCATTAAAGGTTATGTAATAAAATGTTAGTTTTTTATTTATAGGATTTTTCCCGCACAACAGGATTGAGGATAGACATAAGCAAAAAAAAGACCAGTTTTACGTTTTTTGCTATAATTCGAAACGTTGCGTATTGACTGATAAAATTCAACAATGTGGTTTATCAATTATTATTAGAGCCTAAAATTAAAATTTTAGCAAGTTTTTCCTTTTTCCAGTAAAGTAAAGCAGACAAAGAGAACCTAGTGTCAAGATTTTTTTTATCTTCACACTGTATCCCGCACGCAGCAGGGTAGGCAGAGGGAACCACACAGCAGGGTAGGTGTTAAGACACTCCGTTCCCTACCTTTCGCCGAAATCGGAGGCATTGCGTGTTAAGTGGCGGAACTTAACGCCGCGCTTTACCTCTGATACCAGAGCTGTATGTATGGAAATATATAATATTTCCACTCCTGAGTGGGATTCGAACCCACAACCAGTCGTTTACAGTCACACGTTCGTGCCACTGCGCCACGACTGGCTCCGAATACTACTTTTAATATTAATTTAACTTTTATTTTCATTTTATTCTTCACTTTTTGCCCGATATCGCGATATTCCGTGTTGACTAACGGAACTCAACGCCGCCCTTTGTCTTAGATAGAGAAATAAAAATATATTAAATATAAGAATTTCCCAGAGTGGATTTCGAACCCACAATCAATAACAATAAACAGTCGCTGCACCACTGCGTCAAGATGGCCTTAAAAGATGAAAATAATTTAAATATATCAATCATTTCCTCTAGTGAGAATTGAAGACATGGCCATTACGTTTACAGTCTAACATCCTATTGCGTCACGCGGCCTCATATACAAAAATATAATTTACAAAAAATGTTTAGTGTCTTTTATTGCATAAATACATTAAACACCGGATACAAAACCATCTATGACAGTCAAAGAATAAAAATGTAAAAAATAATTATAATGAGTCTTATATAGATACAGATTACTTCGTAGATATATTCCCAATATTAATATGATCTCTATGTGCTTTGAACATGTTTAAAACCAAGTTGTCATTTGGTTAGTTTCATTTCAATTTAAGTTTCCTCTCGAGGTACTTCTGTCTCTCTCTTGGAGAGAAGTACTTTGTAAGACTTAACATAAAATTTCATTAATTGGCTATACTAAATAATTTGAAAACAAAAAGTTGAAAGTGCGAAAATGCATGCCAGACACATTTAGGCTTGCCAAACTTTTGGTTATTTAAAGATAAGAATAGTACATGGTACCAAAATATTTGATTTTTCTTTATTATTCCCCAATGAAAGTGGGGAACGGAGTGTCTTAACACTAGGTTCCCTCTGCTTACCCTGCTGTGTGCGGGATAAAGCGTGAAGCTATATTTTTTATAATTAATATTTAAAATCATGTTTCTGTTGCCTTTTGCAAGTTATATACCATACCTAAATTATTACATAGACCCTTAAGCAAATTTTAAATGATTTATTCAAAATTATTTTCTATTCTTATCTACATGTGACGGCTGAGTGTTATAATAACGTGCTTTCCAAAATATATTTTAAAATATCAGAATATACGCAGTGTAAAATAATCCTATTATTAATAATATAAATGCGAAAGTTTGTAAGAATGTTTGTTTAGTCTTTGATGTAAAAACTACTGAATGGATTATAATGTAACTTTTCGATAATATAGTTTATACATTAGAATAGGTTATAATTTTTTAAGATATTGTGTGAATTGTCCAAAATATCAAGTAAAGATGGGAAAAATCTACTACGGAAAAATGGAAATGTTTATCTTCAATAGTTCTTCAAAAAAGCCCGCCACAGAATAAATCTATATCTTGAAAAAGACATTTAAATTTAAATAACACTTTAAAAATGTTTAAAAGTATAAAAAAATCTATATCCTATGCGTAAGCCACTACAGCCCAAATAAAGAACCATGACTACAATTTTCACTGGCAAAGAGCTTATGTACTATGGAGTAACTTAGGCTCCTTTGATTTTACAGTTATGACTGCTTTCGTAAAATCCGCGTGGACGAAGTCGCGGGCACAGCTCGTTCTATATATATTTCAACGGTCACTAATTATTAGATGATTGGAACACATATGACAGTTTTAACCTCAGCAAAATACATTGTTTGACTATTACAAATTGACATTTAATAATTTCACCGATCAGTACAGATTCACTTAATCGAAAATGCAAATCTCTAAATAAATCACTACTAGCTGCCAAAAATATTACATGAAACGTTTTTTTCTCACACGCCATCCCTGTGCTAGATTCTGGGATCTATCTATGACTACGCAGTTCAAACAGCATGGTTCTAGCTTCGTAGCACAAAAAGCAAACGGCAAAAAACGTTAAGGTTCGCCATTTAACACGCAATGTTTCGATTTTGGGTGGAAATTGGAGAACGGAGTGTCTTAACACAAAATTTTAAAGCGTGAAGATAAAAAAAATCAACTTGTAACATTTTACGATTGTAAACATTAACATATTCATGACTATCCCTATACACATCCTGACGCACTTTTTATCATTAACAATCATTTTATTTTAATTTCCTTTGAGTAGCATGTACACAAGTAGTTATTAAGTGTAATAAAAAGGAAAGATAAACAAACATTAACATTAAGTAATATGAAAATTGTGTAGTTCTATTATAATTAGCCGCAGAGGCTCTATGTGTAATTCGATTAAGCGTGAGGAAGTTTTAATGACCGTAACGGAAAATTAATAATAGCTAGATGGTTGTTAAGATCAAATATTTATAATGTTTGTTAGTTTTTCTTTAAATACAGTAAGACACGCGATACGAGAAAGCCATAACGTGAAGTAATTATAAAAGCTATATGTTATTTATGGAACCAATCTGAAGCCTGACGTGGTTAAGAGTAATAATGACCGTGAATCTAATTGTTAAAAGGAATGTACCTATACAATTTAAGATTTTTTTATACTATATACATGTATTTTTTTTTTAACCTTCACGCTGTTTCCCGCACTTAGCAGGGTAGGCAGAGGGAACCTAGTGTTAAGACACTCCGTTCCCCACTTTCCGCCAAATTAGCAGGCATTGCGTGTTAAGTGGCGGAACTTAACGCCGCCCTTTGCCTCAGCACTAGAGCGAAGAAAATGGAAATATTAAATATTTCCACTCCTCGAGTGGATATCAAGCCCACAACCAGTCGTTTACAGTCACACGTTTGTGCCACTACTCCACGACTGGGCCCGACTGACATGTCTTAATATTTTATAAATAATATTTATAAAATATTAAGTTTAATATATATAAAATGTAAATGAACGCTGTCTGTACATGGAAGAAAAAAATACTGTTGGGGGCCTTCATCAATGTAATAGAAATCAAATCATTTTCGGTTTGTTTGCACGTTAATCTCTATTACGGCTTACGGCGATTAAATGCAGTTTCAACTATTGTGTTTTGGTAAACCTCCCATAACGTTTAGTGTTATTTTATTTTAATTGGTTCATAAACAAAATAATAGCGATTGAAGTGACATTGCGAGCGGGCGAAAAATTGTAGTTAAAAAGCCGTGTAGTTAATGCAGGCGAAGCCGCGAGCGGGCTGCTAGTTAATTACTACTTTTAATATTTTATAATTTAAAGATGAACTTTCATAAAACAAATAGCGTTCACAAAAAATTTAAGTGTTTCATATATCATCTATATAGACAAATAAAATTGAACTGAGATTGTAGGATTAAAAATATCGACTGTTTCTGAATGAATTTGTGCAATGTTTGTCTGTTTGTTTGTTTTTTTCGGCTAATATCTAGAATTGTTAGATCGATTTTGACGGGATTTTTACTGACAGATAACTGATGTAACTAAGGCTTCTTTTATTAGCCAGCTGTCTTTTCCAGTAGTGATTTAACATTAGGCGTTCTCTGTGCACCCCCTCTTTTGTGAGAAAGCTGCATTTTACTACACTGCACGCCGCTTATCAATACTAGTAATTTTAAATTCAATATATAGAATGTCATTAAGAAGGTAATTAATTAATTAATTATCATTAATAAAGAATGTTATTATCATAATTAATATATTTCACTAAAAAAATATAATTTGCATGTAAAAGGAGAAGGCTAACGGGCTCGGCGCAAGCTGCGTCCTCATTGTTTATAATGTATGTATAAATGTGTGTACGAAAACATATAAGTGCTTTGTACTTTACAACGGCACGTGTTCTAGCACCTGGCCTGTCTTCTTTTGAATTAAGGGTTGACTGAGTTGTGTGCAATTAATTGTTATTCTTCGTCGTTTGCACTAATTTACCAGTTAAGTATTACTTAAGACATTTCGAAATGTGCTGGCTTTTGGTTTAATTATATAAAACTCAGTTTTCACACTTGGCATCGACAATACCGGAGCAATTAAATTATTTTGATTGGATGAAAGGCAGTTCACTGTAAGTGCGAACCTTGACCTAGATTTATCAATCTGAATGCTTCGCGAGAGTCCATTAGCAGGAAATAAATGATAAATTCAATTTTTAGATTCATTTTCATTTTCCAGATTGCCAACAAAATATGAAATTTTTTCAAGTACGTCAAAATAAATTAGTTCGTGGCAATTATTTTCCAGCGGTGAAATTATGACTTCGTAAAATGAATAATGTGCATTTTGTTATTAACTTGTGTGATATTATGCAATCAATTTTAATGTGTTCTTCAAATGGGCATATAAGCACGTATGAGGCGAAGAACAAACATATTTTCTGAAGCTTACCAGAATACTAAGTAAGGAAGTAATGTTTAACATTCTTATATTAGTTAGTATTTAGTCAGGGGAATGATAATATTTAAATTATTTTCATTTCTTCGTTCTGATATGTAGGACAAAGCACAGCACTGAGTTTAACAATTCAATACGCAATATATCGATCAGCATTGCGTGTTGAGTGGTGGCGATAAGTGGAGAACATAGTGTCTTGACACTAGATTAACTTTGACGACATCGCTATGCGAAAAAAAGCTTGAAGCTTGTTGCGTGCAGCTTTTTATCTTTGATTAAGAGTTATTCACTCATTTAGTAAAAGTAAAACATATTAAAAAAAACTGTTTTCGACAAGACGCGCGGGTTCTCGCGGGTACTTCATTTAGTAGAAAGTATAGGTTATAATCATATCTCTTCTAGGTTAATTATTTAACATAATAACTTACCATCCTCCTTGTCTTGTAAGCGTGAACCCAAATCTCGCCTCGCGGTCCACGGACACCCTGATGCCGATGATGCCGAGCCCCTGCGGCGACACTACCTGCCCCCGCATCACCGACACTCGGCTGCACATCACACCGCTTATCAAATCGTGTCGCAGAGCACATAACGTCCACGACTATATGATTCACACACAATGGTTTAATATCGTAATGTATATAATTGCAATTGGCGCTATCATCTTTAAAATTGATTATAATTAGGTAATATATGTACTATATTTTTAATAAGTATCTATTTTTAGTCTAATTTAAATAATTAGTTTCAGTATATGAATGAAGAATACAATAATGAAAATAACAATTAGACAATATATAAACAAAATGGATATGCATAAAAGCTAAAGTAAATATTTTAAAAGTAACAGAAATTTTAATTCTATTTGTGTTGTGCAAACGAAAGTCACAGAAAGCACACACATTGAAAAAACTTCTACACGTAAAGGAAAGATTAATTGGATATCTGTGACCATTAAGAAAAGAGCTCGTATAAACGAGAGCCGTAGCCATTAATACTAGAACTTAGTTTGCTTTAGCAAAAAGACAAGAATAACTCGAGGGAACGCCAGATACTTTTAGCCGTAGCTGGCAAGAAGAAAGTGGAAACGGAAAACTTAGTTTGTAAATTGTAACTATTAGTGTCTAACATCAAAAGTGCATACATTTAATAAAACTTTCTTCGTTAATATGCTATGTATTCTGTTTTTAAATTGTAGTACATAATACTTAAATATATACCGTTGTTGATATCAACAAATATGAATGTTTGGAATACTCTGATTATATTAATTAAATATAATTATTTATCTAAGTTATTACTAATTCAAATTACAAACTACTATACCAACTTAAATTTCCATTTTGAATGCTTAGCCTATATATAAGCATTACATTTTGTAGTATTCAAAACATTCAGTACATATTTTCTAATCAATTTTATGATGCCACTGTGTGAGAATCATATTGTCGTGCACGTTCCCTCAATAGAATAATGATTGAGGTCACCGTGCTATTGCGCTTATAACTTGCAATCAAATCTGTGAAAGTGAAGTATGAAAATAAAAATTGAAAAATAAAATAAGAAGTCTTTAGCATTGCACATTCTCGTTTCAGGATTAGCTAAATTTCTAGTTGAAATTTCCATTTACATGTATTTCTTGTGAATAATTAAAAAAATAAATATAAACGAACAATTATTATGTAAATGAAAATTTATCTAGATAGGTATGTAGGTATAATAATGCATGTAACAGCTGCCACACAGACCATAGTCAATTATTTTTCATGTAAAAAGATTTTTAATCTACATTTGTACGTTAAATACCATCTCGTGACATTTGAAATTGGTGCAAATTATAATGATTAGAAAGCATTAATATAAAAATATACATCATTTCTAGAATTTGGTATGGTTCCAAAGTGCATTTGGTTGAAATACACAAGAAGGTGAGGATCATGTAAATTTGCCAATATTAAATTAAAAACCAAAATCTGAGATTAGGTCTTACACATCTTTTATACATTATACTAAATTATGGGTGATGAACATATTAATAAAGTTGATGCAGCAAATTGTATAAATGTAGCAATATATGCAAATATATACACTTACTAAACGTTTATATTTAACAAATAAATCTTTTCCAAACAAATAAATGTAAATTGTATGCTAATACGAGTAGGTACAGGTCTAAAAAATAAAAATGTATATCTACTTAAGCAGATCTCGTTACCCACCATAATCTAGCACATCTTGAGCTGACCTTCATGTCTGTTTATTACATAAGTCGTTGAGATTTTGCTCGCTGAAAATATTTCTAAAATTGTGCTTTAAAACTTTATGCAAATAATATAAATGTGCTAGGAAATGCTTAGTAATCGATAATGTTAATATATAAATACGTATGTATATATTATTTTGGATATAAAAGATTTAAGACATTTAATTAAGTTGGTTTATCCTGCACATTTCATTTCGTCTTAAGGTATTTTATATTGGAATGATTTATAAGTATATTTTTATTTTGAACAATAAAAAAACATGCTTCTATAATTAATCGTTTGTCTGGAAAAAAGAGTTCTTGTCGGACAGGTTGCATTTTATACATGATTTTATGTATTTGTTTTTATTATATTACAAATCGTAAATTAAAGAAAGTATAATATATTACATTATATATAAACGTTAACTGTGAAATACATAGAAAACTAGTTAACATAAAAATGAATCATCATTTAATAAAAGGTACCTTACCTTTATAAAGGCAATTCATTTTCATTTATATTAAGAAATTCCTAAGAAAAATGTACTAACTACATACACAATACAATTCCTTAAAAACACTCTGGAAACACAAAAACATATAGATTATAATTCAATAGTACGTTGCACCAATTTCAATGTTGATTAATCTAAAGTGTATTTACTCTGTGACCGGTAGATGGAAGCAATGGTTGTAATGTACAGTGTCGACGAGGTTGCTATCATCTCGCAGAGAAATGGTCGAAATTATCAAGTTGTGTTTTGATTAGTTACAGGGTTAGGATCTAAACATATAAGAGCTTGGGCAGAGGGTAAGGGTTGGTTAACAGATGATAGACGCAGACAAAGGGTAGGGAACACATAAAAGGGTAAGTTTTTTGAAGCTAAATTTGCGTGTTCGTTGATATTTGTTCGATTGATGACAAATATTTCGCGCCTCGGTACGTATATATTACAGCCCTATGCCTAACGAAATGTGTTTTTAACGTCTTGCGTGAAAGCGTATATGATTTTCCTAAGTTTCTTTAGTATATTTAAGTTATATCATAGTATATGTGAGCTATAACAGAAGCACAGTAGACGAGAACAAATGTTACAAAAAATGTTGTTGTGGCTGTGACAAACCCATACTGTATTATATCTACAGTTCATATGCAATACTGCGTTTGAAAGCTCTCGCTCGAATGATTTACACGGGGGATGTGATCTTTGTCTCAACCACAAAACACATTTAAGACAGACATACAGATGTTACATACACATAGAGAATGAAACGAATACAGACAAAGGAGTAAACGAAAAGTGAAAAGCGTTAGTGTCGCCGTTCGCGTGCCACTTAGTAGACAGGCGGCGGGCGACGGCAATACACACATATGCAGGAGTCGCAACAAAAGGGAATAGGTTAACAGATACTGAACACTGAGGGGCGAGGGCGGGCTGACTGACACTTACCATGGTGTAAAGGAATCCCAGAACTCGCTAGGAGTGGCGGACACACGGCGGCACAGGGACACAGAAAGACAGGACAGATTACTACACAGATACCTACAACCCTCAGTGCAACCCCACCCCGATATGCAACCGGTGCGGCCGGTTGCGCTCGTCTACGCTGGTTACCTTGCGTTTTAACACTTGCTTTAATGATCGTTTTTATTAATTGCCATATCTTAGTACTGATTAAGAAATGAAGCCCGTTTGCATTAGAACAACGCCACCATACGATTTTATGTAAATGTTAACACGATAATGTTACGGCGATTAGTGAAATTTGGAAAAGTAAATTTTGTAGGTTGCACCAAGACATTAAAACTATACGGAACAATACAAGAGTGCATGCTGAATGATGAACGCGCCGAGGTTAGGTATGTGTTATATAATCTAGGCCCAATTAAACAAATGCCAGAACGCAATATAACCCTTCCAAACTTTCCAACACAAATAAAATAGTTAAGCGGCTCGTGTTTTAATGCAAACAAACTTTTGAGGCGCTTTTGCATATAAAGCGAGGTGGGTTGTCTACTTTATTTATTCAGTTTTGCTTTGTCTTATTCTGTTATTATAAGAGGTCGCATTTTCTTGAATTTTATTGAACCGCAAGATTATATTATATAATTTTTGTTTTTAATAATGCAATCGGTTGACTCAGATCGTGAAAGAAACCTGTTCTGTTTATGTATAGGTGCAAATAAAATTGAGACAGTAAATAAATCTGTTGTCGAGATAAGGTAAACAAATTAATTAAATTGTCTACTTTGTTTTAGGAGTCTGTCATGACTTGAGTCCCTGATAATGACTGTAATTTAAATAAATTTTTATCTGGCGAAAGACAAACAAAACTGTTCGAAAGCTTTTGAGCGTTCCGATATTTTATATGTTTATTAAGTATATATATAATTAAAAAACGCAATTATTTTAATTAGACAAACAGGTAGGGTAAGACACACACAAAGGATAAACATTAGACAATACACAACACATCGGATCTGGTGTGAAAACATAAGTGAGAAACCAAAAATAATAAAGTAATATGTTTATGATTATTATTAATAAATTATTTATTAACCATGCCGGGATTGCAAAACATAAATTAATAAATTTGCTTTATTATTAAAAAAAAATAGGAAAATCAAAACACTTCCACCAGATGATAAATAATAATAAAAATAAATAACAATAAAACAAAAATAACCACACCAAATCCTTGGAGAGGTCTAGGAAGATGAATGGGATCCAAATTGGTACAGGTGCTAGTTCCTAAATACATAATGTTATCATAGATTTTGTTTTTTTTTTACGGATTTACAAACTATGGAGATGATAATACGGATCTACTATTATTGTTAGTGCAAATTATCAATTTATAACTGTGCAAAACCGATCGGTTAATCCTAAGCCGTCGTCGAGTAAAAGATATCGTCGTCAATGTTAAGATATTTTTTAGAGCAAAAGTAATTCGATATCTTTCACGTATGAAGTGATTTGGTGTTTACGTACTTGGATATTTGATTATTCTAACTTTAAGTCACTTACCTTTCTGAATATTCATCCATATGTGCGTAGCTTTGTACAGAATTTTCTTCAATAAGAAATTTAACACGTTGATAGAAGGAGGCGGTGACCGATGGCGGTTGCTTACGAAGTAACACTTCAACTGGATCGTTGGAGGCCAAGCACATGATATGCTCGGAGCATTCAGGCCTGCTGCAGCACTCAGAATCCGAGCAGTCCGTCATGCCATCTTCAAAATCGTAGTGCCAATGTCAAATGATCAATCATTTCGAATGCAGAAAATATTTTTGATTCCTTTTTAAATAATAGTTACAAAATACACAACAAAAATAAAAAAATGGTATTGTCACTACTACATATTATTCTGTGATATTTTATGATGATTGAATGTAAGAAAAATGTAGATTCATCTTTATGTATGACTATGACTAAATTACCTTCGTCATTATCTTCGTTATCGCTGCAAGTAAGCTCTAGGGCGATGGAGCAGTCAGTGCCTGCCCAGCCGTCAGCGCAGGAGCAGCGGTAAACACCGTCTTCCAGTAAACATTGCCCGTGACGAGAGCAACCATTTGGGCAACCAGCTGCGTATTTATTTATATTATTTAATTAATTGATATTTTACATACTAATTTATCCTTTATTTTTATAAAAAAAATTATATAATACCTTAATACTTTATATTAAGTAATGATTAGTAGAAGATATATTAAGTAATAAGAGCTGTCGCCTATTTTAACTTAAGTATGTAACTGGAGTTAAAACATTAGCTTAAACTTGGAGCGGCTATAAGACTGTTCATACAAGCACGTTTTTCGCATGTTTTGAGCTTTACTTTATAATATGACATAACTATAAAGATCATAAGCAAATTTTATTCTTATACTTACGTAGAGTACAGTGCCTTCCATTCCAACCTTGTGTACAAACGCATGTGCCATTCTTACATTGACCATGTTCGTGACAACGAATGTCGCAAGGCCTTTGGTCGCATAAAGAACCCGTCCAACCATCATCACAGCGACATACTCCTTCCGCGCATACACCGTGTGGTCCGCAATCCAAAGAGCACACGACTGAGGAACAAAAATGCAATTAACTCATAATTGATTTGTAACATTTACTAAGTATAATAAATGACTAAATATAAGCACCTTGTGAACAATCATCTCCAGTATACAATGGATCACAAACGCATCTTCCTGCGTCTAAGTCGTACACTCCCCTCTGAGAGCACGCTGGTAAGCATCGTTGAACACGCGCGTCACGTTCTGTACATGCTGCGCCGCGCCAGCCAGCGCGACAAACACAACGACCGCGAACACATGAACCGTGACCACCACACGTAGGATCGAGGCAGTCCTCTGTAGTAAAATCTCGTGATAAGAAAGTCTAAATCTAATATATATAACTTAAACATGCATAAACAATTAAAATAAAATTATGTACATAATGATTATATTATTGTTTTTTTACAAACATTGTAAACGTGGTTTGGTACCTTCGTCACATTTTGCTCCCTTCCAACCAGCTTTGCAATGACATTGTCCAGCCATACATTGTCCGCGACCAGAACAGTCTGCGGGTTCACAATCATGTGCAGGAATATCACACTCTGCCCCTTTCCAACCTTCAGAGCAATGACAAACTCCCCCTGCATACGCACCGTGACCAGAGCAAAGAACGGGGCATACACCTTAACACAAAAATATTTTGTAAAAATTTAAATATTAATTTATTAATTATCAGCACTAAGTATTGTGTGTAAAAAAGAACAGAGCTTACTTTTTGAGCAGTCATGTCCTTCAAAGCCATCCATACAGTCACATTTTCCAAGATAGCAAGATCCATGCCCAGAGCAATCATCTGGGCAGGAATTTGTGACGCCTTCTGCTTCAGAAACAATCATTTCGACGTGATGTGGTTGGAGTTCATCGTTGTATATAGAAATGAACCATCGTCCTGTGTCGAGGTATTGAAGTATACTAACGTTCACTCTCATGTCTGTTGACCTCTTAGTAATCGTATGATTCCAGCTTTCAAATGGGCTAATTGTGCTAAGTAACGTTTTCATGTCAACAAATGTAGGTTCCTGTGTTTCGAACTGATATAAACTTCTTTTTCTAAGCCTGTGATCTACTCGACCGCCTCGAATGAATTCTACAAAGTCGTACTGTGTAACACTAGGCGCAACATTTCTTCTTCCGTAAACAGCAAAATTAGCTCCCCATGGCACAGTAAAATTAAGACTAACGAATGCAGGTTGCTTGTTTCGAAATTCAGAACTCCAAAATTGGTACGCAGGAATTGTTGCGCTATGAAGTTCGTCGAATTCTCTTACTTCTAGCGCTGGGGACCAAGGTGGTGGGGCAGCTTGCTGTACTTGTTGCGGTATTACTGCTGACTCTAAAGCTGCTTGAGCAGTCGTTGACCAACCTAACGATGATGTTGATATAGATTCTAAAAAAAAATAAAAGATCATCATTGAAAACATTTAGTATAATACTACAATTGATCAGTATATATTACATTAACATTACGTACCATCTGATGGTGAAGATGTTGAAAGAGCATCTCTAATTCCATGTGAATGTGTGACTGCTTTTACATCTTGTACCAGAATACAATTAGAATTGTCTATATTACTTTTAATTGACGATAATGCTGAAACAATGAAAATATTTTCAGTTAAATTTTAGTTCTAGACTCGTATGTGAACTTTTATACACGAACGAACCGAATTAAAAGACATGTGTAATGTTTCCATTAAATAATTTTATTATCTTTCAATCTGTTATAACCAGAAGTCAAAATGCCATTACAGTATTGATGTTATTGTAAGCGTTATTACGAAACGTGACACAAAGAAAAATGTCGTTGAAGAATGTGACGTTTGGGAGATTCATCTATGAGTAGGGTAAGTGTCGTGACGTCCCGTTGAGTTTTAATTAACCGAAGCAAGTCTAAGGCGCATTTCGTGGCAGTGTGACGGAGCAATTGGTTCCGGTGCAATGGACCGAGTGGCTTGTAAGCACGTAGGTTGCTTATATCTTAGAATTTCTTGCTGCTGAATTGGTAGTTTGTTCAAAAATGTTACTAACTTACTAGCATCGGAAAGTCGAACTAACCAAGTTGATTATATAATTACTTCGATCCAAATTAAGTTAGTTATACTAAACATAGTAAAAAGCTTTTTATAATTATAATTAACGTTGTTTTTATATACATCTTTTGGATAAGAACGTAAAAACGTTCTTTAACGTATGTATATAAAAATATACGATAGCAATGAATGAATATGAACATGTTTAAAGTTTATTAATAACTAATAATAAACTAGGTAAGTTAGAAAGTCTGAGACATTTGTTTCAAGATCAAGCAGTTTTTTTTAAATACTTTATATATTTGAACTTTAATATCAGAAGCATATTTATTAGATTACATGAATTAACATTACCTAGAATGACAGTAACATTGCTGAATTCGAACATACTACTAAGGGTTTTATTATTTGTTTCAAAATAGCAAAAGGTAATTTTAAATTATATTACATGTTAAAGATTTTAAGGCTTCTTTATATTTACTAAAACTACTCGACGATACAAAATACCCACTAATAAATTTAATACAATAAACTTTTCAAAAGTATTTTTTCGTTAATAAACAATAGTTGAAATTGAAAGAAAACATTACCATGTGAACGAAATTGATTGTGTACATTTATTACTTTTATATGAAACCTGCAAGCGGCCGGGATTTGCTGCCCCATTAAAGATGCAATGTTTATTTTGTTTTGGAACGTGTGCTCGGCCGGTATCTGGTTACATCGCCTTAAATAAAAGCCATATGTCAATCGTCGTACGGTTTAATTGACGTAACGGCGAGGCGGAATCTGACTAATTGCCTAACATTTACTTTTGATTATTAGTCTACAATTTGCTGAAAGATTTTCTGAATAAATTGGTAGAAACGGAAGTGATTTACTAAGGCGGGTAAATAATTTACTGTTAAGATATAAATAAACAGTTCTACCGTTAAATGTAAATTAATATTATAATTTCACATATATCGGTAGAAAGGTGAATAGATATAAGAAATAAGAAATATTGTACTACTTTTTTTTTAGCTTCACGCTATATCCCGCACACGGCAGGGTAGGCAGAGGGAACCTAGTATTAAGATACTCCGTTCCCGTTCCACTTTCCGCCAAATTCGAAGGCATTGCGTGTTAAGTGGCGAAACTTAACGCCGCGCTTTATCTCGACACCAGAGCGAAGAAAATGGATATATTAAATATTTCCTCACCTCGAGTAGGAATCGAACCCACAACCAGTCGTTTACAGTAACACGCTTGTGCCACTGGTCTACGACTGGCCAGAACTACTTAAATTTAAGAATATTTACTTTAGTACATATTATTGATTAAGTTGAAATTCACATCGAATATTTACAAAACTATACTTGTTCCTAATTAAAAAGCCAATAAAAGTAAACATTATCGTCGTAACAAAAATTTGAAAGTGAGTAATTACGTTATCAATGTCCCTTGACGGGTGATCTTTCTAAGATTCGGTGGGAGATAAGCATCATAATGCGTTGACGCCATTTGGCTATTTGAATTGGACAATTTAGTGTAACTGCGTTAAGGGTCGACATTTAACGGGATAAGTTATCGTCGTAGTGATCTATGCAGGAATAATTTATGCACTGCGCAGAAATGGTTAATCTTATTGATTTTTAAATCTCGTACTGCAAATTTAGATAAGCAGTGATATAGACTGAGGGTAGCAAATATTTTAATATTTCCTTTATAGTGCAAATACTAGAAAGAAACTGTTTTTAATATTATAAAATAGGTGTGGGAAACAAAACAAAAAGAAACTGTTACCACGGTTTTTTGCCATACAAAAACATACATCATTTTAAGGGCAACTTTGAACATTGATACATGAAATATAGGTATATTTATAATAAGTTTGAAATAAAAGCTAATAAACAGCATTGAACTACATATAAACGAGCACGGATGACGTAAGTTCCGCCCACAAAAATGATATATTGTAATGTGGTAAGTGTGCCTTTTCCCGATGATCCCTCGTAAATTCTATAAATTTTCGCTACATAGCGGCGTCGAGGAAATCGAGGGTCGTTGAATACGTCTCTGCGATGCACGAGACGATTGTGTGCAGATGGACGATGTTTGCTATCTATACTATTTTTCGAGTTAATACAATTTATTGTAATACGATTCAGCATAGATTGCATCGTGCAGTGGGGGAGCAAACTCGTTTGATAGAGTCTCGAGGGACACGGACGCGCCGTCGCACTGACTCGGTATTAGTCACGTGATAAATCTTCCACTCCGTATGCCTCCCTCTATCTCTTTTTATCGTTGGGCACACATCATCAAAGCGTCCTGTTCTCGCGTAAATATGATCCATATTCACGGAGGGTCGAGGTCTTGTTTGCTCTATTTTAAGAAGTGTGGACAAGAACAAATCTATCTTTGCCAAGCACAAATTTAATAATCAAATTGTAAAATTGAATTTGCTATCGTCTAAAAAATTTAATCATAGCTGTATGGAACTACAAACGAAAATTTTAATATCAAGATATTTTAAAGGTAAAATTATATAAGAGGGATTTTGTGAGAATATTTGAGAGCTTTGAGAATACACATTAGTTGTATCTAATAACTTTGTCGAATAATTGTAGGTTTGTAGTAGGCTTTGTTTATTATCATTTTTGAAAAGAGTTGACTAATGAATATGACTAGTAGTGTTTTTTTTATATTATACGTAATTACATAATTAAATAAAAAATAGAAAAGTAGCTGAGCTGCTTCTTTGTGGCTTAGTTGGCCTAGGTGGAAAGGAACCCCCTAAATGCTAAAGAGATGTGATATGCTGGTGTTAAAGGACATTATATTGTGCTTTTAAATATATGTTAATTTACGATTAAAATACACAATAAGAAAATATGTATCACTTTAGAAAATTATATTTTTAATGCATTAAAAAATTCCACCATTTGCGTTGTAAACATTTTTAGCAATAAACTTACCATGTGGCGCATGTTGTTACGAATGTATTGGATATTATTTTAGCGTTTAGTTACAGTTATAGGGAGAGAGTTTAAATAAAAAATTAGGGTCTTCAAAATTTCAATTACATTAAAAAGTTGACGCAGCTATATTCGTGCCCATTCATCGTGCTCGGACGTAATGAAGGGTGCAACAGATGGTTCACATTTTTTCATTACACCGGCAAAACTACTGTACACCAGAAGATTTATGTCGGATTAAAATATAAAGCGCGTTTTATTCGCTACACATCCGAAACATCAGCAGGCGTGTTCGACAAATACTTTTGTTGTGTTTCTAGGGCTTTATGATTATTTCCATAACTTTAATGTAATAAATAAAATATTAATCAATAACCAATTTTCAGAGTTAATATGAAACATAAAAGTAATGACTTTATGTCATATGGCGCACTGGCAGTTGTAAAAGTGATGTTTGTGGGTTCAACTCGCATTTGGAGGAATATTTAAATTTTTATTTCTTCGCTCTTACTTACGGTACTTAAGACAAAGTGCAACGTTAAGTTCCGCTACTTAACACGTAATGTCTTGTTTTTGGTTGGCAAATGAAGAACAGAGTGTCTTGATATTAAGTTATCTCTGACTATTCTACTATGCGGAAAAAGCGTGCATAAGTAGCACATAGTGAAAACTTAATATTTAAGTATAAATGACTAAAATCAAATCAGAATATTATAAAACGTAGATTTATCTCACCACTCTTAAATATATTACACCGAGAATTACTACTGAAGACAAATTGTTTATTAAGTCGGCCGCGTTAAAAAAAATAATGCCTACTGCTTTTTATTATAGTGTCCGTATATCTTTGGATTTTATTGGTATTTCGTTAGATTACACGATATCTTTAGAAAATCTAAATGTGGTGATTTGAAAGTGTATAAGTCATTCAATTAAAAAGAGTGTACCGTTTTAAAGCGGACTCGAAGCCGACACATCAGTATGCGACACACGCCTTATCTCCTGTCCCTACAATTTAATGCATATCTAAATGAAGTGAGATCCGATACGATAAGATCCATTGACTTAAAACATATTACATTGAGGTTGTTCATTACATCGCTTTGAAGAAACGGGGGAAATTTTATTTTTTCTCATCCGCTGTTCAACTTTCTCTCGACAAAGCACCTATAAATACGTCACATTACGGGCTGGTATATATTATTATAAAACGAATTTCTATTCACTTTGGTAAAAAATAAAAATTTCTAATCTTGGATATTTGAGTTTTATGAATAAATGTCTAATCTTGGATATTTAGCAGCCTACTGTATACTATAGCTGTTAGTTTTATATGCGATAAGGATATAAAAAAGCAACGCCTAATGCAACATAATAGGACAGTCAGAGTCAAATTAGTAAAAAGACACTTCGTTCTATACTTTTCGAAATCGATACCTTGCGTATTGAGTGGCGAAAATCAACCCGGTGCTTTGCCTCAGGTATAAGATCGGAGAAACTAAAATAATATTTTAATCAAATAATGATCATATGAGCATATAGAAGGATATGTATATATTCGTCATTTTACGACTGTTAAGCAAAATAATAAATTAATTCTTTGAGTTTTTCTACTATTCACATTTTTGACAGTTAATTCGTTTATTCTTTATTGACATACTGTAATTATTGAAAATCTTTACGTAGCGTGTGCAAAGCGCATTATTTTGTGCTCGAAATCGCATACTGTGTAAGCTACGTTAAATAAAAACACCTCATAATATGCCAATATGAATAAGTTATATGACTTCATTTTTCGAAATTTTTGATATTTGAGATACCAGATTTAGTCAATCTATTTTATTTCTCCGATGTTTTTTTTAGATTTGCTTATATGTATCTCGTGGCGGAGTAAAACAGCTTTTGACTGTAAACGTGATGATTGTGAGTTTCATTTCCACTTGGGGGCTTGATTATACTCGTATATTATTTCATTTCTCCGATTTGGTACTTAAGACATAGTCCGGCGTTGAGCTCCGCCATTCAAGACGCAATGTAAAGTTGATTGCGGAATATCTTGACACTAGGTTCTCTGACTACCCTGCTATATGGGAAAAAGCGTAAAGTTGCTATTTACTGTCATAGATGGTAATATTGTAATTTATATTGAACATTGTATTTCTATAAGGGTTAAATAGATATATTTATCTTATGAATGTCCTCTTTCATTGTGCCACAGTTACATTATTTTCCAATACGGTCAGTGTTTCATAAGACATAATATAATGGAAAGCGAAATAAAAATGAAATATCGCAGCGCAGTATTGGGCGATTTTAAGATATAGCGTAGCGCAGTCAGCGATATATTTGTTGGTAGATATTCGGTATTCATATATGTATACTTAATTAAATTTATAACTTATATAAGCTGTGACATTAATTACTGAAGTTCAATATATTATCTCTGGCATTAAGTTCATAAGGGTTTATTCAGTTGAATATTGAATATTTCGAAAATATTCTGTGTAAGATAAATAAAATATAAGATGAAGCCATAGCTTTAAATGCTGATTCTCTAAACGGAGAAGAATTTGATCTTGTGCTTTAATAAACAACAAATGACATATGCATGTATATTGTGTATAGGTATTTTTTTCATTTAAATCATTAAAAAGTTTTTATTTATATGGAACAAAAAAAAAATTAAATGGCTTCACGCTATATCCCGCACACAACAGGGTAGGCAGAGAGAACTTAGTGTTAAGACACTCCGTTCCCCACTTCCCGCCGAATTCGGAGGCTTTGCGTGTTAAGTGGCGGAACTTAACGCCGCGCTTTACCTCGACGCCAGGGCGAAGAAAATGGAAATATAATTTCCACTCCTCGAGTGGGAATCGAACCCACAACCAGTCGTTTACAGTCACACTCTTATGCCACTGGGCCACGACTGGCCACTGGTTTATTTATATGGAAATATTATTATAAATTTTCAATTTTAAATAAATGCGAATAATAAGGCTTGATACTGAAATAATAAAATAAATTATATAAATGCATTAGTTATAGAGTTATCTACTCTAACAATTTAATAAATTAAGTAACACAAAAGCAAGAAGCAAGAAGCAGAAAAATACATAAATTAAAAGTTACTTTTTCTAATGATTCAAGTATTCAAAATATCATATTTCCAAGATTTTTTACTTTCATTTCAATATTTATGCTGAACACAAAAAAAGAACAATAGTATGTTTTAATACAATCTACCATTATGCTTACGTCGTCGTAGTTGTTCGAATACGAATACATGAAAGGCAAAAAATAGTCGAGCAAGTTTTTTTAAGACCTACAGTCGGATTGTATGCGTGAGTCGTAAGTAGGTTAAATGTAGTTATCTCTCTCGGGATCGAATCTTTGATGCTATTTTTGCGATGTCTTTAATGTGTGTGGTTTCGACTTTTATCTGTGGCACTTCCGAGTGGTCTATCACACGGAGATTTAGAATAGAGAATTACATGTTTATTTGCTTACTTGCAATAATACAATACATTTAGAGAAAACATATATTAATTTAATCATGTTTATTGAATTGAATGTACGTATTACCTACATCACATCTTGCAGTATTAAGTTTACTCAAAAAGTAGAGAGCTAGAGAGAATATAATGTTAAAACACTTCGCTCTCCGTTTTTAAGTCAAAATCGAAACATAAAAGTGTTTGGTGAGTAAAATCTTACTCTAGATCGGAAAATAATTTAAAATAACTATTCCCCTAGTCGGAACCAAACTCGCAACCATCGCGTTAAAGTTTGACGCTTTCCCACTGCACCACGATTACCCTAATTCATAATTGAATTATAAATAAAACATATGAAGCATAAATTATCACGAACAAAAGAGCGCAATCACATTAATAACACTAATTTGTCTCAACATGTCATTCATTGTTTAATACTTTTTGGCTTACATTTGTAAGTCTTGATAACATATGGAATGACTTCGTTTTCCAATGTTTTATATTTTAACATGTTACATATTTTACTATAAAATAGTTATTTATATTTTTTTCAATAAAACTACTTTATTCAGATTAATCTGATATTTTCTTAGTATTCAAAAATATATTTTAGAAAATTCAACGTTTCGAGACTACGAACAAACGAACACTTTGCAATAGTCCGTGGTCACAATTAGACTCAGTGATATTGAGTCAATGTATATCCGAATACCAAAAATATACACGATTAATCCAGTTAAAGTAGTTTTATTCTCTAAATGCGTAAAAATCGCGGCATCAAATAATCTTATTATTTATGTTGTTTTGCAACATATTTTTTCTAAATTATGAACGGTCGTACCGTAGATAAAAAGAGACTGCGATTGGTTGATATATCTGTACTAAAATTATACGTGACGTAGGTATATGGCATAAGATAATTTATAACAGCGCTAACACAGGAGCGAGGGCCCGAGGCACAAACCGCGTTGCCTCAGGTTAGGCGCATCATTTATATTTTTCAGATGTTTGTTTTTTTATAAGTCTCCCTGTGAATGTCGGTTGCCAGATCTAAACAAAGGATGGTGAAAGACTAATGGTCCTGAGATACAATTCCAACAGCGCCGTTTGATCAATTTATTTTATTTAAATAGTTTTTCAATGAAACTTAATATATGAAAGTTAAAACTGAAATAACTTTGCACAATAAATGTTTATTTGTACATTTCAATCCTCATTATTTTAATAACAACATTAAAGTCATCATATCATATAGAATATTTAATTGAAATGGCATATTACAAAACTTTTCCGCCCGATATTGTATTTGCAGCGTAGCGTGCAGATTGTAGCCGCAAGGCGACATATTATATAATTCCCCGTTCCTTGCAGATAAAATTCCAATCAGGAAAGATTAAATCTGTCTTTTATTTGAGGAAATTCACCGCCTTAGGGCGTGTGATTATTTATATATAAAAGTACAAGTGTATGTACACAAATAGTAATTAAAATTGTATTTACACGCCATATTATTAGTCTATCAATGCAAACAATAGTTATTACATTGAGTTTAAGTTTCCCCTTAGACTAAAAATGAAACAAATTGTTCGAACATTCGAGTGCTTATTCATACTTATTTTTACTTATAATTATGTTCAAACCCTTACAAAAGAATAGCCTCTTTGTTTAAGTTGTCAAACATTTATACCTATAAATGTTTGACAACTTAAACAAAGAGGCTACACAGCACCTGCTGTGTGTTAGTGATGAGATTCGAATAGGATTTTGTAACTTGAATCACTCGGGCAATTTTTCTACCTAAATCGAGTTATCGTCGAATTTTTCAGTCACTTAAGTAACAAAATCACACTTCCTATCTGTAACACCTATTTAAAATAGTATCATTGTGATTCATGTGGTAACAGTATAAAGATTTTTACACATAAATAATGTGTAATCAACAACGTAAAAAATGCTTAAATCTGTCAAATAAGTAAAATTGAGTAGTAAAGTGACATCTAGTGGCAACAGAGTCCACTCGATACGCTGTGTTGACACGGTTACTCGAGTGTATTGAGAATTCAGTAATATACATTTTTTTAACTGAGTACGAATTTGACAAATTCACTCGATTAAAAACAGTACTCGAGTCGCATCACTACCGTGTGTACGAATATTTGTAGATCACTGGTCCATTAGGTCGCCAATTACCAACGTGTCAATAAAAGTTCGTTACGTTGCGAACGTTGGCAACGAGTATAAGTAATGTTGAAGTGAAGAGCCACTCTCACGATTTCATTTAATTGTCACTCACAACCCCAGCAACTTCATTAATAATACCATTGAACTCTGTAATGACATTGTATATATACATACTTCTATAACATTTTTTTATAAATTTAAACTAGCACCAAATCAAAATAAAAAAGTTGCATATTTTTAATGTGAACTAGGTGGAACTCGACTAGGTGATAGTGGTTTTTCTTATACAATATCGTATATATGTCGCCGTGAATCGTTGTGGGTTTGATTCCCACTCGGATGAGTGCTTATATCGTATCTCCACTCTAGAACCAAAAACAAAGCGCGGTGTTAAGTCCTGCCACTTACAATGTTTTGATTACTGTAGTAAAAAACTCTAGACATTCTTCTTTTTAACATTTTCTCTGACTAATCGGTTATGCGGGACAAAATATTAATAAGTGCAGTAATATCATTGACTCAGAAAGTTATGCAGATGTAAAAGTATGAAATTTGGCATAGCTAAAGTTTTATTTTATAGCAAAACTAACATGAATTTAACTTACACACACTGCTGAAGCTAGTATCTCTTGTATCAATCAATACATACAATGTATCATACATTATACAAATAATAATAATACAAAATGTTTTCTATTATATAAACACAAATAAATTTATTTGTGAGATCAATATGTTTTTGTGAATATAATTAGCCTGATTCATAAGAGATATAAAACAAAACATAAAAATATATTGAGAGGGCTCCCCGTAGAGTATTATTGACATTATTAGCGAAATGTTGAAAGCCGTGGAATACAATATGTGACCAAATTACTATAGACTACGAATAAACTTTATTGTATTTTTATAAAAAATAGTAGTTTCGCGATTTTTTTCACGTAAAAGTGTCGAGAACTTAGTATGAAGATCCAGACAACAGGCGTCGCTTTGGTTAGCTTAGCAGAGAGAGATTAATTAAGGTATAATTTTTGTTTAGAATGGAGGTTGAATCCATACACATCGCTTTTACAATCAGTGCAGGTGCAGTTTATTATAATTAAAATAAACTTAGAAAATTGTGTAAAAAGTAATATTTGTATGCTATTTTCGACCATAAAAATTAAAAACTAGCCTGTGGTTATTGATTCTCAAGACGTAGTGATGTATATTTACTTTAATTATTCATATTTTATATTACTGCTGTAGCTGTGTTCAATGATCATCAACGTATATGATTTATGTAAAATTATATAACATGCATTTAGATTAATGTTTTGAGAAATAGAAACGTCTGTAACAATTTAAGCTGCATTCCGAGCGAGTTCATAAAATGTTCTCTAACGAACGATTTCGACGTCCCGCTGAGTTAGAATGATGAAATATTACTAATATAATATTTCTGTTTTGTTTTAACAACCATAACGCATCTATAGAATTATAAAATATTCCCTTGAAAGTTGTAAATTAATAAAATGTATAACTTTTTTATTGTTTACCTTTGACTTACGTTAGAAAAAAATAGCTTTTAGGGACATAGCAATGATATAAATAATTGTGCTATTGAACACGCACAATACTCGTACGACCGATATTCATAGCTATATGTTGTTATAACTTATTTAATTATTTTACAAAGTAAAGTAACGTATTGTAAAAATGAGCCCAGTCTTGGTCTTTATGTCTAGTTTTAATCGATATGTATCACTTCGCCAACGTAGTATTCGTAAAAAAGTTACACTGTTTTAGATTGCATACTCAAAAGAAATTTAGCAACAATACAGCGACCTTCACCTATGATATTGAAAAAGTATAGTAGCCAAGATATTTTGTGTTTTTTATAAATGAGACGTTTAATAAATAAGTATTGTAATTAGGGATATACTAAGTAGGTTATTTCGCAGACAACACGTAGGTTTTTAGAATTACCCTTTTTCAAAATATTTTAGATATAAAAATGAAAAAATATAAATGAAAAGATTTGAGGAAATAATATTATCTTCCCGAATTTTACTGATTTCTTACTCTGTTGTTTGGCGTTATATTGATGAAAACCATATTTTTTACAAATAACATCACAAATAATTTAAAAATTATTGATTATCTTCATTTTAGCCAATTGTTTCTTTGCAGTTTTAAAAAAATGCTAAAGTAGAAAAGGTAATGAAATAAGACTTACCTATAAAGTAGGCGAGCATGGCCGCCAGAATGACACAGAGGCATATCATGGCTATAGCTAAGCACTTCCACGTACAACGGTGTTGACATCGTTTATCTATATGGAAGCGGGAAGGTGAGTATACGGGCACGGGGCTCGGCTGATTGGCGCGAAGAGGAAACCCTGGCATCACCAGGGGTTGGTTAGCGAGCTGACAGTGTCCAAGAGTTCCACCTCCCATGCCACTCGACATACCAGTGCCGCCCATCCTGTTGAAAATAAATAAAAACGTTAGAATTATTTTATTCTTATCATTATTTATAATATGGGAATATGATTAAGGCGTCTCATATTAAAATTTGACCATATTTTTCATGGACAAATATTTAGTTTTGATTGGTACCTATTCCAGATTTACTGATAGTATGATTTCACCTTTGTAATCTTTTTTGTATTTCTCCGGGGTATAGAGAAATATCTGTTACAAGTACTGATTATAACAATAAAATATTATGTCTAAATCCTAGTAATCTTCCTTTACTAGTAAGATCACTCGACATGACTACTAGGAATAGGCGTTTAATTGTTATATATCCTGTGATTACAGCATACAATATCCGTAAAGTTAATAGGTTACGTTACGATAGAACACTGTATAAAAAGCTCCTGCAAAAAGTGATACCTGCTTTGATTTTGTTCTATGATTAAACATCTGTTGCCACGTTGATGTTCACCATATGGTGAATTTTTTGATGAAATCAAAACGTATCATTATAAGGGATGTTGATAAAAAATTAAATTGAACATTTGGAAATGTCCGCCTCAAGACACCATTAATCAATTAGCTTCGGGTCTTTGTCGAGAAGGCCAGATAAAAATACTTATATATCTGTATAGAACTTCGAGCGTCCGTTGCGCTCTCCACCTGACGCCATTTTAATGACCTTTAGACAAAGGGATAAGCAAAAAATTGAAATAATTGGTCCAAGTTTAGCGCGACCGGAGCGTGACTCCTAAAAGATTTGTTTCGAGGATGCTTTTCGCTGTAATTTTCTTAAAAGATTATTCAGAGAAAGAATAACTTATTAAATCTTGAACAATAAGAGTCTTGTATAATGACAATGGACGTAAAAGTTAATATTTCTGCAAATTGCATGAAGTTAAATTAAATAATATAATGCTTTTCTTTTCACGTCTGGATTTTATAATTTGTATAATTTAAGCATAACCTTGTGGTGTAAGTTGATGTTGTCTGCAGTGTTACAAAGTGCTCTAGTATTACTCAGCTATTTATAACTGTACTTGAAATTGATTTTGTTATATGAATAGCTATTAACTTTTTGTAGATTGTAATTTTTGTAGATGCTATTACTGGTCGAAGGGAATCATTTCCGCGCGGTACCGAAATGCGAAGAGCAGTTATTTTGTTTTATCAAATAATAATTGTGCGGTCATGTACGGCATACGATACAAAGAAACAAAATCTGTTGAAATTGTGTCTAAGCCTCAGAATGAGCTGAAAGAGGGAAAACCAAGACAATTAACGAAGCTGACGACAGTGACTATTGTAGGACACCGCCGCGATATTTCAAGCGGCGTACGGACGGGTGTTCGTTAGGATTTTGACAAGCTCTTGTCATGAGTGAGCTCTTAATGAAGCGGTAAATAATGAGGTGCTGTACGGTACGAGCCATAAAATCGTGTCTAATTAATGCAAACGTTTGCGCTCTACACTCTAGTCTACCTAGAACATGAGTAATTCTAAAATAAAATACTTTTCAGTGAATTATTAAACAGAAAAGCTTCATTTGAGGGTAAACGGTAAATACTGGAGCAAAGGAATTAAAAGAAAAAAATTGTCAACGATCGATTGACGTACGTGTTTAACGTAGGAACTCGTTAGACATCCGTGTCTGGTTGCAGTCGCACAGTTTTTGTATTTATAATCGCGCGTGCAGCGGTCACTTCTAGTTTGAAGCAGCCTGGCCGACCTCTAACTCGGAAACGAGATAAAACAAAAACAAGAAAAATGCAGGCACGGGCCGTGAGAACGCGTCTTCTTCGCTGCGGTCGCTCTGTACCAGCCATTTATCTTGCACAGTCGTGCAGGAATGGACCGGCCAGCGATGTGCTTTTATTGCGTCGTGCCCCTAAATATACGTCTGCGATAGAAAGTATGTCTTCCATTATATGGATATATTATTTTATAATAAAATTTATATTACATGTAAAATTATATTAGGGAAATATATTTTAAGTTACAGTAATATTTTGAATGCAACCTAAAGCAATTTTCAAACAGAATTATCC
The DNA here is from genome assembly GCA_019049465.1 of Dryas iulia moderata. Taxonomy (NCBI): domain Eukaryota; kingdom Metazoa; phylum Arthropoda; class Insecta; order Lepidoptera; family Nymphalidae; genus Dryas; species Dryas iulia. The sequence goes on from CM032429.1 coordinate 7,857,182, forward strand.
CACGTGGTTAGCAACTTTAAGGGCAATTGTTATATAAATTGAATAGAGAACATTAATCATTCGTGTAGATTGGCGAATAATATTGAATGGTGATAGTATTCAATGTTAATTGTTGAAATGTTTCATTGTTGTAAGCTATTCGAAAGATAAAGAGCTATTATAGATTGTAATAACATTACAACATTATAAGGAAATTATGTTACAGCAAAATCATAGTGATGAAATAAAATAGTAAGGAGTGTTTTATACAAAGGAAATTTATATATAGTGAATGATATTGATCGAAGTGAACCTATAAGTAGATTGAACGCCTGCCCTCCAGCGTAACGCTCGTTGCAAGTCACTGGTGTAAATTTAAGAAAGCCCCTCAATTTAAAACGAAATGTGTTACAATGGCGTTGCCGTGTTCCGCCAATTTCCGCCCTCGCCGTCAGTGTTAAACACGAAGGAGAAACAACTATTGTATTTAAAACTCAAGTCCTGTTATAAAAGTTTTCGTATGTTTTACATAAACTATACATATGTAGGAGTAAGATGAAAGAACAAAAATGACTGTTTATTTTATCATTAGTCCAATCTTTCTAAACTTTATACATATGGTTGCCAGACGGAATACCTCTCATTTGACACTCGAAATTCACCGCATTGCCAGATAGAAATCTTCTAATAACAGTTTAAAAATAATCATTTAATAAGTAGAAGCGTATAAGTAAGTGGATAGGATCAATTCTATTTTTAATTAAAAATATACTTCCACAGAACTTTATGAGTGGGCGTTATATTATAAAAGTAATAACAGACCGTATTTTATAAAGTGACTATTAATAAATTATTATTAATAAGTTTATATTTATATTCGTTATCAATTCAAACGGGTTTTTTATTATGATTCATTTTAATACAGCTAGGATGTACATATGTACTCAGATAGAGCGTGTAGTATGAACGGCGATAAATTCGTGTTTAGCGCAATCCAATGCAAGATGTTGGGATTTAAATTCAGCACTCTCGGAATCGTTGAACCCGTTTCTCTTATTAATAACCCTCATAGCGTGGTGTTTGTTTTAGTCGCCTCGGGTTCTGTTAGGTAATGGTGAAGTTGATTCATGAATGGGAGAGTGCCTCTCGCACTGTGAGTTCGCACACACGAATATATTTAACAAACATCATTTTCCTAGAAATACTTATCTCGCAACGGAAGCTCTTATGAGTTATTGCTGAGGTGGCAACTGTTAAAATATTTTAGACTGTTATTATATAGGAAAACCATGTAGGTATGTATGATATTGGGTTCAGTTATTACTTACATCTATTTCTATCAAAACGCATAAATGTAGTAATTTGCAGTAAATAATTTAGGTTTATTGCAAGAAACTTATCCCCAATATTTATGACATACTAGTGGGTGTAATGCACATAGTAGTATGACAGATTTAAATAATTCCGTATTTATGGATGTTATATTATTTGTAGATAATCTCATGCTGTGATATCTAACAAGCTAACTTCAATTCTACAGCGCTTCGAGCAATATTATCACCAGAATGAATGGAATTGATGCTGAATAAGCAGCCAATTACCGTCCGCCCGCGGACTGGCACGTAAATAATCGTGCTCACGCGCAGAAATCCGATAGAGATAAACAATTTTCCATTAGCCATGCCGCTTAGGGACTAGGTATAGACTAGGTACGTAATACATGTCTAATTTCTAAACCTAACGGTAAACGCTGTGCGATAACGACGACCTTTTATTACAGAATTGTCATTGAAATATATTACTATGGTACGTTATGCTAAAGTGATGCAAATTTTGCACTGTAATACGTTCTGCAAGAGTGGCATGGTAATCAATTTAATTTAAAACCTACGTAGAATATTCCATATTTTGCGCACTCAATTTGAGCGTTTAATATATGGGCCCCACACGTATTTATACGTAGCAGACGACAATTATCATAGTCTTTTAAATTATGACTGTAATTGAAGGAATCATTTAAGATAGCCATCATCGTTGCTAGCGTCTTGCTGGGTGCACGACGCAGATCTTAACTAAAAGCCTGCTATTGTTCAGCGAAACGGAAAAACGGTTTCGCAAGCGAGCCCCCGGCCGGTCGTATTTCACCCCGAGTTCAATATTATTTCGACAGCGGTACAAAGAAGCGGAAGGCCCGTGCCGCCGCCGCGGGCCTCCTCTCGCATCCTTCCACAATATTGTCCTCTCTTTTGCCTCGGGTTACACTGTAAATATTTTTCGGTAGTCTGATTGAAAAATTTTATCACATCTATCCCTATTTCTCATATCAGATTGGGAAATTCTTGCTTTTTGGTACCTATGAGTATGTGAACGCATATTCGAATGTAGCAGACGACCTGGTTAGATAAATATGTATCAACCGAGTAACCATTTAAGAAAATTGTAGGCGAAGTTAAAAACATGAATTTTGTGGCTCATTTAATAAGGGTATAATCAATTTTTTATTACTAAATTTCCATTATACAAAAAAAATGTAATAATTCTGGGATGTTGAAAAAATATTATTTTATATCAAAAACGACAAAAGTACGCAAGAAGAAATATATACATACGTTGTAAGAGTTCAACTTCAGTTCAGCTACTATAATGATAAGAATAAAAAACAAGCCGAATAACCAAACAGAGAGAAATGGGGCACGAAGACATGGTTGCAGTACATTAACTCTGTTCCGCAAGTTCGGGAGGACCCCTTATGAATTGAAATACATTGAATTTTCGTTTCATCTCCATTTTTTGCCCATATTTAACTCATGATCCGTGAAATTTATTAAAGGACAATTCTATGCGTAATATTTTATAAATTAAACACGGTCGGTTTCGGTTTTCGTATTATGCTGCACAATTTGAGCAATTCGTAATTTGCGGAGTGACTATCATTAGGAAAATATAGGCAATTATAATAAAAAATATACCTCGTTCATAAACTACTAAATTTCAAGAAATATTAAATTTCAAGGTAATAAAGCTGTAGTAAACTGTAGTAAGGAATGCATTGTAGTACATACTTATCCTGAGGGGTACGATTTGATCCAACTTAAGCTGCATAGAGAGCATCGTTTCACGGTTGACCGACGCAAATAAATGGTACAGTATTGGGTCATTGATTTCCCTCCACAAACCGATTGAATTGCTAAGATGGCATCAGTTGTGAGATCAATATTTACATATATAACGATTGTTACACTAGCTATATATAACATGCGATACCATGTTAAGATAATTGAGGTGTAAAAATAAAAAAAACACCCTTCGTAAAAAAAGTTATTTTAGGAATTAATTTCCATTAATTTTCTATTGAAATCTTTGCTACTGCTCATGTTAGCACCTAATACGTCTATATTATATGTAACTTTTTGAAGTTTAATTATTCAGTATGTATAAATAAATTAATTACAAATTTTTAAAAAAATGCGCGCTGAAGTTTTTAGAATGCCTTAAATAAATTTCTTGTTTTATTTCAATTCAAATATTAATATAATTTGAAACACGATGTCCTTAGAAATGTAAAAAATGAATAAGAATTTTAAATGATTGTTAATAGAGAGACGATACTATAATTTAATCATAAAACGATATCGATTGCTAGTGGTGTGACCACAATTAGTTTGAAATCAAATCTTTTGAAGAATAAGCCTTAACTAGATGTGTGTGCCTAAAATACGCATCTTGTATACCTTCCTCTGTCTCAATAGAAAATTTAGAAAAGAAACCAAAGCAACCAGCAAAGATGGTTATATGGTGGGATAGCCATAATTTTAATAACCATGTATATTAATATAAACTTGATATCAAATATAAAAATAAAAAAAGGATATTGACCGCGTATCTGTAGTGTCATAGTAAAAGACAATAACTTTAATAAGAGTATGGTGAAAATGAAAACCAATAAATAAGAAAATAAAAATAGCATTATTATTGCGTTTTTTTTATATTTATAATACTTGTACGTGAATAATGAATCAGTGAAGTACACTCATAAAATACATATTTCACAAAAGTATTTTTTACCCGCGACGGAACGGCGACTGTATATGTGTTTGGGGTGAGAGGTTGTTTGTTTGTTTGTTTGTTTGTTTGTTTGTTTGTTTGTTTGTTTGTTTGTTTGTTTGTTTGTTTGTGTGTTTGTGCAAATTACTATGTCAATTATTTCCAAAACTATAAGTCCGATTTTGATACGGTTTTCTATGATAGGTTAAGGTTCAATTGGCGTATGTTCTTATGTATGTCTTATTGCCTTAACTCACCAGGGGGCGCTGCCGTAAGCATTTTACGTGAAAACGAATGTTTTCAATTATCTCAAAAAATAATAGTCTGATTTCAATAGATTTTCAGTGGTAGATTCAGGTTTAATTGGTGGATGTTCTTGGATATGTTTTATCGTGTCAAACCACCAGGGGGCGCTGCAGTAAGCATTTGTTTGTACTTTTTTTGTATTTATTTGTCTAAAACCGAAACTACTGCTCCGATTAAAAAGAGTTTTCATAAAAAGATTTATCTTTGCTTGGTGCATATTTTAAGATTTTTCTTTTTTTGTTACGGGGAAAACTCACCAGGGGGCGCTGCACTAAACATTTATTTATGCAGAGCAAAAACTACTAGTCCAATTTAGATGAAACTTTCAAGGATGGGTTTAAGCTTAATTGGTGCGTCTTTCCATATATGTGTTATGGTGACCACTCATCAGGGGGCGCTGTAATAAGCATTTGTTTGAGTTTTTTTGTGTAAAACCAAAATTTTTCTTATATTTATTTGTCTAAAACCGAAATTACTTATCCGATTGGCTAGAGTTTTCAGAACTAGATTAAGCTTTACTTCGTACATATTTTAAAATTTTTGTTTTTACGTTACGGTGAAAATTCACCAGGGGGCGCTGCAGTAAACATTTGTTTATGTAGAGTAAAAACTACTAGTCCGATTTAGATGAAACTTTCAACGATAGGTTCAGGTTTAATTGGTGCATCTTTTCATATATGTGTTACGGTGATGACACACCAGGGGGCGCTGCAGTAAGTACATTTGTTTGTGCAAAACTAAAACTACGAGTCTGATTTGAATGCAGTTTTCAATGATAGATTCAAGTTTACTTAGTGCATATTTTCAAGTATGTGTCAACTCTCTAGGGGGCGCTGCAGTAAGTAGCTGCTTCCATTTTTTGTGTATAACAAAAACGACTAGTACGATTGGAAAGAGTTTTCAGTATTAGATTTACCTTTACTTGGTGTATGTTTTTAGTTTTTTTTTACGTTAAGAACTCACCAGGGGGCGCTTCATTAAACATTTGATGGTGCAAAGTTTAAACTACGCGTCTGAATTTGATGCAGTTTTCAACGATAGGATCAGGCTTAATTAGCGCGTGTTCTCGTATATGTGTCATGGTGACACCTCACCCGGGGACGCTGTAGTAAGCATTTGCTTGTATTTTTGTGTGAAACCTATTTAGATGCGGTTTTCTGTGATAGGTTCAGGTTTAATTGTTGCGTGTTTTTATATGCCATATCACAAACTACCACGGGGCGCTCCAGTATAAATTAATTTGTTCCAAATCAAAACTACTAGTGGGTTTTGTGATTTTCACTGATTTGGTTAAACTTAAGTTTCCTAAAAATGTTGCGGTGACAATCTGCCAGGCGCTGCAATAGGCATTTGATAACCAGAAAGCATTGGGCTTATAATTTTTTTTGGATTTGCATGAAGATTAATATAAAGTATTTCGAAATTATGTAATAATATATAATTTATATCTATTCACTTTAAAAAGTTTAAAATAAAAAACAAAATTAAAAATTTTGAAAATACCCACGACGGTTTAACTGTAATTGAAAAAGTATAAAATAACTAGAAATCCCCCGCCTAAAAGAATATATGTAACGAGATGATGGGGACAACTTCGTCGGGGGCTGCCAGTTGCAACCTCTATTTTAAATATAGTAGCTAACAGTATAGATTTCGTTCTTAAAGTTTTTAAAAGGAATACCAGTCATCAAAACTGTAAATTCATATTAATATTTTAATTTTTTCCTAAACCTGTTTTAACAGCATGAAAACCTAGTAGAAGTTAGCAAACTTAAAGTAATGGCAGCTCCGACGAAGTCGTCCCCATCATCTCGTTACATATATTCTTTTAGGCGGGGGATTTCTAGTTATTTTATACTTTTTCAATTACAGTTAAACCGTCGTGGGTATTTTCAAAATTTTTAATTTTGTTTTTTTTTAAAACTACTAAACGATAACATATCGGGAATACGAAGAGGATAATAATAATACTTGATGCACGACTCGACGGTTTAACCCTTCAAAATGAAAGGGGATTAATGGATCTCGACTGTTTGGTATTACTGAAGACTCTAATTACGTATATGCGTCGCTTCGGCTAGAGTTATGGTAATGTTTGGTAACCTTCGTAGATATCTCGCTCGGCGCTCTCCTCTTTGATACTTACGACTCTGAATTTAGGGTCTGTAGGGCGAGCCATTCGTTAGTCACGCCCGATGACGTGTACCTTGGACAAGACCAAAACGTTTATTAGAAAGAATCGTCTGCATCTTTTTTCTTAGTTTCTCGGCCTAATAGTTTTTTATATTCTTGATATTATATCTTAGGCCGTAATGTGTTGCTTCGTTTAAAAAACGGTTTATTACTGACCTATTGGCAGTCCATATCTATCCCATTTCTCGTTTTACGGGTAAAGTGCTCTTGTGTCGTAAATGAACCAAAAAGACATTCCGCCGCTAACTTATGTATCTTCCTTTAACCGTACATTGCGGTGAAATGTATGAATTTCCGGGCACAAACAAAGGCATTCAACACGCAAAGCTTGCGGTACCGCGAAGTCCTAAAGGGTAAAAAGAAAAGGCGTTTCGTGGTAAAAAGTGAGTTAGGGCGCTGTTTTGTTTGTGTATGGTGTGTGTTAAGTGTTTAGATAAGTGTAGCGGAGAGCAGACGCCGCTGCGATGCACGTTTGTTATCTCTTCAAAGTTGAACTTGCTCAAATGGAGTCATCCTGTGTGGTCTGTTTAGCTAACTCTTAACTATTACAATACGAACGTTTTACTTTAACTTTACATTTCTTGAGAGTAAAATTTTTCTTTTAAACTAGTCCTGATCAAGCACCGTAAGACATGAAGTTACGTATACTGTGTATAATAGGGCAACGGCCAATACTGAACCTATGTATTTTTTATATTTTTTTTTAAAGTACTATTTCCATAATTTTATACGCCATACATTTATAGTTGTAAGTTCGTATATTTGTGTATACAAGTAGTTTTACATGGAATGACTTGCTTGTATTACAATGGTCTAGTATATACGATCAGCAGCAGCTTTAAACGATTCTGATACTGTTATTGGTAATCGAAACATTACTCCCTTTATATAGAATACCGTTACAGAACAATGATTATTTATTATAAAAATAGTACCATAATTACAGCTAGAGCAAAAATAATAGTAATTGCCTGTATTTTTACAATCTCCCACAATACCATATTTGTCTACAAATCATGGAACACCAAGTCAATCAATATTGAATAGAGACAATAGGCATCTCTTATTCAAAACGGAAACTATTATGGCCGCGTCATTGTATTCTAAGCCTGAGCAATCCGAATAAATTATTCAAAATAAAAGTGGTTTGTTTAAAAAACTGTCAGAGAGAACCACGAGTATTAAGGATTGGTGAAAGTAACTTTTACATACATAATATTGGAACTTAGCAGGAACGCTGCTTGTCGATTGATGTCTTCTAAAGAGATTTACGTCCGAGATCGTGACTGTGGAATTGTTAAAGCTAATTCTGGATCCTTCGTTCTAAATATATAATAACAAATAAATAAAATACGTCCTATTGTGTTGACCCATTTTAAGTTGATTGTTATATACTATAAATAAACAAACCGTTTGTTTATAGAGAACATCGTGAGAACAAATTTCAAGATTACGCTGCCAGAGATAGATACCAGACGTGGGTATATACCTACATACGTGAGGTCATGTAATTGGTTCATTTAACCAGATCAATTATGAACGATTGAAGCACCAAGATTCAATTTAATGAAATGATTGTGTCGATATTATGGATGTATTAACGTTGAAAGAAGATAATTGAATTTCCTGGACGAGTTGTAGTGGTTAGTGCGCGGCTCTCCGAGTGCCCCTTTCATATGCCGCGCGATCGGGACACACTGAACGTTTTGATGAGGCGTTTCCTCTAATTATTCGATTTATTAATAGGAGGTGGTTTTAGATTTTGTATTTATTGTATTCTGAGGAAATATAGTCCAAGCTGTGATAAGACTATGATAAGAATGTTAATGATGAGAATAGCATACGTTAAATGGTGATAATATAATGAATTATAGTGATTGTAAATAATATTTTCTAATATGCCTAATTATTAACAAAAAAAGTACGGTAGGCAGTATTATTCTCCTTACAGCTAATCATTTTAATTAGGTTAGAGACAGCGTTTGAATCTCTGACCAAACTAAATGGAAGGAAGCGTGTGTGTAGCGAACGATCAGCTAAATGCTATATTAACTAAGTTTGAGGTTTGTATTGGACTTTGATGTGTGAACGGTGTTTGCACTGTCCGGGCTCTATGGAAATGATTTCTTGCTTGAACGAACTTCCGTTTGAACCGGCAAATATTTGATGACGAAAGACTTACAATTTTGATAGCGTCTCCTAAGGTCGATAAGGGGCGAATTCGTGCGCAAATTTCAATAACTGTTTGCATGTTATGATTTAGTTAACGTTACATTTAAATTAAGTGTTCTATATTACTTAGATTAGTATTTGTAAGTTATATGTCAAGTTATATATGGAATACATCAATTATGAATTCTATTTTTAGTGATAAACACACAAAAACACGGTAAGATGAATTCGCTTCGTTAGAAACGGCTCGAGGGGCACCCTCGATGCTATCTGTCCGCTATTGTTGCGTGCACTTAACCGTCACATGCTTTGAGCTTGTATTCAGACCTTGTTAACACATTGTAAAGGAAATTACATTCTTCACACAGGGAATACGACCTCAAACACAATTTCCGTTATCGATCATCACTGTACCATGTCAAATTGCTGTCATTACAAAAGCTAATAATAAATTAAGTTTTTCTACGTATGTTCTTAACGTTTCTTCAATCTATTATTGCACGGTTGCTATTGTTATTTATTTAAAAATAAGTACAACACAAAGTTTCCTTAAGGCAACATAAATATAAACATCCTAACTTTGCATAAGTTTCAAAGAATGGTACTTAATTTATTTTGTCTTGTATTTGAAATCGAAGGTATTCAAACATATTTTTGATTGAGCTTTTTATGTCTGAGTCTATTTAAATAAAATTAGTTTGATCACCTTTCAACATTTTTTTTCTGTTTATGATGGTATCGTACATATATGAGAAGTTGGGAAGAGTAACAATTGTAGTGCCGCAGATGGTGGTAACGGCCGTTCTGTGTTGTCTGCCCAAACGTGCGCCAAATATAAAAATATGATTTACGACGTAGCATGTAGAACTGCACATCCGCCGAGACAGTGTCTAGTGGACCATTAACACAGATATTAATATACATAAAATATAATATTGGCGCAGTTCAGTGTTGAGTTTCTGTAGAATTTCACGACATTTCCTCTTAATAATTAGAAATGATTTTTATTTTTGAATGAAATTCAAATAGCCGTTTGGACAGTCATTGTATACGAAGAGCGAGGTAATTAGGAAGAACCTAGTGAAGAACACTCCGTTCTCCAGTTTTCGGAACACATAGGTGTCACAGGTAACAGAACACGCTCTGTATTAGTTAACAGAGCGCAGCGAAGAAATTGATATATGATCTTTCTCCCGAGTGGGAATCAAACCCAAAAACATCGCGTTTTTTTCAAAGTCGATTATGGATGTTGTGTTATGTTTTCAATAAATAAGCTAATTACTTAATATATTGTAGTAATTTACCTTCTAGGTTTAATGTAGATGGAATTCATTTTTATGTTATATGTCATTAAATATCATGTTATTAGAAATGTCTAAACTTTAAAATTACAAAACTACCTGCAACTTTACAGTACTAATACGAACGTTTTAAATGCAATAACAGTTAAACATTACATAATCATTTAAAGAAATCCGCTTCACACATTTTCTTGTCCAGTAGAGAACAGATAGCCTAGTGTCATGGCCCTCCGTTCCCCACTTTTCGCCCTAAATCAAGACATTATACGTTGAGTGGCGGAACTCACCGCATTATGTCTAGGTACTAGAACGAAGAAATGAAAATAATGAATAATCATTACCCCGTACGGAAATCGAACCCATAAACACCGCGATTACAGTCAGACGCTATTCTACTACGCCACAATAGCCTCAATTAGATTCATAACATTGTATTAATATTGAAATTAGGGAAACAAAAACCTTGAGACTTTTCCATTGTCTAATCTCAGAATTCCCGCAGGACACACCGAATAAGTGACTCCGAATTAGTTTTGTGTAAAGCCTTACTTTAATAACTTTATGTGGCCTTTAGAGTATTGTGGGGCTTCCGCGTCATGTTTGCACAGTCGTACGATATGAAATAAATGTTTTCTGGCTTCAGGCAGTTTATTATTACTTTGGAAAGCCGTATCAAGTGGATTCAACTACAAGGGGAAGGTACAAAGTTAGGGTTCCAAAGTAAACAAGTGCAGCAAATTGATTCGCCTAGTCCATCAAATAGGATATTTTCTTTTTTATTCAGGTTTTTATCTGTTTATCTGATTATATTATTACAACATTAATATTATTATAGCGATTTATGTGCTTACATATGTTGTATGTATGTAATATGTATCTCAGTTATAGTCGCAAGTAACATTAGGTTATACTTGTATAACGGTAACCGTTTCAAATTCATTTTGATGATTTATAAGTTTTACATGATTGGGGTATTCTTTTTATAAAATATTTAAAAAAATAAATGCTAAAAAAGTTAAACCATAGTACATAAATAAAGAGTGTATGATGCGAGCTCAAACTCTACCTTACCTGATCTGATGAAAACTATCACATCTTTTAAAAATTAAAAGACTGAAAGACATACACCATATTTATAATAGTATATGCTAACTTACCTAGGATCTACGAAGGGTTCGGCGTAGATATTCCTTACGGGTTGGCGACGCGGGAGCGGTGGAGGTACCGGGCTAAATCCCTCCATCGTGTCCTCCCACTCGCTGTTCTCACAGTAAAACAGTTCACTGCACAACTATATTTCGGTCTTCATACACAACATCACTGCTAATTTATATCACTTACATTGCAGCACTAACGTTTGAGTCCATTGACATTATAAACAATTGATTTCACTTTGACTTGTTTAATTGTTGATACTTGTAAACATTATTATTGATAAACTATGTTGTAAAAAGTATGTTCTGTAAATAAGAAATATGTTACGAGTTTGTATACAGATTCTAAGCTACGACACCGTCAAACGCAGCCAGACTCGGCGGGCGCATGCGGCTGACTGCGAGTCCCTCCGCCGTAGCTACCCGACCCTTGCCTAAGCTTTTGTAGTTTTTGCGCTCGCGCCGAGGTGCCATAAAAGCTCGACGAATTATTAGGCGATCGAACAAAAAATGCGGACCATACGAACGACAGCATATTGTAAGTAATAGACTTGACGCAACCGAATGAAAAGCGGGACCCGCTCTACCCGTGTTCAACATGACGTGATGCGGTTAAATTTATTTCAAAGAATATGTATTGTGTAAAGTGTGAACAAAACGATTTTTTTAAGGTGCATTCATTTTTGGTATAGATATTTATAAAACGATTTTGATTTAAAAAAAATGCCTTAAGTAATGCGTATTTTTGGCTTTTATACGTAATAAATAATTTCATAATATTTGGTTTAGTAGGTATTTTTCTCTTGTCTCAGTAGGTACTGGAAGAATACTTGTGGTACTTACTATCAAATGTATTACATATACGAAGTTATTTCATAAATATGTAACGGATAATCAGGCTTTAGCTTTATGCATGCAAAGTAAAGAAGAAATGGTACTTCTTATGTTTGAGCAAATGGCAAATTCATATTTGATGCAGGAAGTAAGTAGGGTATTGCGTGTACGAGATTGTACATCACTCCCAACGTTCCCTTTTACGGCGGAGTGGCGGCTGTTGATCTCAGTGCTTTGCATGTCAAACAATTACCCCCACACATTGTTCACGACAAATACGACGGGCGTGCACCCTTTACTCATTGAAATGTTTATTTTCAAAACTCGTTACCCTTTTTTCAAACTTTATTTACGATTACAAAAATTGTAATAACCGCCGGTGATTTATGGAATGTTTGTTAATTTTAACTGGCTTCTATTGTCACCGGCAAGCTTGACATAAAACTGTGTTCTAACGTAATGGCTTTGAACAAAAATATGCAAATCCAGCTCTATGGACATGAATTATCCAATAAGGATAAGAATAGAAATACAAAATAGCTCTAGAGACTTCCATGTGGTTTTTTTAAAGAAGTATCAAACGCGTTTCACGTGATACACCTATGGTATACGTTTTTATATATTATATTTACGCATGGCAGAAAAGCAGAAACGTACAGATACATATATCCCAACTTTTGTACCTGTATAACAAATTGATTTAAGCGCTTCGTGACAGGTTTAAGTATGTTTTGACAAACATTAGGGAATTTAAAGCCCTTGCGAGTGAACTTTGTTCGGTCCCCGGAGCGCTACTTGTCGAGATGGTACGAAGTAAATTTCCTTCAAGTTAGGAGGACACTCGATTTGGGGACATCTTTTAAAGGAAATCAAAATTGAATCACTTTAAAAGTTTTCTTGTAACTTATAAATCGTTGGTTTTTTGCTTACAGTGTATTTTATACATCATTTAAAGCTTTTTTATATATAAAGTCTCATTTATATATTTTATGCTCAACTGTAAGATTTGAAATTTTGTTTCTACCATATAAATTATTTTACAATAGATCTAATTACTGTTTATTTTTGAGTTGTCAAGATACAAGTATGCATCGTTCATTCCCGTCAGTCACTTCAAAGAGATCAGTAAAATGAGTATACGTAGCTGCATTGGCTGCTCTTATAAGGCAAGCAGGAAGCAAGAATGTTCCCATCGCATAGATAAACGCATGTCTGACCCGATGTTTCTTGCTCTTGAACTTGCAACCGCTATACGGTACGTGCTGTATGAACTGTACCACATTCATGCGAGTTAATTTCATCAAAGATAATGTAATGTGTAGATATAATAAGGTTATTTTATATTTTATTACTGTATTTCAATTATGATAAACCATAGTAAATATAAATACGACAGTTTGTGTGTCTGTCAGTCTGATATGCTTTCACTACTAAAACACCGAATCGATTTGCATGGAATTCGGTATTAAATTTGTTCAAGGGTTAAAGATAGGCTATATTTAAAAAAAAATCAACCTCAAACAAAAAAACTACTTAAATTTTATGAAAATTTGGATGCCTAAGCCGCTTGACCGATTGCGTTGAATTTTCTTAAAAATATAGTTTATGACGCAAGGTTAAACATATGATACCCATTTTTGCAATATCTAACCCTTTTAAGGTGCTGAAAGAGGTAATGAAAAAGAAGATAAAACTGTACTATATTTAGCAGTTCGAAGCTTTTTCAGCTAACAAAGCTACAATTTATAAGCCATGGCGAAATTATACTATAATTGCTATAATAATTGCTATGCTATGCATTTTTTATATCAAAATGTTTATATAAATCTATTTGAAGTCAAGTACATATATTAGCGGTAGTAGATTATTTTAGTCCCAGTCATGATTACATTTTGAACGGCGTTTGAAATTTAATTTGCTATGCCAACCCAGTAATAACTTCCTATATAAAAGCAAACATAGAATGTCATCTACATTTTGTTTCGCTTATCAAAATCTAAGTGTATTCATGTAAAAATAAATGATACACCTTCATATTATTTCAATATAGAGAATATAATTTTATTATACTGCCCCAATAAGTGTGGTAACCTTTATTCAAAAGTTATTTAAATGCTTAATCATTTGGTTGTCTTAGTTTAGTAGTTTAGTTTAGTAGCAGGCTTCGCCTGCTTGAACTACATGATTATGGATCAATATTATATTTTTTTGTCCACGTTCTCATTTGAATAACAAAAATTGCTTAAATTTGTAATTTAAATTATTGTAACTTTTATATTTACAACCCGATTGAAATAAAATAAACATTAAATGACAAAAGGGATCTTATAAAATACAAAATATAAAAGCCAAAACTGCATTTAAACCTGTTAAGCCGGTTTAGAGATAAGCAAAGCAAATAGACATACAGACAAACAGAAAAAAACAAGTAAGCATCGTTGGTTCTATTGAATTAATAATTGCATTTTTATTATAAATATACATTACAAAATAAAACAATGATTTAAAAATAATCTTTGTTGTAGAAGTATTATTCCAGGTTAATATCAGGCTAGTTTTATATTTTAGTTGTCTACAAATATTCAGGTTTGTGCCTCTACATTGTAAAGTACTGCACAATAACACTGCAGCAATTAACACAGCATTGTTTACATTTTAAGATCTGCGCAGCCAGTGTGAGAGCTCTTGTAGTCTAATAAACACATTTTACTCAGTATATTTACACTCACATTAACAAGCCGCTTCTTAGTTTGAACCTAATTAATCTTCGCTCCTGACCCAAATGTTACTCGGCATCCGTCTCCCACCACAAAAAAATACTAAACTATTTTAATTGGCGTAAAGGTTTGAAGTTTCTACTCGTAAAAATGTCAATGAATTGCTGCACACTTGACATGTGCGGTTCCTTTACTACATATATTAGTGTAATTTAAAAATATATACATAAAGTGATACTTTTTCGTATATAACACGTATACACTATATAAGAGGAAATGGAAATCTTTATAAAAAACAGTGGTTTATGGTAACGATATTACTTTAACGCTGTCTAACGAGATTCCGACTAGTAAGCCGTTATTTAATTAGATATATGCTTATACAAAATAATATAGCTTTAGTTTCTCTTCAATAAAATATTAATATCGTATTTTCATTAAGAATTCAAATTAATTAACTTAATGGCGTACTAATATTAGGTAAGAAAATAGATTTTAATTAAATGCTAAAAGATTTAGTAGGCAGAATGAGTAAATACGAGTAGCTAAGAACAAATTCCACTTTAATTATCGGAATCTTCTTCATATTTGTTCACTTAGTCTCGTGCCTTACAGTCCTAGACGGCGCGGGTGGGGATAGGCACTTGTACGATAACATGTGCTTGTGTGTGTATGTGGAGCACGTTTCATAAAATAAAAGACGATATTGATTCCGTGACGAGCCGAGAGCGGGCTGTGGGAAACGATTCCTGTCTGTTTAATAGATGCCCCGAGGAGGAGCACTTCAACACTCTTTGTTCAGACAACACTGCTTTAAGAAAAAACTCGAGATAAGTGCGAGTACGTGATCACTGAAGGAGCCATTTTAGAAAATGTATGACTTATCACGCACTTAAAAATTAATTAAACCCCTCTATGAATATATAATTATATAATCAAATTAAAATTGCAGGGAACCTTAATTAAGACTAGATCGTACCAACGAAGTAGTATTTTAAAATTCAAGTTCATTTTACCCTTTCATTGCTCACTGTAGAATCAGCAGCACGTGAACTTAGTTTCTAGACGTAATTAACGAGTTAAGGTTACGACA
Source organism: Dryas iulia moderata (assembly GCA_019049465.1). Taxonomy (NCBI): domain Eukaryota; kingdom Metazoa; phylum Arthropoda; class Insecta; order Lepidoptera; family Nymphalidae; genus Dryas; species Dryas iulia. Next base: position 7,872,975 of record CM032429.1, read on the forward strand.
TGAGCACTTTATTCCTAGTTTAGACGCGGTCGGAGGCTGCCCGGCCGCAGGACTCGACCACATTCTCGACGGGTAATTACGCACGCCTGTCTCGTTCCCAAGCCTCCACTCTAACATTTTATGCCTCATTTCGGAGTGTGTGATTTGCTGCACATATTATTTACTATAATCATCGTGGGATTTAACATCGCTTGCGTGCGAAAATCATTTTTAACCAAGAAACTATAGTATTGAGGCCGCTTTGGCCCAGTTGGACAGCGTCTGACTGCAAAGGCAATGGTTGTGGATTCGATTCCCAATCGGGAGAGCGATAATACATTATGTTCAATTTTACTCTGGAACTGAAGCCAAAGCACGACGTTAAGTTCCATCACTTAACTGTCGATTTCGGGTGGAAAGTGCTATGTGGTAGAAGCCATGAAGCTGAAAAAAAACTACTAAAGTAAGTATATTTAAAAAATGATTTACCAAACTACTAAAGTAAGTATATTTAAAAAATGATTTACCAAAATAAAAATACTTTTAACACCCATATTATATTGTAAATTTGCGATGAAATTCCAAGCAAGAAAATAGATTCACTTCTAATTTGATGTATGAGGACTTATACAAGAGGAGATCAAACGTTTTCTAAACTATATTACATCCGACAGAAGCGGACGCGACTGTTTTGAAAGGGACCGCTTCACAGCAGTGGATTTACTTTTGCTTTTATATCAAAAATAAATACCTTGGTCGCGAAATACATTCACAAAATAAGTTTTATTTTTAAATGTTCTACCGCGATCGTCTTGTTGTCAGCAGAGTTGTATAATCGGTATATTCAAAGTTTTGAATCACCGTTTTCAAATATACGACAGTATGTATGTAAAAATATAAGCTAAACAAGAACAAGAAAAAAACATAAGTATATCGATTTTAGAGAGTGGAGAACAGAGTGACTTGACACTAGGTTCTCTCCGACAATGTGTGAAAAACGTTTAGCGGTAATTATACACACATGTACCTACTTAAACATAACATACGTCATAAATGTATAAGCGTATACTCATTCTCTGAATTAAAAAGATATTATTTCGGACTATTTTTAAAAACGTTAATAAAATGCGGATTTTTATTAGGAAATCTAATAAAATAGTGGGATATCATTGTGATCCTACAATTTTCGTGCAGAAAATTCTACTAGACTTTGAATATCCACTTTATGTCATATTTCAAGGCACGAGTAAAAGAGAAGTTAGTGGCACTTTTTAAATTACTAATAAACATATTATTCAACTTATGATATTATAAGTGAAATTAATTCACAAACATATTTTTAAAAAATGATTTCAAAAAGAATATGTTTCTAATGGTATGGGATGATTTACATGTCCATTTGCAAAATTCGCTCAATAATTTGTTTGTCTTCCTTTCAAATAACGTGAAAGATTGGTTAGATTAAAAGCTTTTAGTTCGTTTTACATAATGATATTAATAACGTCGGAATTTGTTCTTGTCGAAATACTTACACATTAGCTAAGGACATTAGACGGGCAATAGCAAACAATGTGTGCGTGTCATTTCATTTGGGACACGTGACGGACTAGAAAAACAAAGGGCCGAGGCAATATGTTCTGGCATTTAGGTATTTTTCGGGTATTCAACGGACTACAGTCGAAGATAAAAGAATGGCTTACAATGGATGTAAAACTTTATAGTAAATCTTAATTGTAAATCTTAATTTAATGTCGAATCACTATTCAACTATAAAGCTTAGAAAAGAATGAAATCATAAAAACATTTTAGTAAGTATTTAGTAAAATACTAAATTTATATAGGGTATATTAGGGAAAGTTATAAGATATTGCTTTTATAATATGAAATTCTACATGTTTAAAGAATGTAGCATAATAAATGAGGAAAGCACTATTGAATTTATTTTCTCGTTACCCTGATTATCCCAACAAGAATATGTGAAGTATATTATATTGTAATCGAATCTAAACAAATGTGCATATTTTCAAGCATATCAGGCGGTAAGAAATGGGCCAAAATGAGATTGCAAGATTTTATTTTAATAAATAGGCTATACTTGATAAAAGTTTTATTACTACAGATGAAGACAATAAAAGCGAGTAACAAAAGCAAAAAAATAAGTTACAAATTTCTTGTAATTAACAATAGTCAGGTGTTTTGGAATTCCGAATGACGAAACAATGTAATTTTTTATTGTTTAGCACCGGATAAGTGACACGGTTGATAAGATACAATCGAATGGAATTTATACATTTTTTTGTAAGTTTTTTTAAATAACTAGCTAGTACAAGCGTGTGAACGCAAGTAATCTCCATCATGTGTCACGGTTAGTCTTAGCCATTAACTATCGACGAATTTTCCAGCAATTTGGTTTGAGTACATAATTGCGTTCAAGTCAAACCTAATGGACGCCGGGGTCCGAGTTCAAGTTGCCGTTAATGTACCGCGAACAGGTTTTTACTGCCCAATCCCAATAACAATCAAGATTATAAACATATAGCCATATCTTACGTTGCGAAAGCCTATTAGTTATTACGCCATAATGTCTAGGCTTTCTTATTAATATTCTAAAGTGAAATACAATAATAATTTAATTATTCGATTTATGGTTCTTTAATATTTATCTTTAAAGATTAAAGCAATTACTAGAAATATTAATGAAATTACTAGAAACATATTTTCTTTTGTATAATATGATAAATATTCGTTTTTTACTAATCATATTAATTTAATGCTAAAATTTTCATTGACAACTAAATCTTGCCCCACGTTCTTAATAATTCTTGTTTTTTTAACAATATGTTAGTTGTTTTTTTTTTATTATTGTATATTTTATTCGTTAGCGTCTGATTTATTACTATAGGTCTATTATTAAATAACTGTATAAGAAGAGCTTATTAAATTTTCAATTATTTATTAATTGTGTATAATATTGAATATGCAGCCCACGAAGCTTACATTATCGTGCTTTCTCTTTTACTTGACGTGCCTAAGCATGTACATAAATTTTTCGCTCTAAAATTAAATTCAATAGCTAAGAGGAAACTTGGCTAAGTTTACTCTCTATGTTCGGTAATTCACTGAAACTGTCTTTGTTCAAACAATTCGATTGTGTGTCTTTCTAGACTGCTGTAGTCATAGTTCAAAGTTTGTTCAATAGCGTAACACACATTCAAGAAACTTGCCAGTTACTTGAAATAGATTACGTTCTTGTGCATACATAGTATGAGGCATGCGGTCTACAAGTCAAACAATATAAATAGAAAGCGGACGAAAGACGAGGTACTTTTCAATTTCCGCCGCCGCTCAATAAATAAAACGGAATTCAATATTGGATTCCCCTATTCATTACATTTGCAAATGCAATTTTAGCAGTCTTTGCGAACAAGTTCGGAGCTTTTTTTTATTCAGAGGTTTATTCGATATAATGCTCCCTTGGGCGCTGATTTGTCTGCTCGCCGCGTGTGTTGTAGCAAAAAAATATAATTCTCTGCTTGCCGCATCCCTTACATAATTTATTTCATGTTATTATCTATATGAGAATGGTTCTAACAATTTTATATTCATTTAATATAGTGGTAAGTAACGTATTAATAACATGTAATAAATATTTTACGTAAAATTTTTAAATAAACTATAAAATGGTTTGCCTAGATAATATATGTTTAGAATTTTTAGTTTACATACAATATTTTGTTTAATAACTGACTTCAAAAAGAAGATAGTTCTGAATTTGTATGCCTTTTTTATATACATAAGTTTTTTAAATGTATTAGTCAAATATTTTTTACTATTAAATGGTACAATAATATTGATATTAATTTTTAATGAAATAAAAAATGTTCACTAGAACGTGAACATTTTAGCTTTAATTATTTAATTAACGTAAATTGATATGAAACGTAAAAATATGTTTGTCTTACAATCTTGATGTTTTCATACGCCTGTTAATTAGTTTCGTCGCATACTCATTCATAAAAAAAATAGAACAGTTCATAAAAAACTCACGCAATCTCGCTACGACTGTAAGACTCGTAACTCACTTACACGAGAACCCTCGTGCGCCTACTGTTCGTAGCATACAATTATCAACACAGTTTAGGAGAATAATAAACACTTCAAAACAATAAAAAACAAATTAAAGTCGGACACACGATCAGCATTACAGTGGTTTAGTGGAATGGCCGTGTATCACGCTATCAGCGCTACCTGGCAATCCGAGTAATGTACCGGGAAACGATATAGCTCGCGGCGCCCGCGGGTCGCGTATGCCAGTAAGGGCGGAGGTCGAGCGGCACGGTATCGGTCAGTGACCGCGGAGCAGGTCGTCACTGGCACCGAGTGCCTCTCACCGTCGGAGGTGTTGAGTCGAGTGACCGCGCGGCAGACGGGAACGCGCGGACCGGCCGCCCTCCGCAGGCGATTTGATGCCCTCCTCGCGACGCCACTGCGCGCGCATTACTTACTATCGGATAATGCCGCCCTATCTCATATCGAAATATCGAGTCGTCTAACACAGGAGGAGATTCTATTTAACTATATGCGTTTTTAGATGGATATTTAATGATATATTCTTCCAGTTCATAATCTCACAAATTATGCTTAAGTCTAGATTTTTACGCTTAGTTGTAAGTTTTCTTGCCGTATCAATACTTATGATAATGTTGTTAAAACCCAATAACATAGCCTGTCAGTAGTTACTTTTTAATTTTCGTATTTTTATGGTAAATCGACAAAGGACATCACTATAGAGATTACAATTGGAGCATGCGTGGTGCGAGGGTTGAGGGTAGAGCAAGGGAGGGTGGTGCGGGGCGCGAGGCGCGGGGAGCGTGTCACCCGCGGGCCGCGGCCGTGCCGGCGCGATTCGCGACGCTACACCGACGTGATCTTGACACCACGTATGCAAACTATGCTATAGAAGAGTCATTACACAAAAATACTCATGAATAAATATAAAATTAACTTAAAAATAACTTGTAACCCTAAAATTCTTGAATTCTTTGTATTACACGATATAATCTACTAATAACAATTAAGTCGTAACTATTTTATTTACTTACAGAACGTTATAAATTATAAAGTCGTTGTTTAAATATTTAATTCAATCCAGTTGGTACTAAAAGCCTTTATTAAAATTAAAATACTGACCTTGACACGACTTTCCTGAATTCTTTGCATGAGCGGTAAATAAATCAAGAAAACAAGACCAGGTCAAGTCAAAAAATATCAGACTGTAAATACCGGCGACGGAAACATGCTTTTCATTTCCCTACAATATTTTTATACTTTGGTGACGATAATTTTGTTTTTCATTGAATTTTATGTCCAAAGCAATGTAGCGGGTAATACTGATATATGTGACAGATATTCGACAATTTTGTTAATGAAAGAAAAATAATGTACATTTTTTAACTTTTTGTAATAACCAAATTCTGTAAACCAGCCTTGTATTGCGTGGGAAGTCATTACATATTTAAATTTAATTCGAAGAAATCTTTTCTAATATATTATGCATTAATTGTAGTAGCTAGTAACTTTTTTAATCTTTATCGCATACAGCCGGCCGTAAGTTAGATTCCCGCTGTGACAAATTATTCGATATATAAGATGTTTGTTCTGGTTTAAGTCATAATTAGTTTTTTATCCTTAATACTTTGTTTTATTTAAGTGATAAAAATACTTGTAAACTTACGAGTTCACAATTGTATGTGCTGAGATTGTTAAGAGGAAACATATTTATTAACGTATAATTCTCGCAAGCCTTTCAACTTATAAGAAATATCAATTTAAAAGCGATCAAACAATAGTTCGCATGGAATATTTAAATAAAACGTAAAACAAAAGTAAAAGCGCAGTGCCGTAGAATGAAGCAAAACGAACATATATGTATATACGGACAGGCGGGATGTGTGGATACGAAATCCTTGGCGCGTGACTTTCGTTCACGCTCCATCGACTATTTGGTATGCATATGACTATATTGTGTAATAAGACTTACAGATATGGTAAATACCAAACTTTGAGCTTTTTGTTATACATCACGTGTTTTAGTAAATATATTTCAACGATATTATATACGGTCATATAATTTAATACGAAGTACATTTTGTTTGTTGAGCGTTTATCAAAAATCCTAAATTACATTAAGCCAGCTATATAAGGACTCAGTGAAAATATTAAACCTACGCGTGACCCAGAAATGTAGAAATTCAAGCGATGTGACCTATTTAATCAAACAAAACAAGTAAGGTTTTCACATCGATGTTGTATTTCTTCACAACTACATACATATATAATTTATGTTAGTTTACTTTATATTTTTGGGTTTTTACAGTTTTAAAACAGTTGTTGTGTTCAGTTTATATTTATGTGGATACTTTATTAGCCTAACATAGTAACTTATTTATTAAAAAATATTCTCACCATATATCATTCAAAAAAGGTTAATCACAGAGCGTAACAATAGCGATATTAAATTTATTTTGATATTTATGGCGGATTTTGCGAGTTAGGGAGTTGGGCCGCGCCGCCTCGCACTGCGGTACCCTCCGCGGTCTAAAGGGTTTGTTTTCTTTATAAACAACCGTGAAGGTGCTGTTAACGACTCCATGAACAAATACGAAATTCGATCTACTATTACGCATACCAATAGCTCCCCCTGTAGAAGTATTGTCTTTATTTCCTCACGCTTAAAACTTCGTTCATTATTATATTTAGAAGACGAATAAAGAAAAAAAGTTAGTTTACGCTTTCCCCGTATAATAGGTTAGTAAGAGAGAACCTAGTGTCCAGACACTCCGTTCTCTACCATCATAAATAGAAAACACCATCATAAATGGCGTGTTGAGTGGTGGGACGTAAAGCCACGCTTTAAGTATAAATTTAAGGTGAAAACATATAAGTACATGTGCTTACGGAATTAATACAGCATCAGTCATACTGTTATAATCTATAAAGATTCATTTTGTTATATTGAACCGGCGAGCTTATAGAATAATCATGAAAGGAAATGAATAAAAAGTGGATACGAATTCATAAAAAATTGAAGTGTCGTTATCTTCGATCGCGGCGTTCATTGCCTTGTCTAGAGAATCTGTTCGATTCGAATATTTACGTATCGATTTACAAAGACGCGAATCGGATATTTGATTAAATTAAGATGTAGATTCAGGTTTTGAGCTTTTATTATATTTCTTGTGTTATGGAATCAGAAGACAGTGAATGAAACAAAATGAATTAATTGTTTTTTTGAATCTCACGTAAATAACTTTGTTGTTTTCAATAGATACTCTATTATTTTTATCTCTTTTTAAAGGGTTAATCATATATTTGGGAAATTGCAGTGTTTACACGTTTTCTAAAAATATTTTTGAGGTACTATATATATATATTGCCCTATTTGAGGATAGTTTATTTATTCATTGATTTAATATGCTTCTATTTCTTTTTATTTCTATGTACATATATAATCAAATCTCTATACATTTTCATAAATTATTTAAAAGTGTTTTATATATTTAAGGCACGTCATTTATCAGCAAAATATGTACGTAAAAACTCTTTGATAAAAAGTAAGTAATAGCCGCATTTCTATTTACAGGCCATGACGTTGCATAAACGGCGAACAAGAATTTTGTTTGTCACCCGTCGCCGTCGGGTCCTCATCTGATCACGTGATAACATAAGCCCAAGGATAACCCATATTGAAATAAGACCTTACTTCTTAGGATCATATTGAAATATTATGTTAAGTATTTGTTTATAATAAATTCAAATGTAAAATCTTATCTTTAATCTAGGAGAATGAAATGTGACTTTTGAAATATCTATACTATAAGAGAACGGTACATACAAAATGTTTGTACGTGCATATCTGTGGAACTATTGGACGGATTTGAATGAACCCTTTTCTGTTACGTAGTTTTTAAGCTTAGGCAGGGCTTAGGCTGTAATTGATTTTGAAAAGTGGAAAATCTGATGTAGAAACATAACAGTCTAGCTATATTATAAGATATAAGGAAATTGCGCTTTAACAAAAGTTGTTCAGCGTGGTGGGTGTTTTGGTAAGGAAGGGAAATTAAGCTCACGCAAAGGAAGCTGCTGGCAGCTACTAGTTTACAATAGGAGTGAATTCATATATCCTATGCTTAAAAAGCCATATATTTTTTTAAGTATTACTCTACTATAGTTTAATGCCTTATATTTGCAAGTGCAAATAAATAAGATTATACCTTTAAATTGATCATAATTAGTCACTCGGAAATAACTTTATTTAAGGTCGATATCCAAATACACTTTTATAAGTTGGTTTAAACAACACGATCAAGTTACAAGCTCTTACGTAGATATTCAACTTATAGTTCCAAATTCTGTTAACGGTGCTTTGTTACGTTTAATGTATACGTTTTCTATAAATAAACTAATACTAGTTTTCTATAAATAAAAAATATATATTAAATATATAAAAATTTAAACGTAGCGGGATTTGAACCCGTCCCCCTTGGAAACTATCCATGCGCTCTGACCGCTAAACCAGGCGTTCGGAGCGCTTGGACAGTTTCGAAGAGGCATCGTACCGCGTTCAATTTTTTATTTCTTCTCTATAAATGTTTGTATGTTTCTAAAGTGTGAAGAAAATTTTACAAATGTTAAATCTTTTCATATTATTTGTAATTCTTTTTAACTATATACAATTGATGGTAAAGTCAATGAAATTACAGTAAGCCACGAAATGTTCAGTGTTAAAAAAGAAAATTAAAAAATGAGAAAGACTTGATATAACAAATATATATAACATTTCTTTTCCAAAGCTCATTTTTAATATGTCAAAAAAGTATTTTAAAGATCTTGATGAGCGTACTATTCATCATTATGGATGTATTTTATCTGCATAGTTTTATATTATATCTAATTGATTTTCAAAAATAATTATTTACATTATTGCATTACTCATTATTTCTGTTTATGTTATCGTGAATCTTTCAATAAGTTATTCAAATAACACATACTATACGCCGTGTTAACAGGAAGTATATTAAATTAATAAATATTTAATTACGTGGTCATATTATTGCTCTGCTGAATCTCGAAACAATAGCATAAAGATATCGTTTCATTTATAATAAAAATATCGTTCAGTATAATATTATTTCTACGAAACTATAATTGACCATTTTGGCACATTCATTTTATTTTAATGGTTGTCCATATTATAAGCATGACTTGGAAAGAACTTATTGAAGCGATTATGTATCGGATAAAAAACATATTGATAAAATAAACAAATTTCTTACAACATTCTTCTTTTTAATATACAAAAATAAATCTATCAAATAATTTTGATTTAATTTCAAAAACGACTACCATTGTAATGTAAGCAAAGTAAATGTAACAGGCGTTGGCGTACGATTTATGTCGCAAGTAACTATTGTAGAGACACTGATTGCCTTTTATAGGAGTTTTGGTATCCTAGCACCACGTGCCTTAGCTCCATGCTTCGTTTTCTTATAGCAATGGGTTGTATGGACGTAAAACTTTTATGCCTCCGCCGCGTTTTACAGCAGGCTCTCTATTATTTAGTGAAAGGAACGACGGTGATGTCATAAATCTCCGCTTCTGCGTGAACTTTTGCCTCTTATCTCGGAAAAGAAATTATGGAACTTTGTGCCTTCTTCTAGACAAAGTGTTTGGCTTTTCCGAACCGCGGGTCACTGCCGCTAACATTAATGAAGAGATTTAGGTATCATCAATCGTGGATCATAATTTATTAAAAATAATATGGTGACTATTTTTTAGTACAAAAATATTATTTACACGGAAATTTTAAGTACTGTATGACACATTTTACTGACCTAGTGCATTGTAATTTATAAAATCATAAAAAGCTCTGACAGTTTAAAGTGCTCTTGAGCACAGGGAGAGTGCAAATGTGAACGTCGGTCAAAGTTTATTAACAAAATGCACCACTTCACGAGTAAATCGTGCTTAAACAAGTTAACGAGGTAAATGTTGTAGGATTATTTTTAATTGAAATCCCTTAAATATCTATATTTTTGTGAATTGTGTAGGAAATGCTTTCTTTTCAGTAAATTTATCAAAATACACTTATTATATATTTACTATATGTAGATATAATACAGTTATTATATATTTAGAAATAAAATTTCTGAGTAATTTTCATTATCAATTTATATTACTACTCGCGTTTGCTCAGCAGTTTTGCCTTAATCAACATTAAATTAGATATACAGATATATTATTTTTAATTTATTTTCACCAGTTACCAAATAACTACAAGTAAATTATACCAAATTTTATATACAACTTACGCATCTGTGTCCGAAATAATAATTAACTTCGCTTACTTTCCATATTATGATTGACCAAAAAACATAAAACTTCAAACTTTACAATATAATTTTCATATAAATCACCCTTGAGTAATTACTAACCTACCATTACATACTAGTCCGTTACTGTGTTAGTGTTATTCATTAATCTTATATTAAAATAGATTCTGTGTGGGCATAGTGACAGCCTCTACATGTTAGTAATTAAATTACGGGTGGCGTGCCCGAACCGGATACACCTCTTTAAATCATATCCGTGATTAAAGTTACCAAAGACTGAGAATTATTAGCGCACAACAAAATATATTTAAAAGTAATTTATGATGTTTATGATATAATTAATATTTAATAAAATTTTGTGGTAATTTATTTCAAATTTGAGTTTCATATAGCTTGACGTTTAATTCTGTCACTTAACAAGCAATGTCTAGAGGGATTACTTGATTGTTAAGCAGTGAGTGGCGAACGGAGTGTTTTGACACTAATTTCTCTGCTATGTAAGAACAACAGAAATAATATAAAAAAAATATTTTCATCTGAATTATATGATATATGATATGATTAGATTTTGTAAAGGTAAGGTAATTATTGAAAAAAAATGTTTTACTAATTTATTTTTACTTAGTCAAGTAAATATAAATAAAAATTAAAAATTAAATAGCTTCACGCTATATCCCGCACATAGCAGGGTAGGCAGAGGGAACCTAGTGTTAAGACACTCCGTTCCCCACTTTCCGCCGAATTCGGAGGCTTGCGTGTTAAGTGGCGGAACTTAACGCCGCGCTTTACCTCGACACCAGAGCGAAGAAAATGGAAATATTAAATATGTCCACTCCTCGAGTGGGAATCGAACCCACAACCAGTCGTTTACAGTCACACGCTTGTGCCACTGGGCCACGACTGGCCACAAATATAAATAGTATGAATGTATTCTTAAAATTATTTCTCGAAGTTGCAACAGCTTTTACGCTGTATTTGGGGGTTATATTTGTCTTGTCAGCGTCAAAAAAAAAACAAAATATTTACTTTAGTTTTCCCTTTTTGTTGCAAAATAATCACATATTTTTGAATGTAAAAAAAATGACAATTTATTTTTTTAAATATTACACTTTAATTATGAATCATTTATACATCTGTATGAGATCACTAATAGTGACAAGCTTTAATTATGTTTGTCTTATTTTGTTTTTATCGATTCTGTTTTCTTTTATTTTTGTATGTGTGCAATAAAAATTTTTATCTATTTATCTATCTACGATACAAATTATAAAAACCGATCAAAAACTAAATTACATATCTATCTACTGAATGGAAATTCTTTTTCTAATTAAAACGATAAACAAATTATCTTCACTTTACTTAACAACATAGAGATTGTAAAAAAAAAATAATATGAACTTCTAACATAAAAATGTAATATGTATTTATTGTCCATATATCACAATTAAATTAATACAAAGTATATGTTCTATTAGAGGCATCGGTTTACTAGGCGTTGACGGCTGAGGCAGATATTACAATTAAGCAGACAGATAACATTAAACGAAAGAATTCGAGTCGTAAATATGTTTATTTTATTATCTATAAAAGTCACTAATGAATTAATTGAACAATGATTAAGTACTTTCTTATGTGACATAAAGGGTCCGCAGCCCACATCATTAGGGAGTTATATCGCTGCGTAACTAAGTTGTCGCCGCGTGGATCATAAAAATTGGGCTTATGTATCTCACAATGATCTCTAACAAGCGGATTCTTTGATAACGCAATAATAAGATTAAAAATGCTGTTTAGAAATTAAATTATCACCTTTCTACCGTCCTGCAGCGGCGGGCGCGTAATAGTGAATAAAATAATTTATAGGCACTTTAATATTTGTGGCGCAGTAAATGTTCGCTCGTGGCTGCGACGGCAGTTAATGCACTCCTAGGTTTGTAGATAAGCTAACAAGCCTCTTTAGCTAAACAAGAGGCGGCCAAACAATAAAGGCGACTTAAGCATCGTGAAATATGGCAGAGACGAGGTGCGATAACTTAGCTCGCTGGGGCCGCTTCTTTTCCCCTAATTAGCCATTCAATTCCCGTAATCTTGTTTACTCGTCGGGCGGCTCGCGCTGCCCAGGTGCGATAATGGCTGAACTATTTGCATGCCGCCATATTGTTTCCCCATGTTCGGTACTCGGTAGTCGGTAGTCGCAGTCGGCTCCGATCCCGTCGACCCCCCGTTGTTTTGGTTCAGCTTATTGGATCGGCTCGCGATTACTTTGTATTGATCCTGCCGTCCATTATCTACATTCGTTTATTTTGGTATCAGAGTAATAATACGGGGTGATGTCCGCAAATCCAATGAGCTTTTGCATTGTACATATCAATTTGTAGTTTCCATTCCACAACCTACAATTAAAGAACACTTTCTGTAATGAGTGTTCGAGGTTGAGCGTCGGTATCGGGGGAAATTGAATTCATTGAGTCTATAAATTTCTGATGGACTCTATTAAGTCGTCTGTATCATTTAAAATATTTTTAAACTCAATTTGTAAAATTTAAAGTTGTGAAATATTTATTACGGGTGGAAAGTGCAGGATGGAATGTTATTACACTAGGTCCTCTTTCTCTTGAAGTTACTAAAAATATTTAGCGTGTATGCCAAATGGTTTAACACATTTAAATATGATTGTAGCCTTAAGTAGGGATTGATATGCTATTAAATTAATTTTACAATATATGAATATTATGGTTACACATCTATAAAGCTCAGAAAAAGAAATTCGAACACGCTTTAATTTAACTTACTATAAGCGACGTTAGAAAATGTATAGACCTATACTAACTTGCCTAATTTTAATTTACAGTTCATGCTTACTTCTTGAGCAACATAACTAGACGTTATATGTATATTTAATATTTCGCTTCGCCCCTTATAATATTTGAAATATGATGTATATGTAAAGATGAGTTACATAGCACATTTAGTACTCGTGGTAAGAGTATTGCTCTTCAATAATAGTCGTTTCACATAGATCTATAATGCTGCTCATAAGGCTTATTGACTTACTGACAGACAGTGTACGGAACCCACTCATATATGTAGGTATGTAGACACAGTTTACTTGGCAGCATGGAATTTGCATAAACATACCCTTGTATATAGAATTTGCATATACTAATTATGTATATAATAGTGTAACTTTGCTATTATTTCTTATTTTACTGAAACTTTATCATAAGTTATTTATTTTTGCTTTATGTGTGTTATTTTTTCAATGATTACAAAACTTAATAAGTTTTTTTTAAAGTATAGTATACTTTTAGAAAATTGCAATATTGTAATATATTCTGCGAATATTAAACTGAACAGTTGTTTTAACAACCCCATCATGGTGGTTAACTACATATAACTCGAAATGACAAGTGATGTAAGCTGTAAAATTATAATTTAATGTTTTTGCATAGTAACAAAAAAATATTTTCATCATTATAATGTTCTGTTAACATATATTTTATATATACAGTCATAAAAAAGTAAGTAAGTAAGTATTTTTATATAATACAATCCTTATACTAAAATATTTTTTTTGCTTCATGTATCTCTTGTATTTATAATATGTTTTCAAAAAATATGAAATCTACTAAAATGTATTATTTCATAAATTTTTTGGTAAACTTTTTTGCCTCTATATCATTTATAAAAGTAACATACGTACTTAGTATAACATATAATTTGAAATTTAAAGATTTGTTAATGAAGTTGATAAGAAGTTAATATTATCTAAATTTAAAATAAGCAAAATTGTTAACTTCATAAAGTAGATACAATAACATAATAAAACTACACTATTTCCCTCTGCTAAGCAAAACCGATACAATTTGAATGATCGTCTGCGTAAAACAAAACGCTTTAATTGAGAGGTTCATTGTGTAAATCTTGCGAGGTGAAGTCGATCTGCTCTCGGAACGTTGTCAACATCTACTATAAATACATTACAGAACACGCTTTATTACTTCGCCGTTTCCATCCAATCCTGTTAAGTGTCTGTTCGTGAACAGTTTTCCTTGCGACCGTTCAGTTTAAGATGGCCATTTTTTAAAATAGTATTAGGGTTCGATAATGGCTTTTGCACAGGGCGTTAGGGGCGAATGTCTGTATTATGTCGTGAGATTTAGCGAGCTCAAGCGATATGCTAAACTCCTGGTGTTCTGCGCTGACATGGCGTCTGGCTCTGCGTTTTGCAAGGCCATAATTTAACTACAAAGTTCTAAGATTTCCTTTCTACCACTTATCTTTTATGAAAATTCTATAAGTTATTGTAAGTGGTTATTTTATGCAATGTATATTTGACCTTATGATTATGTAGATGGGAAGTGTCTAACTTAAACCAATAGTTTTAAGTCCAAAATCTATTCAAGAAATGTACCGTCCAAAATATAGTTTATTTTGGTTAACTCATATAATTTGCCACTCAACAGCAACACTCAACAGCATAAAGCGGAAACAGAGAGATATCACCAAATGTATTTACCTTTTCGTACACGTTAGGATCCCTAACTTTAAGTGTTTTATGAATAGACACAGATAACAAATAAAAATAAATATTTTTGTTGACGATTACCACACAGAGATAAATATAAAATGGGCTTGATTTATGTAATTGGATCCAGGGTAATTTAAATCCGCGACGTACATTACGTTAATCCCTTCGTCTAATCTCATACGATCAGCGGACCTGTATAATTAGGGGTGACAACAATGCGGCGCTACAAATACAATACGTCTGCACAAATCGCTTGTCAATTTAAATTGACCCCACAATGCAAGATGGCTGCCAGCTCATATTTAATGCGTTATACTATATGGGTATATTGTGAGTTATTGTACTAGTGGAGACAATTTTTCATTGTTTATTCAAAGTGGACGTGAAAATTATATATTTCTCTGTTTTTGTTTAATAACACGACGGTTGTAGGTATAATTTCCATTCGGGGGAATGATAATATGTTATTTTGATTTCTCCGCTCCGGTACCAAAGACAAAACATGGCGTTAAGTTTCGCCATTCATAACTCAATGCCTCGATTACAGGCGGAAAGAGGAGGATGGAATGTCTTGACACTAGGTCCTTCCTAAATGTCCCGCTATGCAGAAAAATGTCTAAAATTGCTAAAAAAGGGGGAAAATACTATTTGAGTATATTATGAGTTATTGCTATAGGAGATAGTTATTGTGCTATCGGAGAAAAATTTCGACTATTTATTGGAGTTTGCGAAAATTATATTCCTGTTATTTTTTTGTTTTTTTTTTTTTTTTTTTTTTTTTTATGGAATAAAGGAGGCAAACGAGCTGAAGGCCCACCTAGTGTTAAGTGGTTACCTACGCCCATAGACATCCACAACATTTAAGTTATGGATGCGTTGCCAGCCTTGGGGATGTAGGACAGAAGGAGGGAGGAAGGATGGGAATGGTGGGAATAGGGAGAGCTGGCTTACATGCCATCGAACCGGAACACATCATAAGATATTTGGCGGTTCGTCTTTGACATGATAGTGGTCGCGAGCCAGTCGGAGAACGAATCTCCTACCACCAAACTACTGGGTTACCCGCCTTTTACGGGACGCTACCCAGCAGCGGGGGGGAATTGTATTCTTAACCCGTCCCCCCACGGGAAATTATATTCCTGTTATTTAAATTATATATCCCTTACAAAGCGCAGCGTAACCTTCGTCACTTAACATTCAATGCCTCCAGGATTCGGCGGAAAGTGGGAAACAATACAGTGGGAAGTCTTAACAATAGATTCTCTCTGCCTACCCTGATGTGTACAGGATACAGTGCGAAGCTACGAAAAAAGATTTCTTTTCTTTTCTTTGTTTAAAAAATACATTTCAAGAAATTTTAATAATGCCTTTCAACACATCAATGGTACGGTTATTATGGATAATGGAGGAAATTAATACCAGGTTCACACTGTGTGTCCAGCAATTAATGAAATATATAATTTTATACTATATTTTTTGGGATTTTGTTCAAGAATAACAATAATATATTTAACACGACTTAATATCTTAAATGTGGTCGTCACACATTTAGGATATTAAAAATTTATATAAAACGTAAAAACATTTGAATGCAACGGAGTTCTAAAATGTCTCTGCAGAGATGCAAACAACAAAAATTAGTTGTAACAAGCGTATAGGAGCTATAATGTAGCCGGGACTTAGAACGTATAGCTTAACGATCAGGACGGTTGGACGGTTTTCAGTTTTCAATTTTTTATACTTAATTCTTCTAAAAAAGTTTTTCGTATCAATAATAAAACTTGTAATTACAATGTAAACATGTTATAGTAATAACCAATTATATCTTATGAAATTATATGAAATGAACAATTTATTAAAATATATTAAAGATATATGGAATATAGAGATCCGATTTACCTTCCACTTGAAAAAGGATTAAAATTTATATCGTTTACATACAATTGTTGTCCAAGAAGGAATAAAGATTGACGGAACGTGTACCCGGCGGTCAAGAGTTTATTGCCCTTGAATAGAAACCTACAATTCAGAGTAAAGGGTTTCGGTATTAAATAAACTTGTATTACGTATATATAATTCATATCTTAAGTAATGATTCAAACTACAATATAGCCATCAAAATAACCACTCAGAATTTATGGCTGAAGGTAAACAGTCGTAAATATTTTAACGAGCAAGATAAATGTAAGTTATTTCATTTACTCGGCACCACAGTGCTGCATTACCTCAGACATTATTTAGCACATAAGTGTAACGCACTCTAATACAAAGACTACAAAGCCACGGGGGAAGTAAAATAATCATACATTCAGTTAATAATTAAGATTTTTTTTATCGATTGTTAAATATTTTCAATATTTGTTTTATCAATTTTTCTCTAAGATCGTAGAGTGAACGTTTAATTCGATACATTCATCGCATTATGATATAGACTGAAAGGCTCACTCCCTGAATGGTTTACGCCCTCACCAATCTATACAAGATAGCTTAAAGATAGCTCATATAATATATTTGTACCCTTATGATTGATATTTCAAATTCTGCGACGAGAAAAAATATTGATAGACACCGTATCATAATGTCATTGAACTATTCACAGTGAAAATAGTTTTTTTTTTAACTAGAATATTATGAAGGAAATTAGAGTCGTCTTTAAGAGATATTGTCTCTTTATTAGGTAATAAGTGTGTCGTCGTGCGGTTATAACTATTTAAGAGGCATTTAAATCATATTCTAAGAAAAGATACGATGTGGAACGCCGTCGCTACAGATGGCCGGTGCATGATGAGTAGTGCTGCGTATTCAGCGTATTCGTTTTATTAATATGCTAGATTTCTATGTTCTATTTACTGTTATATAATATTTATAATAACAAGTCTAAGCTATATGAAAATATGAATGAAACAAACATTAACTTTTAATAGCTTCAAGTTTTCCCATGTAGCAGAGGTGTTAGAGAGAACTATATGTCATAAATCTTCATTCCCACCTTTCGCCTGGGAATATACATTTTGAATATTGAATGGCGGAACTTAACGCCGCGCTTTACCAGTACCAGTCAAAAAAATAAAATAATTTAAAGGTAATCATTACTTCGAATGAAAATCGAGTCAAATCATCACAATAACAATCGGACGACATCCCTTGATAGCTTAAACTTTGAAACTTTATTCTCACAAAAAATATATAATTCGCTTATGTTTTCAGTAAATCTGTCGTATTTATCTCTATTAAACTGTATGCGTGGATATCAAGCTTTCCTCACGAAACATTTCATCCATCAGCTTCTTAATCTTGCGCAGTTCAAATAATTCATAATGAAATATAGTAATGCCAATTTACTCTTAGTACAGAATGTATAAAGTATTTAGCAATTTTGAATCCATGTATCTTATTTTACACTTCATCTTGTTTACATATAGGTTTATTATACTTTTACAATATTTCTCTGGCATAGTCCGGTTAGTCATGTTCTACACAACACTAGTAGGTGATATTCCTTAAGATTTCGCAAGACCAACAAAATAGCGTCTATTTTCAAATTAAGAGCGCGGGAGCCGGTCAGTGTGTACAGACGGCATTAAATTGGTTAAGTAGCCTTGGCCAAATAGCGGTAGTGTTTGATTATCTTTAAAAAGATAAAAATAAATCAACTTTTTCATTATTCTTTTTTAGCTTCACGCAGCTTTAGTATCCCGCACACAGCAGAGTAGTCAGAGGGAACCTAGTGTTAAGACACTCCGTTCTCCACTTTTGGCCGAATTCTGAAGGCATTGCGTGTTAAGTAGCGGGGCTAAACGCCGCTCCTTAACTTGACACCAATGCCTTGTGCCTCTGCGTCAAGGCTGGCCCCAAATTCTTGTACTCATATTTTAATGTTTAAGTTAAAAGACTGTCTAAAAATTAGAATATAGCAGGACTTAAGCTTGACCAACGAAGATGAAGGTGCTAATAACAAAAATTATTGTTACCATATAAAAATTTTGACACGTGAACAATATGAAAAGGTATAGCTTAATTGATGATATTCTAGAGACGGAGCTTTTAATGCTGTTGCGTCCAAAGTTATAATTAATTTCATTAAAAGTTTTTAGTATTGTAAATGTTAAAATACATTTTTTTCGTTAATTATACATTTTTGGTTTTTTTTTTTGTTTTTCGTAATTAGGTAATAACTATAATTTACCTACAACAAAAAATGTAACATATGACTATTTAATATAAAAACAAAAGTATCATACATTTTTTTTCAGCCTGTTGCCGTCCAGTACTAAACGTAAATCTCCCTCATAGATGATACATATTAGTATTAAATTTTATACGCTATTTTTTACCTTGCATTAGTTCTCTATAATAATATAATATTCTTTATCACAATTTCGTATCAACTACTCGTCTTAACGCCCTCACCCTACATAGCATAAAACACATGTCGACCTAACATATAACATGCACGCAATTCAATGTAAAAATGTAAAAGAAAGAAACAATACACTGTCGAAGCGAAAGTATGCAAAACTTATTTAGTAATTCAGTGTGAGGAAACGATGAGGTCGTGTGTCTATCAAGTTGATGGATACAAACAGGGACGAAACCAATCAATCAATCCAATGGAGCGTCGCGCGATAATTGAACTCTTCCCTTGGATCCACGTTTCAATAGATAATTACAATCGCAAACCAAAAATTACATGCGGCATAGCTATTACAAGCAAGGCGTCGGATGCGATGGGCAAACTTTGCCGGTTGGTGGATTACTGAGCACAAAGAGGGTGTAGAGAGGTACGGGGAGTGGTAATAATAATGGTAGTGAATGCAGCACTTACACGGTCCGCCGGGAGCTGAATGTGTGACTATCGCGACGGAGCAAATCGAATCGGTGCGGCTCGCCGGTCCGCACGTGCTGAATTTACCGTTTGATCGGTCATCCTACAATCCCACCAGGTACGGGGAGACAATGAAAATTGAACATTCGAAACTTGATTTCGTATTTGATTTGTAATCGATGTGTATTAGAAAATGATTTGTTTGGTGATATTTTCAAATAAAAAGATATAATTAAAATATTTTTTATTGTTCACCGCATACGGCACCTATATCTCATAAATTTTACGACAACATGTAAACGAATTAAATGGAAATGTAAATTCTGAGTTCTAAGAAGTCAATACATATAATTTTGAAATGTTGTTAGTTACCAAATAAAAATAGTATATAACTGTAAAATCTACTTAATACAAATTTGTAGAATATTCATAAAAAGCTTTTTAAATAATTGAAGTAAGAAATAACAGGTAGATTGCCTGTAATGACAGGTATTATCATGGTACTAGAAAGACGAGCCTCGCTGTCGCATGCAAATCGGTGCACTTTGTCGAATGCCATCTATAATTGCCGCCATTATTGTAACGATTTGTTTATTTGCAAGGTACTGTAATTATTGTACTATTGTGTGGGCTTAGATTGTAGCTTAATATGAAAATTAAATATAATTTGGTGTACGGGAAAATACGTAGATGTAGTTCAAAAACATTACATATTTATTTTAAAGAAATTCTTAGAACTCATGAATTTTAAGATTTATTTAATAACCTAACCGTGGACTGTGGACTGAAGTTAGAACAAAGTTAAATAGAATGAAAGAGTAACAGAACAATATTGTGATATTATAATAGATTTTGTAAAAGTTTGTTCAATATCTTGTAGTTCGCTCGTATTGTTTGGAGTAAAAGTGGAAAGTTGACGTGGGAACGAGGAGTTCCATTGATAGTCAATTTTCGAAGTTTGCAAGAACGCGAGTCGCATCGCTAGGGCCCTTGCATACCAGAGTTGTGCAACGATGCTAGAGTAACATGCAGCTATTGAACGATCCTGTCGTAAGCTGGTTGCTGATCGGGTCGGATCGCTACTAATGTCGATATGAATAAAAGCCATATTTAAACATATCATGTGTAATATATGTATAAATATTTATTTATCAACTGCAATGAAAAATATTGGATAAAATTTTAATCTTTATGATATGTATGTACATAATAAATAACAGTTACTGCCTCAATATTGGTCTACAAAAGAAATAGTTTTATAAAATTGACGTATAAATATATTAAATTTCTCAAATACAATAACCATTTCTTTCAGCATACTAAATTGTTTTTTATTTTCTTATGCATGGCGAAAGATGAATAGAGTTCAGAGAATACAGCCTGTCAGAATAGGTACAGTAGGTTGAGCACGACGGCGTCATGAGCACTATTATGCTAGTAAAATGTTATATAACTAAAGAACTATCTTCTTACTTTACATCAAGCAAAATTGAGCTTAGGTTTTATTATAATCTCCAACGTTCAAATTTATTAATACTATTAGTAATCTTGGCAATCACTTAAAATTGAGCTATTATATGACTAATGTAAGTTAATTCAAATAAAGATAAGTAGGTACTACTCCGAAATTCAAATCTAATTTGCATTGAAATACTATAGTGCAGCTTCGTTAGCAGTTTTAAAGCCGTCCTTATATCTCATAGTGGGATAGGCTTCTCTGCTAATGAGAGTGTTTGAAACCTATCCAACAACATCGCTAGATACATAGCGTTCAGGTCTACCATAACAGTCGTATCAGTAAGACAATGGTACTGAAATACATTGTACAATAGCCAGCTCTACAATAAATCTGCATTTGAACATTTCATTGCAAATTAAGAATTGTTTTTGTATTCTGAGGACGATATTTAGAACAAAATCTTACACAAAAAGAAATATAAGAAGAATTCATATTTTTTTGACGTAATTAACAAGAACATATTACACTTTAAACCATGTTCTTGCGAAGCAATTACATTATGATTCTTTAATATTAAAACTATTGTGGAAGTGTGACAGTGTCTGACTGTATTCACGAAGGATGTGGATTCGATTCCTACTCGGAGGAATGACTATGTTCAAATCATACTTTTTTTCTCCGATCTGGCTATATGTCAAAGTGCGGCGTTAAGTTCCGCCACCCAACGCGCCATGTCACGGATTCGGGTAGAAAGTATTGAATTTCGGTCTATTCCGTTCAGTGAGAAAAAGCCCAGAAGTTTCAAAAACATATATATTTTTTAAAATGTATTCATATACATTTTTTTATCCCTTGTATGCATACATTCTTGTGGTTTTGAACTGTGTATTTACAAGTCTTACGAGTTATTTAGAAGAAACCCTATACATATTCCCTAAAGTTTCAACACTTCTAAGGTTTATTGAGGATGTATAGGTCATAGAGGGCAGATGGTAGACGCGTGCGCTTCCGTTTCCGACTACCAATGACTTCCTCGAACAAAGGACAGGTGTGTTTGTTAATCATTTTATATGAGTATGATCAATTAACTTTACACATATATTTCTTTTGTTTTCTATAAAAGGCACAAAAGATGTATTTCTTATGCAGTTTGTTTTATGTGATGAGAATCAATGCGCCTCATCTAGGCACTTAATATTCATGAATAGAATAGAAGCAATTAAAACTGAATACAATACATTGTAAGCTTACTAGCAACATTGTTTTTGACGTCTCGAGCTAGGGGGTCGCTGGTTCGATGCCTGTGCGGAATGCTTATTATTATGCAGTCCACAGACACTGTCATTTCCGTGAGTTCTAGTAGGATATGTATATACGTATATTTTAAAACAATAGACCTACATTCATATATTTCAGATAAAAGTGTAAAAGGTAAAAAAATACAGATAGTAAAATCAAAAATAAAACGAGTAGTAAAAATACATGTCCATTTCTTTAACAATGATAAACAATAGAGACTTTAGAATTCCTTCATTATAAAGAGACATACAAAAAGAGCAAATTTTTCAGCGGCCGCCATTGCATCGGTAAAGCGAGTCCGTATGTTGTTGCAATTTCAAAAATTCCCATTATCGTGGAGCGTGAACAGCGGAGATGGAGAAATAAGAAACGGCGGACAATAGTAAGTGTGTGGCGATAGGGTTACTACTTAACGAGTAATTGTGAAAAAAAACTTTTTTAAGAATAAATACTTTGAAAGAGAAGAACGAGGAAAGGAGAAAGTAGTGTCTGCTTCCGTGTCAGGACAGGGTACTTAGAGTATCCTGCAGTTCATGAAAAAGTGAACCTGTTCTGATCTTACGTTGAAGAGAGTTAATTTTATAGAAAGAATAAAGCAAATGATAGGGTCTTTAGTGTTAGGTAAAAACCGCTCGCGACCCCGTGTAGCACCAGAGAGGCTACAGGAGCGTTGCCGACCTAGGTGGTACCTTGGTGGTGGTAGTTACCTTTTGGTACCTTATCCATGTCGTATCCTGGAAGTGTTGCCGCTGGAAGGCCAGAGCCAAAGTTATGTGGCACATGGAAGGAAATTCTTACGAAGTTGCTATTGAAGCGTAGTTATGACATGATTGTTTGTGAATTAATAATATTGAAATATAATTTTGTTTTAAAACACGAGTTTTCATTTGAGATATCTATCCCACAGCGTACAAAAATAGAGTCAATATAAAATAAATTAAAGTAATAATGACAAAAAATATATTTTACATAAAATCTGATTAAAGTATGAAACATGATATTCCAACCCTAATTTCAAATATGGCGTCGCCGAGGAAACGCTTCTGTTGACTCCTTCGACAAATACACAACTAATAATGACTACCTATACCTACCTCCACAGTCTGCTTGGATGAGAAAGTATAGAAAAAACATTCATTACATTTTGTTTTTGTTCGTCTTCAAAATTTTACTGACTTATTATTAGAACTTAATTTTAATTTAGTTCAGACCCCAAATACAAAATATCTAAAAAATCGGATGAATTATTCATTCGTTAATTTAAGTTAAATGTAATTTTAACTTAAGTCTGTAACTGCCAATGGCAGTCAATGTCAATAAACAATAATTTGGGAATTTGACAAAGGTTCGTATTTATGTATATAATAATTATTAAAATTATATAAAAAATATATATGTTTTTCACATCTTATATCACATCTTACTGTCTGTTCACTCAGTGAAAAATAAAAATATTATGTTCATAAGCGTTCAGTGAATAAAGAAAAAAAAACCTATGTATGTATATGTATATAGAAACAAGATCAAATATTTACTTTTATTACAAAATATGAATCGTTATTATAGATGAGCCGATAAGGCAATTAATGCGAGACACCTAATTAATGCCTCGAGGACGACATAATAGGC
This sequence comes from Dryas iulia moderata, assembly GCA_019049465.1. Taxonomy (NCBI): domain Eukaryota; kingdom Metazoa; phylum Arthropoda; class Insecta; order Lepidoptera; family Nymphalidae; genus Dryas; species Dryas iulia. Next base: position 7,897,088 of record CM032429.1, read on the forward strand.
AGCGATGGGCAGTCGAGCACGTAATGGGCGCGTGGCGTATCCGAGGAATACGTTGCGCTTCATTGCACCGGGTTCTTAGTGAGATAACGCAGAATGAAAGTCTGAAGAGTTATAAATAGACTTAATATTGATATTTTAATTTATATTAATATTATCTTATATATATTTTAGAAAATATATGTTTTACAACAAATTTAATAAACTTCTCTTTTAATATAGAGAGATATTCCCGATTCTCTGTCGTCGTTTATTTATTTAATAATAATGTATTAGGTCTAGATAAATAGAATAAACTTTTTTCACTCAACACTCATACGATCAAGCCGTAAATAAATAAATTACCAATTTTCCTTCTACTGTGAGATCCAAATTATATTACCAGTAACTGAATTATCTGTTAAGAACAATCTAAAAGCCACTCGTGTAATCTTTATATGTGTTTAGATTAGGTAAAAGTGGTTTTCTTTTAACAAACTCGTACCGACTTGGCAAACAACCTCGTCTAAGCTGAGAATACCAATCGATTGGGTTTTCTACGCTCTAATACCATTCCGGGACGATATTTTACGCACCTCGATGCTAGAGTAAATCACTTAGTTCAACACAATACTACATACACGATTTATTGTATACAGCTTGCTGAGATAAAGCGTAGACAATGGGCTATCAGATCGCGGGTTGAGGCAACACGTGTATGCTTTTAGACTTCGACACGCAATTACATTGTCGATGTTGCTCCTATCATTCGTCACTAACTACCTTTTTATAGTCAACTGTAGAAAAATGACTTTTTGTGACTTTATATGATAAAAATAAATATATATTTTTAATGTGTAGTGTAATATAAAAAAAACCTGTATATAGACGTTTTTGTACATAATTGGGGAAATATTTAAAATATAATACATTATTATAATAATTAATTAATAAAGTTAGGAGAAAGCAAGACTCCTCCATCTATTAGAGCAACGCCTAGACGCAGTCTATTAATTTATCATGAATAGTGTTAATTTAGGAAACCACATGTTTCTCTCGTCAATTAGAGTTCCCCATATACGTACATGTTACATCTATATCCAAGTTAATAATTTAAATCACAGAAACTTAAAGCTCTAGTTGGTCGCTGCGTGTTACTAATTACATCATTTACGGTTACAAAAAGCTTAACAGGCGGTTATCAAGTATTCATTTGCAGGAGGGTGCGAGTTAATTGTACGAAAAAATTCATAGATGCTATAAAACTTGCATTGTGACATAAAAGGTGAAGTTGAAATAATAAAAAAGTAGGGTGTAAAGTCACCCTCTCGGTGTGAGATATCGACGATGTCATTAAAAGACACGCGCATCTACGTTGCTCGCGTTTCCTCCATTTTTCACGCTTCACTAGTTACGTTTCATATGAAATGTGCATAATATCTGATGTGTACGTACATACATTACATACACGTGTATGTGCCAGAACTACTGATCAAACACCGTAAAGTTAAGCTTCGATAAAAAGCTTTACCTGTTTGCACCTTCGTATGGTGCATGCTAAGAGTTTTTCATTTTAATGCTTCGCAAAACTTTTAGTTTTGCAAATATATATAATGCATATAGTCTCAACAATTGTAGTGACTTCATCGAAAATTTATATTTTTTGGTAAACGTCATTAAAACATTGGCATTTTTAGTGAATCGATTATAATATTTTAAAATAAGCATTTAGTAGACATGGTCGACTAAGATTTTACTATATGTATAAAATATTTTATAAATAGTAAAATAACATTTATTTTAGAAAATAATTCCGTCCCTACAGTGTTTTTAAGTGATACTATATTTTATTTATTTAGTGGAATATAACAAGCATCCCTTGTACACAAGGAAAAATTATATTCTTCACAATGACGTATACTTATAATTAAAGAAACTATTGGAATTTGATACTATAATTATTATTCAAACTTTTTACTAATTTCTATAAAAGCCAAAAGTTTTAACCAAAACTTTTTTAAATAAAGAACTTACGAATGATATTAACGATGTATTCAAATTCACTACTCGTAATGTCAGGCAAAGACAAGAAGAAAGCTATAAATTTTGTTTTGTCGTATAAAAATAATAGCCGGTTCGATACCAACCTTCCCTTGTGACATATATCGGAGCCGCATCATGTGTTACAATACCGATAGACATCAGTTCCCGTCGCAACACAATGTACGAGTGATTCTTATGAACAAATGAATGTATCGTTTCGGCTTGCATATTCTTGTTCAATAGATACTAAAAAACATAAACTTAGGTAAGTAAAATATTTTTTAGGTGTATAAAAAATTGAGGCATTCGTAGTGCAGTGGGACAACCAACGTATTGTGGGTTCGGTTACCACTAGGGAGAATGATTATATATTATTATCACAAAACGCGGCATTAAGTTCTGCTGTTTTATACAAATAATTACGTTTTATATAAATAATAAGTCTAATTGTTTGAATAACACTTTCAAAATATGAAAAATATATAGTAGTAAGTAAGCATTTCATATTTTTAAATGGCTCTAACATTCATTACATCTGACTTAAAATTGAGTTCATGCAAAATTTAAGGTACCAGCAACATAGATTTATCAACTAACGCAACTTATATGCAGTTTAATGCAATATAATTCGTGTTTAATTTTAAAACAAACCCCTTTGGATACTTCGCTAGTGTAATATTTTACACATGATTACGTCCCAGATGTGCATGTAACATTAACCCCGGTGCCTCTTGATAAGGTTTCAGCGAGTGATAAAGTCAGGCGGTCTTATGTTGTATTGGCACGCGACCGCATGGCCACGCCTAATAACCTCATGATATCTGATATACAGAGGTTATGGCTCTTCCATAAAGCTCATGAATTAATGAACTAATATAAGTACATTGCGCCTTACCGAGTAAATAAATGATAGAAAATTATCTGGGTGAAATATATTTTTTGTAATACTCTATGCACTAAACAAAATATAGTTTAGTGGTCATCCTATTAAAAAAAGGATAATGCTATTAAATTACTGGTAAAAGATAAGAATAGTCAATGAATGGATTACAACGTAAGTATGTATTATTATTTTTTATTTGCTCGCAATATTCTGTGAAAGGCTAGAGCTACTGGATATATATTGCTTATTATTATTAAGCACTTAGTTATTATTTGAATTTGTACAACCGTTAATCATTACATGTACATAGCATAGTTTCAATGGAGCCTCGTCTGAAACTGGCAGTTGAACATAAAGGAATGGAGAGCGCACCTCGAAATAGGCACTCTAAAGGCTTGTAATTTTAGATATCGAGCCTCCCTTCCCAAATCCCCCGACTCATCCCGACTCGACTACGGATTAGAATGAAAATACAACGCTTTATTATCTTCCCTTTGACCGTATGTCTTACCTTTATCGACCCACTACTGTTCTTTTTATCAGCTGAAACACGATTACTTCTATAATCAATGATCAGAGACCTTGTAGACTTTTATATTGAAATATTTTTATTGAATCGAATTTTTATATTTTTATGTATCTCAGGTATATTGATATCAGGTAATTACAGTTAAATTTACAAGGTGCGGGTATGTGTCTCGTCGTTTTCTACATTTGACGTACAAAGACGTTACAGAATGAGAATACGCATAGCAAGGTAGGCAGAGAGAAACTAGAATCAAGACTAATATAAGAGCGAATCCACCGTTGTGCCAATGTCAATGGGCCTATTTTTTGGTCTAAGCGCAACTTCACATAGTTACTTAGCGTTTCAGTAGGCTTATCCCTATGTACCTTAGTAAAATATAATAATGTGTATAAAATGCCCCGATTTTCGATTTCGATTGCCCGATTTGATTTCATTTTTTGAAGGCTGGATCCGCACTCGGAGCGCGTTTTCCGCTTTCCAAGAGGCGTATCATACATATATTCTAGACGTGACGTATCCAGAGGCAAAACACCACGATTCATTTTAGCAAACAGGGGAAAATGAATAAATTAATAATGATAAAAATAATAATATATTCATCTGGTTTGTGATCAAACCTACAATTATTGCGTTCACAGTCAGACACTATTCTAACGCGAAACGATGGTTACAATTATAGTTAAAATATAAATACATATCCAGGGTTGAATTTACAAACTTTGCTTTCAATTACATACACTGTTACTACACTACTATTGATAGTTTATAACTAATTGAATAGCCATGATCTGTTACTAAGTAAATGAAACTAAAATTATCGCGAATACTAAAATAAAATATCTTTGTGCAATGCTTATAATTCGTTTATTGTATCCTTTATTTAAATTGACTATAGTATTAATATTCTTAATAATGTTTGTAAAATTAATAATAAATTAAAATGGTTATTTTAGCTCCTAAAATAACTATTTTCTCAACTCAACTCAATGTGAATGTTTTATAATTTATGTTTCGTGTGCATGGTGTTTGTTGTCCACACTTTATTCACGCCCGTTGTTAGAAATCATTTGCATTTTATATCTTTATAAGGTGAAATCAACGCGAATTTTCGTTAGAGGCACGTTTCAGCGACAGTAGATCGCTCTATAAGCGACATTTATCTGCGTTGGCACAGGGGTGTCCCTTTGTAAAACGTTTGCGGATGAAAGATTTTCCTCCTTTTATTATTTCACACGTAATTTATGGCACTTCTTAGGTTCTACGTTTCCTCTTGTAAAGAGTCTTTACGCTTATAAACGAATTCTTATTTTTAACATTCTCTTTGACTGACATTTATTGCGGACATTTTAAGTCTTATTCATTTTAAAACATACGTTATTTGGTTAACTTCTATGTTGTTACTTTGAATGAGCAAGTCTATGTTTTTATTCATTTCATGTATAACGTTATTTCAGTGATTTAATAGCAGCTAAAATGCGAAGATCAAAGAGCTCTATGCATTATATTAAAGTTTCATTCGACGCCGCGCGCGGGCGCGTAGCCCGGCAATTTCCTTTTCAATTACGCCTACTTGAAATAAAAAAATACAATTTTTATTTGTGCCTTGGTAATTAAAAAGGGATTCTGTAATGAAAAGGTATACCGCCAGTTCCGGGCGCTCCTCTCAATTTCGCTTCCGTTTGTTTGTTCCACGAGAGCCACGCCTTCGGGGACTAAAGTAAAGGGTTGCCGACATCAACTCTGTTATACGCCATGTATGTCAACAAAATTAAGCCGTTGATGAAAATTCAGTTTTCGCCTTTTGCATTTATATTACTTTTACTAAAATCCGTGATCATATAAAAAGTTAGCGTACGTCAAAGGATGGTGAAATTTCTAAATTAGCAATTTTATTATTATAAAATGCTATAAAGTCTGGTAAATTAAATTGAGTATTCCTACAAAATATAAAAAAATAATAATAATACGCATAATAATCTAATGTGAATATTATTTTTTTATACGTTTAAATATAAAAAGGTTTAAAAGGACAATCTTAAATGTACACAACGATTGAAGTGGTAAATGCGATCGACAAAGTGACGTCACGGATGTGCGACCGATTGCCGCCCGACTCGATGCTTCCTGTGCTCCGGGAAACTTAGTCTTTCCTCTTTGACTATATCTGCATAGATAATGAGCACTACAGATAAGCTGCGATAGGTTTATTCTTGAGCAAAAGTAATGATGAAATATGTGCAATTTCCTTAGAATTTATATTTTATTTATTTAATGTTTACGTTTTTAGAAATAAAAATAGAAGAGCTTTTATATCGCTCCACTTTAAACAAGACAACTGTGAGTTTAAATTTCATCAGGTATAATATCTGTCACTAAACTAGACTAATTCATCAAATTCCCACTAGGAGGAACCTTGAAATTAAAGCAGTATTAGATATTAAACGAGTAAATATATCAGACTTTCATTTGGAAAATTCTTGTGAAGAGCGTAGTATCTTGACACTGTGTTTTTTCTGACACTCCTTCTATGTAGGAAACATTGTAAAATAATGATAAAAATTAAGCAAAGTTATAAAACTAAATTGCTTAAATTTTATCAAACAGCCCTCATTTGGTTACAAGGTGTAAATTATTTTAAGGGTTCGGGATTATATAGTCTGCGAAATGTTTATTTAAAAGGAAGCGCATTTTTAATCATTGTATATTTACAAGGGGCGTCCACTTAAACCTTTTTATTCTCATTTATTTAACACGTGCGGTTTATTTAAATATTGATCAAATACAGAACCATTATAACGTGTATGACTTTTATGACTGTGGGTATGCATACGCTTTTATTTTTGTAATGTAGTGACCCGCTCGCGGCTTCGCCCGTGTGATCTTCTTGGCATGAATTGAACTCGGCTTGCTTATATTAAGCTATTTAAATTTTTCATACGAATTTATCAACTATAAAGACAAGAGATTTATCAAATTTAAAAACTATAAAGCACTATTTTTGAAAAAAGTAGCTGTACGTTTAACTCTGAGTCTTCGTCTATTTTTATTCCGAATTCCATCCAAATCGGACCAGTAGATTAACCGTGAAACGTAACAGATAGACAGACACAATTTCATAACTTTATAAAATCAGTACAGAAGCATGGATACTAAAAGAAAAAAATCTCATCTGTTCTTGAAGTAAAAAGACTTACTTATACTTGTACCATTGTAATAACTGATCAACGATCGGTTACAACGTATAAGTTATATTTATTGCTACAATTGCATCGTATTAACCCTTATTTTAAAATATTGCGCCATATTACTACAGAGATCTTGAATTTTATGAAGAGATAATGCTCTCGAACGCCAGCGACCCTCTTGAAATATTCTAAGAAATTTGCGATTCAAATGCGTAAAGCCGTTTAAAACGCCTAACAAATTAAAGGCGGACTCGTTAAAGCAATTACTGATTACATTATGAAATAATTCTTTTGTTATTCAATATATTAAATATGACAAATTACATCATTAGTCTATTCAAAACTGATTTTAAAAATTCAATACGAAATATCCAGGGTAACTTTAGAGTTAGTTTATGGGGTGCCTACGAAAGAACGAAATATTTTGAATAACATACAAATTTAGGACTTTTAGTGATGGCAAAAATGTTTGACATAAGTAATACATACACATGTGTGAACTCAAAGGATCATAACAAGTGCAAAGGTAACATGTGGGATCAAATAGAAACTAGTTCTGTACTACCCTTTGAGTTGAGTACAACTAGTGTGTTTTAATATTTAACCGGAACCGCACTCCGAATAGCCGAAAATAGAAGGAAAACAGGAATACTCTCATAAGGCCATCACGCGGAAAAACCATCTCTAGAATTAAAGCAGCTTCATGCTTTTTCCTACTTATCGGAGTAGTTACAGAGAAACTAGTGTTAAGACACTCTGTTTCTTCATTTACAAGGTCCTATAATTTGAAGCAATAAAGCCTCATTCATATTCATTTTAAATTAAAAATGTTAAATATGGTTTTCCAATTTTAGTTTTTTTTATATTTACTAAAAGCACGAGGAAATTAAACAAACAAAAGATTTAATCTGTGAGCGTTTTTCTGTCTGTCCTGTGTTTAAGTAGAAGTCACAAGAGACGACGTCTTATCGGCGCGGCCGGTACCTATTTGCCGAGCCGCTCCCCGCGCCCGCAGCACCGCACCACCGCGCCGTAACTTCCCTTGTTTGCAAACTCGGATTGCATCTCTCGTTCTACTTTCCTCAGGACGTCCGCAATTTAGTTTTATGACTTAAAACGTCGTCACTGACCTAAACACTGCTTATGATTTTATCTTCCGATTATCAACTAGTAAGAACTTGTAAAATAAATGTCTATAAAGGTTAAGTTGTAATATATTACTTTAAAAAATTCTTAGGAATTAACAGGCGGAACCACGTCAGTACTGCACTAAGGGGGTCTGACATTACAATGGCATTTCAAAGCCTCATGCGTTGATGCATGAATGGACAAAGTGACTTTGACCAATTGATTTTTATGCCGCCTTAAGACAGGTTAGAAAAAATGTTGATGTCACCAGTGGTGCTATTGTACGAACTTTGATATTTAGCAACAGCTGACAAACTTTCCGCAGGTGGTCTAATCTATGGTTAGAAGTTATTAAAATTGGAAACACATTAAGTAAATCCGTTATTTTGCAGCTTCACACTTTCTTCCGCAGCAGCAGGGTAGCCAGAGAGAACCTAGTGTCAAGACAATCTGTTCTCTTTTTTTTTAACCCGAAAGCGAGAAATTGCGTGTTAAGTGGTGGAACTTAACGCCGTTTGTACCTTTGTCTTAGGTACCAGAGTCGAGAAATGAATATAATATATAATCAATGCCTCGAGTGGGAATCGAACCTACAAGTATCATTACTTACTATACTACTGCAACAAGTAATAAAACCGTTATACTCAGTAAAAATATTTACCGCTGGTACTATATCAATTGAACAAAGTAAATTTTAGTTTTTTGAGCTAACACAGTTGTGTGTGCAGTAATCGATTCCGAAGATTTGTTTAACACTGAAAGGCCTACAGCAAACATTGTGAACATAAACAAACGCACGTGTAGACATATGGCGGTAACAAGTGCAGCACAGCGGGCATATCGGCTGCGGCGGGCACGGGAGGAGGGGGGACGATGACTCTTGACGAGCCTTTGTTTAGAACATAAAATTATACGACATCGATAAATTCTTTGTTTACAGATTGATGAATACGTTTGTTGCTGTTGGGATCTACTATCAGCATCCAAAATGTAAATTAGAACGAGCTAGTTATGTTTAACTCAAACTCTAAAGTTCTAAATACGTCTATTGTTAAAGTATACTTTGATAATAAGTCAATATCGTTCTAAGGGCCTAAACAATACTGTTGATGCGTAACATTTAAGACGTTTTGTGGACGAAAATATTCAAACATAAGATGCCTAAATACACAAGCGTTATCAAAGCACTCGACTGCATAAAAGGTTGTGATGTAAAATGTCAACCCTGGAGACAATTTCTATTATCTGGCTTACCTGAAGATAGCATTCAACAATAGCCGTCGGCAGATGTCCCCGCGCAAAACAAACTCTCGAACAAAACTAAAGCATTGTAGGGATAAAAAACGGGGGATTAATTATACTGTATACATAGTTGGTTGTAGATATAATAATAAATTGTCATCAATGACGTGGATCGCGGTATAAAATGCTAATGTCTGGTATTATGTTAACAACAATGACGTATTGTGCGAAGAATCCGGGGACTGCAGCATGTTCCTACTCAACAAAACTTTGAGGCGGCGCATTTTTTTTGTTTGTGAATTTTACGTGCACTACAATTGGTATCGTGAATTTCGCGTGCTTTGTACAACGTTTTTATAACAACTAAAATAGAAAATATTTCACGTGTATGTAATATACATATTCGTAAAACGGTTTAGGCGCCGCCGTTGCAGCGCGATTGTAACGAGCTAAATTAAACGCGATGGTTGCGATTTCGATTCCCAGTTGGTTTACTGTTTATATTTAACATATTTTTCTCTAGTGAAGATTGGGTGCGGTATTGTGTCGCTTTTCTATCTCTGGCTAAGATGCATCAAGGTTAATAAATATATTGTTCCCAATATCTTTAATATATGGTAAAGAAGATAAAAACATGCCGTCCATATTTTAATTCTCTGAATGATATTTTTAATATATATTTATTGTTAGTGCAAATATAAACAGCGAAATAGGGACAACTGATTTAGCTTTGCTTGCGATCATCGTCTACCTGCTCAAAAATTTATTTTGTTCGTTTTTTACGATCTGATTGCTATCTTCGAAAATATAAGGAGAATATTGTTCAAAAGTTCTTACTATATCATGTCAATGAAAAATTCAATAAATGTAATAAGTCCATACTAATATTAGTATGGACTTATTACATTTATTGCGAAAGTCTGTCGGTCTGTCTGTTACGCTTTCACGGCTTATCTACGGGCCCTATTTGATTGGAATTCGGAATGAGAATAGTTGGGGACCTACGGTCAATATGTACAGTTAAAGCTGCGAGCGATCGTTATTAATAAAATAATCGTAATATTTAAAAACACACGATACAAATATATGTTTTACAATATTCAACTATTAATAGCTATATATTAGCATAAGAAAGCTCCTTAAGTAACGGTATAGCTAGTATACAAGTCAATTTCAGTAGATTTTAGAATGTAAATACAAAAAGTTAGCTTTTAACTTGATATACTGCTATGAGATTTTATGTAGGATCCGACTGCAATATTTCTTTGTATAGCGGATCTGTTTTTGTAAACAAAAAAGTTGTTGATGAAAGTTTTGTACGTTCAGGCGTAAGTTGTTTTGGCTCGTGGAGGAGTGTTTGTGCTGGGCTCTGATTCGTGCAGTTTCATTACAGGTTACCGGGAGTTATGTCTGCTTTATTATTTTGATATGAGTTCAGCACAGATGTCTGCGGACAAATTCAGAAATATGACTGGTATTGTAAAATAAATTTGTTATTTGTGTAATATTGAAATTTTGCAAAGACGACATGTCTTTCATACTAAATATTTTCTAAAAGAAGTATAAAAGCTCTAAACTAACAGTCATATTTAAAGCTTAAAAAAGCTATGTAAAGTTTCCTATATACTCTTATCGTACAACGTATTGAAATTATAAAAATAAAATCTGTACAAAAAACCACATTAAAGGGGGAAGGTAAATCGCCTTTATTTACTTAATTAATGTATATTATTTACGATTTGTTCGGCTTCTTTAGATAAAGATTTGGTGAGATCAAATATCGATACACTCAATATTGTCTCAAATTACTATTGTTAGGAGAATAATACAAGAATTGCTCTAAGGGTTTTCGTTGCGTACCGTCATATGGGCATAGGTAGCGATACAAATTGCAAAGGACTTTCTATCTTAAGTAGTGAGAAATAAGGTGTAAAATAACAGTGTGATTGTATTTATCTATATTGTTTATCTTGTGTTATTACTTCAACAAAGGTTCGCTGTTGTCTGTTATTTTATTTCTGTTAGCTATATTTTATATTATAAGGCGTCGTTCCTGCAACATATCCCTAGTAAATACCACTTAATTGAGTTGGAAAATACACTTGTTTATTTAATCAATAGGAAAAGTAAAATAAAATAAAAAAATAAGCAGTTTCACACCCCTTTTCCGATTAAGCAGGATAGTCAGAGAGAACCTAACGTCAAGACACTTTACTCTCCATTTTCTGCTCGAAATCGAGATATATAGTTTTCTATACTTCTTAAATACTTATTAAGTAAGGCTTATTACTCTGTAGAAGAGTGTTTAATGGATAACAATGCGTGGAATGAATCTGATTAGAGTCCAATGCCGGTCTAGCTAATCATTGTATCAAGTAATAAAATTGTAAATTTTTATATTTGAAAAGGGCAACTGCTGAGTTTTTGGCTGGCTCTTCTCAGCAGAACTGCCTTCCGAGTTGGTAGTAGCTTATGTGTAGGTAAATTAGACGATTCAAAAGTGCTTACAAAAGTCTATTTAAATAAAGATATTTTGATTTTTTTTACAAATTCGTGGAAATAGAGGCTGTGCTTTGTCTTTGGTACTACTGGCAGAGAAATGAAAGTAATTTAAATATAATCATTCTTAGGAGTGTCAATCGATGACAAACAACTGGACTCAATATCAAATATATTATTTTAAAATGAATAAATAAATAGGGGCTAGTCGTGGCGCAGTGGCACAAGCGCGTAACTGTAAACGACTGGTTGTGGGTTCGATTCCCACTCGAGGAGTGGAAATATTTAATATTTCCATTTTTTCGCTCTGGTGTCGAGGCAAAGTACGGCGCTCAGTTCTGCAACTTAACACGAAATGCCTCCGAATTCGGCGGAAAGTGGGGAACGGAGTGTCTTAACGCTAGGTTCCCTCTGCCTACCCTGCTGTGTGCGGGATACAGCGTGAAGCTAAATAATAATAAATAAATAAGTAAAATATACATGTGTTATTTAAGATCGTAGAACAGAATTAATACAAGTTTTACTCATATATAATTCAAATTAAGACAAGCAGTAAACATCTTAATTAGTATGTTTTATTTTATTCGTTAGTGAATTTTCTTGAACGAGTCTTTTATGTATTTTCTTACTCTTTTATATATTAAATAAAATATTTTCATATATCTGACGGTCGACCTTCACGTTTTAATTATGGAAATAGCAAAAAAAAAAGCTAAGAGCTTTTAATATAAATATACACAATTTGTACACGTAGTAATAGGAAGTTTAAAATCGTTTAACAATCAAATCCATTAAAAGAAAATATTTATCTCTATTAATTCATATTTCATTTCATTAGCAACCGAATTATTTTGTAAGAATGATAATACTTATAAGTAACCTAATTAACTAAATCTTACTGTCGCCCGTATAAAATTGCGAGGACAGATAGAATGACGAAAGTGGGAGTAGGACCTACTACTTATATTTTAAAAGCTCCACATTCGTTAGATTTGTCTAATTCTCCTAAAGTGACGAATTGTAGAAGTCAACATTAGCTTTTTTCTCGTAATTAGAAACAATACTTTCTATTTTCTCGATTATAGACGATTCAATTAGCTATTAATCAAACCTCTAAAGCTACAATTATAATGGTTGAGTTCGGACACACCGTCAAACGGGGCCCAGCGTGTAGTTGACGAACCGTGCAAAATGATAATTAAGAGAAACCGCTCAGTCATCGTTAATGCGATAGCTGCCATGTAAATTACAGCAGCGGTGTTTATAACAATGCCCGCAGTCGATGGCATTCATTAAAATTTAATATGCTGAAATTTAAAACCTGAGATGGACGTAGTTAGTATACGTTTTATTATAGTTACACGATATAATGAAGGAAACATTACAAAGAAGTTAATTGTATTTGAAAACTTAACATTTAATAATCAGAAGCCGTTGTGGCTCAGTGGGACGTTTGAATATAAACGCGATCAGCAGATTTATTATTCTCTCAAAATTATTATTTAGGTTCTCTCTGACTGCCTTACGATGCGGAGAAAAGTGTGAAGCTGTAAAAAACATTAACAACCCTCACGTTCGATTAAGAACGTTTTTAGTTAACAGAACAAGAGTATGTACGTCCATATTAACATAAAGTGATATAAACAGTTGCATATTGATAATACTGTGCTCTAAATTAAAGATCTATTAAAACAAATAAAACCAATAAAGCTGTGTAGCTGAGATATACAACTTATCATGACAGTTGTTGTTATTAATTGTATTGACTTTCTTTTCAGAAGCTATGTTTCCAATTGTTAGACTTAGATGCTACTCCAATTCATAGTAAACATGTACAATTTTTTAGTTAAGTTAAAAAAATGAAAATATATTAGGCCAATTATAAAAGCGCATGTTACATGGCCAGATTTCGTTTGTTTATTCAAAAAAATTCAAACAACACATAAAATGCAAGCGTCAAACTTAAATTAAAAAGAAAGCATTCTTTCATTCCTTCAATTTACATTTTAGTTTCATTCTCATTTGAAGTGAAATGACTAAGGTGAGGACGTAGCTTTGCGGCGTCCCGCGAACACATTGTCTCACGTTATTGTCTATGCTGTCGTTACAGTGACATTCAACTTTTTATTTACGCTCAAGTGCACTCTGGTTTTGTCGCGACGAGAGCTGAATTAAGCTTCTCCGTTGATATGGGATCATTCAACCCGAGGCTATCGAATTACCCAGCGTACTGGGCGCTTTGTTGGTTACTTGCACGTGATACTCCTTTTATTATCGCAGGACTGCAATTGCGTAACTTAACGCTCCCTTTGTCCTTTATACCGATGTGCCGTATATGTGTATGTAGTATATGTTTATTTAATAATAGATTCTTTTTGTCTTTACTTATCTCACGGTAGACAGAGGAAATCTGGTGATAAGTCACACCATATTTTAGGTTTTGCCCATATTAAGTGTTTTAGGAGTCGGTGTCTACTTGATAGGAGTATAAATTTTTTTTATTACATTATAAAATTATCCATACTTATATTATAAATGCGAAAGTCTGTGTGTTTGTCTGTCATGCTTTCACGGCTAATCTACCGGTCCGATTTGGATGAAATTTAGAATGAAAGCAGTAAAAGTGACTGGGTCTAACATAGGCTACTTAATTTTTCAAAAATCAACCTCTAAAGGGTTGAAATAGGGGATGAAAGATTGTATGAAAATTCTAAACCGCTTGACTAATTGTAATGAATTTTGGCAT